>JBAJHX010000043.1:11011386-11036358 GCA_037176925.1 Amniataba percoides | reverse complement strand
TGACCAAACAGCTTCCCGCCTGTTGTGTATCAGCTCAGTCTGACTCATGAAAGTCACTGTGCACTTGTGCTCGTCCTCATGTATACGTGGCAGTAAATTAAGAAGCCAATGTGAACAGTTCATTTCTAGATAATTACTTCTTCTATCTTGTGAATCTCTATTAACTTGAAAGTCCCAAAAGCCCAATTTAATAAGTTGATATGCTCATATTTCCCTATATTTATACATTTGGGACAATTTATATGTCTCAAATGTGTCTGACAGACATACAAAAGTCTTTTCCTCTCATATTACCTCATTATCTAGTCGACATTTTTACTTTTTATTTATTTATTCAGATTGGATTAATAGTGAGAAACAATATGACAGTGTCATTATGAAAGTGAATTAGGCAGCTTGAAGGAGGATAACCGAGATGATTGAGATTAACGAACCATCCAAGCAGAAAAACAAAGAATCTAGATCCTGTTGTTAATGCAAATATAAGCCATAACTAAGGTCATGTGATTTATCAGAAGCATAGTTCCAGCTGATATAAGACTATGTAGGGAAATGGATGTGTGTAATTAGGGGATAATATGCAAAAAAAAAAAAAAAGTAAATAGTGTATGCATCAACTGTGCAGTTATCATCTTCCTCGTCTCTCTCTCCTTCCAGCTTAACTTTGAGTTTAGCTCTTAATTTACTGTAACAGAAATCTCTTTTTGCCACCTATAATCTGGTATAAAGCTAGACAGATTTTGATTTCAAGCAACAAATGTTTGTTATTGATTCATTTTCCCGCTTAATAGTATTCTCGTAACCCTGGAATTAGAGATGCTTTAATGTTAACAGAGTGAGAAGATCAAACTATTTTGAATCTGAGTCAAATATAATTTCCAATACTAAATCTCACAATAACTAAAGTTTGAAATTAAATTACAGCCTGTTTGTAACTTTTGAGTAGTTATTGATCATCTGTGTTTTTAACTGAACATCACTTTTTGTGAAAGGACAAATTAATCTTGAATCAAGATCCACTTGAGTTTGCTCTTCACATGCCCTTAGTATGAGCTATAAATCTATAGATCTGTTATGTATTTTAGCTATATGTCTTACCTCCCAATATGAATTAGTTTCCATCTCCCACCAGTGGAAAAACAAACTAAAACATCTGGCTGCAAACATTTTAATTCGCATTACTTTCATCATTACTAATCAGCACATATCAATCTACCTTGCACTTTTGAAAGTAGGTCATTTGCTTTATAATTATTCATATTTATGACAATTCTAGCGTTACTGTGAATTGTCTTTCTTTTTTCCCCCCAAGGTGACCCAAGAATAGCCTTCAAGTATGTTAGAGAAACAATCTGGCTTTATGTAAGGAATTAATGCACACTCTTTAGCAATCTTGAGCAATTTCGTGCCTATAGGACTTAGCAAACAATCATTTCAATGTGAAGCCTCAAGTGAGGGGATAAAGATGGAAAGTCCTGGATTATAGTTAACTGCCATGCCATTATTACTCTTAGACACTTGCCATTGTCTGTAGATTTTTGGAGTACACTTGAGCTGCTTGTGCCATAGAAAATAAATCACTGATCACAACATGGGGCAGCATTTGGCTGATCCCATTCTTCAGCTGAGATCTATCAGAAATGCAATTTGCCCCTCGATTCCATGTACAATTGATCTATTATGGGATTATCTGACCTTGTAATTGGGCATAGGATTTTATACAGTATTTTTTTATTCAAGTGCTCAAATATTCAATAAATTAGAGTAACCATTTCCTTCCTGTGCAGGAAAAAAAAGCCAATCTTGCATGATTTACTGAAGTGTTTCAGGATCATACTATCGAACCATCAGGCTCTACACACCAGCACTTTTAGATGGATTGGCCTCACTGCTGTTTTTATTTTCAGGAAGTCAACCTTTTTCAACGTGCTGACAAAGAGTCAGGCTGCAGCTGAAAATTTCCCCTTCTGCACCATTGACCCAAATGAAAGCAGAGTGCCCATTCCAGATGAACGCTATGATTTCCTCTGCCAATTCCACAAACCTGCCAGGTATGGGGTCTCATCGTTCACCTATTATTCACACTTCAGATCTGTAGTCTCTGACGGTCTTCTTGCTATAGGTATAAGAAAACATATAACAGTGTTGTTGACATGTTGCTGCCGGTTCTGTATGATGTATGATTGCTGCAGGTTTTCTGTTAAGGAAAAATCTGAGGCATCTGGACCTCCAAACACCTGGTTATCATACACATATATAGAGGTTGTTAAAGCAGGTGGCATTCAGATTTGCTGTGCTATACTGACAAATCACTAGCCAATGGCAAATATCCATCTTTGAATGACATGAATTGGTATGTTCACAGGACATTTCAGTGCATGAATTTTAGTCACAAGAACTAAGTGTCTCCTTTTCAAGGAGCAGTATGAATCTCACTAGCACGCTTAGACCTTGTTCTGCCTGCTTAAGCTGTAAATGCTCTATACTGTAACTTAAACATGTGCAACAGAGATTCCACTCTTACTGATATAAAAATTAAACATTTATGCAAAACAGTGCAATTGCAAAATTTGCAGTTCTGCAATACCCACCTCTACCTCCCGACAGGTAGATGGTGATATTCTATATAATTCTCATTGTTGAAAAGTCAATCCAAGATACAAGATCATGCTGCCATAAATTCTAGAGCACAGAGTACAGTGTAATTTGAGTTTTAAATAAATATATAATAAATATATACTGTGACTTTACATTTATTTAAATGAACATCTTTGAGATCGTATCTTTAATTTGGTACAAATGTGAAGTTCCACAAATATTGAACCGTTTACGTGCACTGTATTGCAATCGATTGCATCACAGAGCCAACAGATTATGGTTCTGCTAATACTGATTAAATTTCAAGTCTTTAATAGCTTTTTCTCTTCACTTCCTGGGTTGCAGCAAAGTCCCAGCGTTCCTTAATGTTGTTGACATTGCTGGTCTGGTGAAAGGTGCTCATGATGGCCAAGGCCTGGGAAATGCCTTCCTGTCCCATATCAGCGCCTGTGATGGCATCTTCCACATGACACGTAAGTCATAGGTTGATAGTTTATATAATCAACTAATCACATTAAACTTACAGAGTATGTGTAATTCTGTCTTTTATTTTATAGTCTAGTAGTTGCATTGGCAATATTTGGTCATACTACATCGCTCCAGTGCCAGCTTTTTGAAAGCAAACGCCTTAGTTGTGCTATAGTTTTGCTGGTAGGGCATCTTGTGTGGTGGGTGCCAAGATCAACACAGCAGTCAGGATTAATGAAGTCAGACCAAACCTCACATTCCTGCAGGGAGGCTCCCTGAATGAAAATCACAGAAGTGGGAAGTGAGAAGGTCTGTGTCTAGTCTAGGCCTCACACAATCAGCAGCATATTGGTTTGGAGGTTTGAAGACATAAGACAGTTCAGTGGGAAAACCACATGATATTTTCATGTGACGCCTAATGCCACTTTCAATTAAGTTGGGATACATTGGAGGTAAGTAAGTTATTAATAAATATATTATGAGAATATTATGATCATATTTCTTCATATTTCTTATGATTGTAACAATGAATAGCTAAATTATTTATAGATAGATATCTATAAGCATATATCTATATATAAGCATATTTCAGTAGCAGACTCATAGCAGACTCCTAAGAAGCATCACAGAACACCACAGGAAGTCATTCCTGCCTGCAGCCATCAGACTGTGCAACTCCTCCCACTGACACACCACTCTTATTAACTGCACCAAACATCGTACATGAACATGATGATGATAATTTTTTGCAATTGTCTTGTTGTGCAATATCCTTGATATACACTCATCCATGCAATAAGCGGCATTTATGTTTATATGTATCTTTATTGCATTTATTGTATGTTTTCTGTTCTGCACATATTCTGTTTATTGTATTTTTAATTTTTATTGTCTTTGATAGATAGATAGATAGATAGATAGATAGATAGATAGATTGATAGATTGATAGATTGATAGATCGATAGATCGATAGATCGATAGATCGATGCTTATTATGCCATTGACAAAGATGTTAAAAACAATGTAAATTTGGAATGATTCAAAACACTTCTTTTTTACTTTGTGGGTGTACAGATGTGATTATCTCACCATATTATTCCCAGTCTGTCAGCCTCCTCAGCAAGGCTTCAAATCCCTTCCCAGGTCTCCCTCTGTCTCAAGTTCTTCTGTGTCTCTGACATGGTCTTTGTCTTACACAATTTAAGTATTACACGGTAGAATAAGTCAAATTACAGCAACTGAAATAAATGCAGAGGTCCTTTAAAAATAGCTGAATTGTTTACTGATTGTATGCCGTTATTGACTTTCCCACAGTGTGAAAATGGCTCTGATTAGAGAGTCGGTGGTGGCAGGCATGGAGTGGCTGGGTAGAAAGGGTTAAGATTAAGGCCATTTTCCTATATTGTTCCTAAGTTTTCTCTGTGTATCACTAAAAAGTGTATCACTCCTTTTCTTGTTTTCAAATAGACTCTGACTCTCTGTAGTTGTGAGAAGTTGAGCTGGAAGACCACCCACTGTAAGACTTAGTAATGATTTACAGAGAGGACATGGCATGAAAGGTGAGATGAATGGGTTGTTGCCAGTTCAGTTTTTAATGACTGGTTCAACAAAAGTCAAAGGACGATGCTGGAGTCATTCTCTATTTTTCTGATGTCCATAAATCTCTTGTAAAAACTAAAACCAACAATGTATTAGTCTGTCTCACTGCTTTCTAAGGTCCAAAACCTCTCTATATCTCTCATTTGATTAGAAAACATTACAATTAGGTTGCAGGTTAGGTTGCTTTGAGTATTCACAGCAGGATGTTATATGGGATTGGCTCAAAACAAACTACAGTGTCCATGTACATGGCACGTGACAGTGTGGCTGACTGATGTGTTTGTCAGTTTTTCAGCAGCACTGGTGCTCTTATGGCACAAAAGAATAAGATATAAAGTGCTTTAGCCACACACGCAATACTTGTTGGTGTTATAAAGTCATTGTTGGGTTTGGTCGTTCAAGACCTTTATTGACAATACATAAAATATAAAACAGTTAAAGGTTTTTGCAGTTTACATTATGGTGTTATCAAAATGTCCAAAATGAATCTATTGATTTTCTGGTGATTTACGCACTTTTCTGTTTTTTTAATTCTTACTTCATCTGAGATTTACATGATGTGATATATGCATTATTGCTACTTACACGGCCTATATGTATTTTTATTTACATCATTATGCACATTGGTTAAAAGAAAAATCACCCATGGTTCCTTTGATATGCGCCAGATGTATATGCCAGATCCTTACCCAAAACCAACTCTTTTGTTTCTGCTCACACAAAGAAGACATACATCCTCAACAATCGGAAATAGGAAGATCGAAAGCTTCTTCTGTGTGTCTGTTTACATCTATCCGCTCTGGCATGCCATTGTTTCCTCTCTCGTGAAGTCCTTGGAAACAATGTGGTATGTTTCACAAGTTAACCATTAAAAATAGTTGGTTTTGTTTTGTAATTATATCTATCTGCTGTCAGGCAGACTGCAATGTTGAAGCCACTGCTTTTATATAGCTTGATTATATGGTTGTGGGGATCACTCTTTTTTGTGCCTGGAGTGGTATGTTTTTTTTGTTTGTTTGTTTGTTTAGGAATTAGCAGAAGGGATTATAGAGATAGAAGAGCTCATCGTTAGCGACATGAAACAGCTCGGTGCAGATGTGCGATTGTTAGAGCTAACTGAGGACACAAGCAAACATGAACAGGTTACCTTATGAATCTATTTTTTCCAGGGAGTCTTACTAGATTGCCTCTTGATGTCTCAAAATACCCCCGGCAGCGTGCTCTTTATGAATATTTTTCAACCCCTAATGACTTTGAAAAGGCTGGGTAAACAGTGGGTTTGCTTTCAACAATACTTTCCAAAAACTATTAAGATGACATCCTGAAAGTTGACTCTGCTGAATGACTGGTGTTCCCTGGTCTCATAACAAAATGGTTTGCAGGCTAAGTGTTCCCAGTGCTTCTGCGGTGACTGGAACACGACCGGATCCTTGCCGTCTGAGACAAGACACAGACATGTTCTACTTCATCTGCTCTTCTGTTCCCCGCTAGCGACTCTGCCAGCTCACCTGGCCTTATTCCCAGATGTTTGGTTTCCAGCAATTAGATGTTTGAATGCTCACACAGTGCCCCCCCCCCCACTGCAGGAAGGCTCTGGTTCACTTCTAATGAAGACTTATTTACGGTTGCACGACACTCAGTAAGAATCTAGCCTTAAGATACTGTGGTATAGCGCATTTAATCTTTAGGGGCTGGCTGTGGTTGTGGGCAGCCGGCTGGAAAGTCGCTGTTATTTTTGGCGTCAAGTCTTTTCTCACTGTGATGTTCATGCTTTCAGCACCTGAACTTCTGGTTAAGTTAAAGCTCTTCCTTCTCCTCCCATACTGCCTGAAGCGGACTGAAGCAGAAAGTCTGCACACTTTATTAAATAATGGCCATATCTTTTAGGGCAACAAACTCTATCAGCTATCTCAGATCTCAGATATTTTAGCTATAGAGCAGCATAGATGAAAATTTCTCTATCCTTAATAGAACTTTTTAACACTTGGTATAATAATTTGCTGTATTAGTCAGTTCGCCATCTATTATTTCATTGTTTAATGGGTTTTTGTAGTAAACTATGTATTAGTTTAAGACTGTCCGTTACACAAAAGAAGACTCACTTTGAGCTCACTTTGAGCTCTGGGAAGCTGTAATGGCCATTTTTCTTAATACCCTGATGCAGTATGATAAACAAAAAATGATTTAAAAAAAAGGCAGATTAATTAATAGTAAAAATAACAGTTAGCTGTAGCCCTAAACCATTAGGTTATTTGTCTTGTGCACTGATTGCGACCATTAGTCAACTACATAACAATATGCTATAAACTAATAACACCAGGAGTGCAGGTGTCTAAGTGTTATTCAGTGTTAGCACTCAGTGATCTGCTTAATACAGTACCATTACCATAGTGTAGTTTATATATATATGTGTGTTTGAGTGTGTGTGTGTGTGTGTGTGTGTGTGTGTGTGTGTGTGTGTGTGTGTGTGTGTGTGTATATGTTGTATTAATGTAATAATATTATATTATATTCCAACTGATTATAAATGAAGATATAGGCCTACATTAGTCCTGTGTATGATTTGTATTATTATTATTATTGATGTAAGATTTAACTGTCTACATCACTTTTTTGGTGATGGGGCTAATGTGGTCAAATAAAAGTGTCAGTCAACAACAAATTGACAACGGACATCGCTCCTATTCACTCACCTCTAAAATGCTCACTATTTAAAAAGCGCCAACATCCTCAGCGACTTCCACATGAATCATCATTGCCTGATGAATATCCAAAAACAATGATAAAGAGCGAGTGATTAATTTAGTTGGCTATCACTGCTGAATCCAGCAGGACGCTGCATTTGTGTTTAGTTATTGCATCATCCAGACATCAGCCCACACTCCACTAATCGCTTAAAGTGAACAAATCAAACTGATTGTTTAGCTGCAGGCGTTAAGAACAAACTGGATTGACTATTCAGACGGACGTGATTTATGGCCAACCTGCCTCCTCACTGACGCCAGCGATGGCTGCTCTCCAGTAAATCTGCTTCATCACTCACCAACTCACAAATTCTCAAACTTGAAAAACATCCAAAACACCCGGCCCAGTGACTTCCATGTGTGTGACTATCTAAACAGATCAAGCGCTGACTAGATTTCCCAGCCTTTCAGGTGCCGAATCAGTTGATGTATTCATTTAGTATTAGAAATGTGTTTTTATTTTGCTGCACAGATAGATTGTTTAAAAGAGAAAAATCATCCACTATTAAACACAGAGGAAGATGCGATTCTATATCCGACATTTGGTACAAAGATAAATCTATTAGATTAACTGACATTGTTGTTTTTAGTGTTTTCATAGGATGTGTTGACAATAAGAATAACACAGAATGATAACAGATTAATTCTTCACAGTAATCTGAACAGTGAGATGAGCCTAGTTTAGCTCACTTCGTTGCCTACTGAAAAGATCAAGTAACGACATAAAAAGTCTAAGTCATGCTTTTACACTTTGAGAGATACTGGCTATACTGAAGCATCTCAGTGTTGGATTTCAACATGTTGTTCTCTCTTATCTTGTGTTTTTTAAGCCATGTTTAGCCATTATCCAGTCTTTTGTAGTAAAGTTAACTGGTTTACAAGGAGCGAGCGACCTACTTCCCACAAAAATACATCGCGTTGTACGACAGTCTCATCTGGGTCCTAGCACCTGCCTCACTTTTGCGTCTTGTTAAGCTCAAGTAAAAACACGCATGACACGCCACAAATCAGTCAGAATAATACGCTGCGCTGTGCTATATGTGGTTCTTTGTTTATGTTATTTGTTGTTTGAACCAATACTGCCATTCTAAATCTAGATCATTTAGCTGTGGGGATCATCCTCCTTTTGTGTGTTTTACAGGGCCGTGTTGAGCCACTGTCACAGCATTTAAATGAGCATTTTGCTTCAGCGAGAATGAAGAGTTTTTGTCAGCCTCCACTCATCGTGGATGATTAGAGCAAAATGTCTACCCATCTTGACTGGAGATCGCCACAGCTCCAGATAACATGCTCAGTGATTGAAGGTCGCAATATTTTGAATTCTAATGGGGCTGCAAGATGAATTGCCTGAAATAGACTGTAGAATCTTCCTGCTTCCTCCTCATGCCCCCCTTGCCTGTCCGCTGTGAAAAGAACCACTGGGAATGGCAAGGCCCGATGATCATAGAATTATTGGATGGTGATTCTAAACCCTTCAAAGAGGAGTTGCTATGGAGATCTCGCTCCAAACTGTGAAATGATTCACCTTTGAAAGGCTGGAGGGCCTGAAAGCTGAACACATCATTGTTCAGGTGGCGGTTGGTTAGGAAATTGCCGGTGCCTGTGCAATCAGCAGCACTATAGTAGTTAAGGATCTAAAAAGGTTTGTTCTCTGAATGATGTGGGACAACAGTGGTGTGCATATGTCGGTTCCTTTCAATCAAGGCACTCTCATGCTCTGTGGTTTAACAAAATAAATGGAATGACAGAGGTTAAGCTAATGATAAGGGAATTAACACCTTTGTTTTCTGTCAGAGTTCATGAAAACTGGAGCCTCCCCAGCACATTTACTTTTCAACCGCACACAGATCAGGCTTGTCTGGGTGGCTTTCCCCTTCAAGTACTTTTTTTTTTCAGTAAGTGATATCAATCATGGTGGAAAGATGCACCTTTTAATACTTGGTTTGGTATGAGACACTGCAGCTGACAGTAGATTACATAGGAATTGGAGACACCTTGTGAGGTAGTGATATTCATACTATCGAGCACTGTGATTTCACTGTGATCTATTTTGAAAGATGGGATCATGTAGAAAACATGAGTGTATCTCTGAAGGGCGCAAACCCACCACTTTCTGGTGTCAAACTGCTTTTTAGCAGCAAATGTATTTGCCATAATTGACATACGCAAAGAAACAAGGCTGAATATGCCACAAACTCTGTTACAGAAGCAGCATACTACAAATTGCTGTCAATTTCACGTATCCTAAAATGAATGTCAAGAAGATATTTCCTGAATGAACATAAATACCCTTGTGTGCATTGCCAGTGTTTTTATGCTGGGAAGACATCCATAATGTGCTTTTCCTGACAGACTCATAAAATAGCTTTTACTGCTCTGAATACCAGGAGAATTGCGGCACTGAGTTTGCATGAACATTTTAAAAGCAGCGCGAGGAATGCAAGTTCTTTAGATGTGCTCTTACCCATCTTGCATGTCAAAACACGCACAGGAAGTTAAAAGTCAGTGAATACTGTAATTTAACTGAATTATGTTGACCACATATCCTCCCAGGTAGCAACATCAGAGGAAGCAGCTCAATCAGTATTGATCTTGACTTGACTCAGATGACTGCCTTGTCTGTGTACCTGACAGAAAAGTAATGATGTGAGGAAGCTCAAGCTCACTTGGTGTTTTTAGGTGTTATACTTGTGCAAACTACCGATCACATTTTATTTGTTATGTTTTACTAAATACTTAAATGTGTTGCGGTGAACTTTTGCAAGGTGAGGTTAATATATGAACTTCAACAAAGTCACTAAAATATATATAAAGTCACATATATGTATACTTATTTTTCATGTGTAAATGTCTGTCCATTGAGTTTTATATTCTCAGACTACACTAGCCTGCAGTGCCACTGGTAAGTCCATAATTTTGCGGAGCTTAGTCTGATCCCTAATCAGGCCATTGAACACCACTCGCCCTCTGGAGACTAATCCTTTTGTTCTGTTAATAAAGGAGCACCTGTTAATAGTGTCTTCAAAACATACACTATCTGAAATGAAGCAGTAAAATTGAAATTGTGAGACAGACCTGACTCCTGAAACTGGGCCTTTCCAACCTCTTTCTTCCTTTTTTGTGTATGTGTGTGTGTGTGTTTTTACTGTCTTGCATGTGGCTTTGTGTGGCGCCGCAGCCTCATAAGAGCTGTCTTCACAGAGCCCTACCCAGACCCAGTTGTTAAAGGACTAATTGTGGAGATTGCCCCCTCAGATTTCTCTCCTCTCTTTCACCTCGTGCATTTGTTCTCCAGCTCTGAGCCCTGAATGGGACGGCGGTAAAGTAGATGTGAATGTTAAATTAGGCGAAATTAATTAAAGCAAATTACTTTGGAATATGTGGCAGTCAGAGCAGAGTGTCAGCTGATGACTAAATAGTGAGTGATCAGCTGCTCCTCTTTGAAAGCCTCTTTGATATTTTGATTTATCTGATTTTCATGAAGAATATGTAAAAATGGGTAGAAACTGTATACTTATTTTAAAAAGTACAAAATGTGTTACGTGTGTTTGCTTTGGGCATTTTGAATATCTTTGATAAAAAGATTGGCATGCAGTAATTTCTCATGCTTTCATTAATAGTGATTTATACCTGTCGTAAGTGGTTTATTAAGCATATGAAACCTGTTTTAAACCTCTTTGCTCTTAATTAATATATACTAAACTGAACCACGGATTTGTGTGCATTTTCCATTTGAAACACAGTGTATCAAAACTGTACATCGTAATTGCTTATAATGTATGTATATTCTTGCAGCTAACAAAATGATTACTTTGCATTATATTTTCTGAGTTCATGCGGAGACAATAGCAAATTTTCATTCCAATCAGTGCTGAACAGGGAGCTGGTAAATTGGAGCAGCAAAACAATAATTCCACTGATTAGCCCCTTTCTGTGTGGCGTAAGTGAACTGTTTATACTGTGGAGTACCTCTGCAAGAGGAGAGGAACCAAAACAGCCTGATTAGGCAAAGAGTAATTGGATAAGTTCATTTCACCATGAGGACAACGCACAGGATGACAGCTTGCACAAAAGTCTACAGCTTCTGTTGACTTGCATGAGTAATAAGGCCACTGGTGTAGGATTTTGGGGTGTATGTCATTTTTTTTTTGTTAAGCTTTGATGTTTAGACATGACTGATGAGTGGTGCTAGATTGTAAAAGCCCTGTAGTTTAGTATCAAAGAAAATCAGGTACTTATCCCTCCTTAACCCATGAAGAACAAGACACAATTTTCTGTGTGTGTGTGTATGTGTGCATGGAAGGATGAGGGGTTTCATATTGGCTCATTTTACAATTTAGCGGCCCTCTGTGAGGCTGTACATAAGCACAGTGTTGCTTTGAGAAAAATGCTAAAATGATCATGATAACATGCTGACAATGACAATGAAATAACACTGATGTTTACTATTTTGGCTTAGCATGTTAGCATACTAGTTATTATATTTCGTCCTATGAGGAACATGAAGGTCTACAAAATTACATGGAAAGCCCTCCGATGGTTGTCACAACATTTCACTCAAAACGATAAATGTCGAGCTCACGGTGTGGCCAGTGACAAAGCCAGAATATGTCTAAAAGTATTTCGATTCATCCTCTGGGAACCATGAATGTTGAATGTACAAAATTTCATGGCAGTCTCAATTATTTCAGCCAAACGTGGTGGACTGACTGACTAACTAACTAACATTGCCACACAGTTACAAAACACTCAGATTTGGTCTCGGGGTGCTGGTTCTTGTTAATGAAATATCTGGCTTTATCTGTAGACAACCAGGACATTTATCTGATTGGTGGAGTGGCGAGAGATACGATTCATACTAAATAAACTTCTCTTCAGCAGTCTTCCCTGTGATCTGATAACTTAAAGATTTCTCATGCGTGCTGTCGCCCATCGTGGTATCTTTACGCACGGATGTGAATCATCAATATTTCCTACGTGCATCACTGCTACAACTTGTTGAGAGATGCTGTGACAGCTTCGTGATGAGCTGTGTGGATCACTCAGGTGACGTTATTATCTCGCGGGGCCTCACCTGTCAACACACCTTCACTGTTCAGATGTCAACACATGAATATGGATTGTTTATAATGTCAAAGTGACTCCGCCATGCACATTCCAGACATAGTGTCCCTCAACAGAGCAATACTTAAAGCCAAGTCATCATTCACCTGACATCCACGTCCCTGTTGAATGAGATGACGCTCCCATTATGCTTATCCCATAACTTCACGGGTTGCTGTTACTGACTGATTTACGAAATTGTGTGTAGCCACGTTTCACATCCAGCTATATAATGTACTTATATTGATGAAAGCGTGCCAGTGCTGGAATATAACCTTGTACATTCACTCAAGAATTGCAGATAGGTACATATTTGAGGTACTTGTACTTTACTGAAGCATTTTTTTTTAATAAATTTTCCAACTCTTCTACATTTTGGGGCAAATACTGTACATTTTTACCCCACTTCATTTATTTGAATGGCTTTAAAACAAATAGTCAGTCTGACAGTCTTGACAGTCTGTCAAATAATCTTTTGAAATAGATTAGGGTTTTACATACACAACATACATTGAGCTTATAAAATGCTACCTACCAACTTGGCTCAGTAATAATAATCCAATAATATAGTATTAAAAGTAATATAATATTATAATAGTATTACAGTGACGGGGCCCATTTCTCTGACTTCTTAATACCCGATTTACATATTTTGCCAGATTTAAGTGAAATTTTCTATGCAGGACTTTTTGTATTGCAGTAATTTTATGTTGCATTGTTATTTCTTTTTCTTACGTAAATTACCTTAATAGTTTCTCCAGCGCTGAGTCCCCTAGTCTCTCTTTTATTTGCAAAACTGTGCACAAAGTGTATGGGTTGTAAATAAAAGAACATATTGCAATCCACTACAGTTGCCACTACTCATGTTAAAGGCTGTCACTCTCATGTGACAGATGTACACCCATGCCCACCTCCCACTCCCTCCCTCTCCCCCTGAGCTCTGCTGGAGAATCAGGAGTCCTTAGAGCCGCTGCTGGCTAAATGGTCTGCTTCAGAGCCTCATTACCTAATCACCAGCACAGCCACGGCTAAGACGCAAGTGATTGAGGGAAGACTGTTATCTGCCATCCAAGAATGTTGACATTTTTCCCTTAAATCATCGTCACTTTTGTTTATTTCTCAAATATTTAATGGCTAATAGTTTTACGACAGAGGGGTACAAAATGCATGACCAGACACTCCCCGCTTCATGCAGATTGACAGACAAGCCTGTTTTGTTGCACTAAAAGCCAATTTTAGCAGAACTTACTTTGACACTGTAAGCTGGTTTCTTACAGTTCTGACACTGAAAAGAAAGATTAAATGTGTTCCAGAGTATTTTATTGTATTTGTTATGACTTTCCCGTGACTCCCACTGTGCTTTTTCATGTGGATGTTTATTTTTCCCATATTCTCTGCAAAAAGCTAATGATTTTTGGGCGGCTAAATCTAATCACTGTTTCATATTCGATCTCCAGAAGTCAATGTCATTGATTCTGTGGCAGTGATTCTGTTGCCTGCACTCTATGTGTTCACATGAAGCGGTGTTGTTGTTAAAATTCTATACTATATATAGATGCTCTCTCCGTGTGTTTGTGTGCTATCGCTGCAGGTGCTTTTGAGGATGAGGATATCATCCATGTTGAGGGGACAGTGGACCCAGTGAGGGATATGGAGATCATCCACGAGGAGCTGAGGCTGAAGGATGAGGAGATGATCGGCCCTATTATTGACAAGCTGGAGAAGACGGCCATTAGAGGCGGTGACAAGAAACTCAAACCAGAATACGTGAGTCAATGTCCCAGCAGGCCCTTTGCTCCCGCTCACAGCAAGGCACAAATAATAACCCTCCCACACACATGGCCAAGTAGAAAAAAAAAGTATGTTTTTTTTAATCTCCCTCCAATAGGTCTCACCCCTCCCCCTGCCCCATTTTTTTCCCTTTCTGAGATTGAAAGTGATCAGGGGTCAGGGGTTTTCTGCTGTAGAAATCATTAATAGAGAGTTACTTATTCAGCTGCTGACCCTGGGTCACAGCACTGGGCTAATGAAAGTGTTTCCACACAGCTCTTTTCATCTAAAGTAATACTCAAATCATGGCACAGCTCTTGCTCATGCTTATACACCTACAGCAGCTTAGAAAATTGTATAAGGCCATACAGTGGGTGACACATATCCCTATACCTTGCAATGAATACCGTAAATATTTAGAATATTCTTTGACAGAGGATTCCTCGGTTATACGCGGTGAGGCGCAGGGCAAAATGCAGGCTAAGATCAGAAAAAAAAATCCACATCCCCGATGTCAGATCACAACATATGCGGATGCGCGCACACACACTCAGATGGTCATATTGTTAAGGTAATGAGGCTGAGCAGCCAACATTAGCAATGATTTGGTTGTAAATGTCTCATGATGTCCCTCCATCATCGGAGCAGGATAGGATGGGTTAGCACGCGAGGGGATCTGGCCTTTCACTGGAGCGGCATGCCCAATTTCAGGCCCCGACACACCGAGGCTCTGACCACTCATTACGCTAACGAGAGGGGCTTTTTCACCTGCTGCAGAGGCCCCGTGTTTGGTTGGTTCCCCTCAGACTAAACCCCCCCTCGCAGCCAACAGCACTTCCCCACACCCCTGTAGCCCCACAGACAGGAGCCATTCAGGCTAGGCAGGTGGCCGCTTACGCACATAATTGCTAACAATTTTAGGCAATGAATAAAAATGATACATTACTTGTCAAAGGTTGTGCACACGTCGGCAAGTGAAATCTATAGAAGACCTCTTTAGATGGCAAAGAATGGTGCTTATCAAAGGCTGCACCAAGCTTTTAGATGGGAGGGATTGTGTGATTGTCTCACAGGCTGAGCCTGGCGTTTGACACACTCAGCTGTGCACAGACACATATACACATGTTTATGTCAGCATCTATATGCAGAACATGCGCATGCAGACTATGCTGAGAAATATATAGTTTAAATGAAACACTTTTACTTTTCTTTTGTAAAACAACAGGATGCCATGAAATGAAAAAAGAAAATCTGTTCAGCTATTAAAATGATTAGGTCTTTATATTTCCTTTAATATCTGAAATAACACCTCACTTCCATTGTTGCACTTAGTTTCCTATAAGCTCCACAGGTCTTTATGTGGCCTGAAATTTCATGACAAAGAACTGCTTTTGTTCTGCTTGTAGTAGATTTAAACAGTTATTTTAATGATGTTGAAATGAGCTGGCAGCTTATTTTACCATTTAGAAATCTGATTATTATCACATTAATAAACCTGTTTTGATTCGAAATAAAGCAGGCAGTAGCACGTTAAATTGTATCCTAAATATCCTAAATAAGTGTTTTTTTAATGACACATTTTTATGTCTTTCAGTCGAATTGAAATTAGACTACAAGAAATCTTAGTGAAATCTTAGTGATTTGTTGTATGAAAGAATTGTATTAAAATTATGTGACATTGTAAAGTAGTTATAACAGAACCACAAAAGTCACTTTGTCGCAGAATTCAAAATATAAGTCAAGGTCTCTGAGTTAATGTGTGTTTAGGATTTCTTGGACTAAAAGTGCTTTGCAGTTTGTAGTTTCTTTCAGAGAAATGCAGGCAGTGTAATTCATTTCTGCTACACAGTTACTGCTATACAAGATGTATAGACACACCACATTACTCTGAGAGACAACTTCTATACATATTAGTATATATTCTGTAAAGTCTCTTCATTCCTAAAAAAAAAAATAATGATAAACATTTGCAGTTTGTGAAACAAATAAAACATAATGTGTTTAGGGGGGATTTTTCTTCTTTTTTAACATACTTGTTAAATTGGCACATTGGGGTAAGAAAAAACAAATAACGGGATGTTAAGAGAATATGAGTTAGGGTGAGGAATGTTGTTTTATGTAGTTGGTACGAGGGCAAAATTAATGAAAAAACTTGTCATGGTTTTATTGGTCCACGGCAGCAACTAAAAATGGGATTTTTCAGGGATAAAAACAACTAAATCAGAAATTTGAAATTGATTATAAAATGGTATATTGTGGTTAAAATTTGCTGTCACGGTGAAAAGTCACTTGGTATTTCATTGTGAGTTTGAGCTAAATTTATGTGCATGCAGCGACACAGTGCTCATAAGTATGCATTGTTATAAACATTTAAATCCATTTTGCCGGTGCTGTGTTTACAAGAACAATGTTTCATTGCTTTTGTCCGTGTGAATCCTCAAAATCCCTATCCTTACAAAACAATAATAAGAAGCCGGCCCACCAGCGGCGCTTCATGGTGGCAGGCATATGTGTTTGACCCCTGTGGGACCTATATGCCTTTTATTAACACCTGCCTGTTAGAGGAGCGCTGCACGGCGGCTGCGAGCTGATGAGGGAAACCTGGAGCGGGTTCAGCCTGTGTCACTGGCCGTTTGCTGTTTCCATTTCACAGATGATTAATCTCTCTGTGAAGACTTGGGACGGCGCGGGCGGAGTGTATGCAGCTCTTCCTGCGCTCTCTCCCGCTGGCTGCACTCTGGCTGCCTGACTAAAAGGCCTTTAGAATTCCTGTGGAGAGAGATGTGCAGAGAGTGAATGCAGCTGGCTGGGGGTCAGTGTGTGGAGCTTTTTCTGCCATTGTGTAATTGAGGCTCTGGCAGGATTTTTTCCTCAGTTCTTTCAAAAGGGAGTATGATTGTGAAGTGCTGCAAGGGTTTGGGGAGGGAAAAGGAGGTAGGGGGAGTGTTGCAGGGGGTGGGGGAGTTTTTATATGAAGGGGGAGGTCAAGTTGACAGGAACAAAAAGAATGTGTTCCGCTAATTTCTGTGGGGCTGGATCAACAATAATAGGCTCAATTTCTTTATTACAAATTTTATAACTACCTCCCTCCCATTTTCCCACCCTTTTCCGCTTCCAGATCCTGTCAAGACCTAGTCTTGCCTGTGGTCTCAACCCACAAGTACCTCTGTAATGAATGTGGCACACATAGCTGGAAATGCTCAATATTTTCTCCAGAAGAAACAGTGAATAATTAGTTCTGTACCTCACTAGTGCTTATTCAGTATGACTACATTCTGCAAAGTGCCTGAGGAAGGACCAATAATTTACACCTAACTAACCAACTTCAAATTAGTTCCCTGCTCTTTCCAATTTTGTCTCCCCTCTCTATCCTTTTTATTAAACAGTCCCGATGGAATATTGATGTTCAAGACTGCGACTCTGAGCAAGACACCCCAGAAGGCATTTTGTCATGATTTAAAAGAGGGAAGGGGGTCTTGTGCATGCCATCCCTGTCAAAGCCGGGCCACTCCTGCTTGAATGCGAGCACAGCCATTGTTCATTTTGGCATCAGGATGCCATGCATTTAGGAAATAATTACCCCATACCCTGCTGGGTTTATATTCTTTTTCATCTCCTTTAATGGCTTCTTGTTCATTCTCTTTTAACCCCAAACAGGACGTTATGTGCAAAATCAAGAGCTGGGTAGTGGATGAAAAAAAACACGTCCGCTACTATCACGATTGGAACGACAAGGAGGTAAGCCTTTGATGTTACAGTCAGATTTATTAATGCGATTTATCTTGCTAATCTTTTCATCTGACCTAAAAGTACAACTGCTGTTTCCTCCTCTTTTGTTTTTCCTCAGAGCAACACGTCTCTTGTGCAAATCATAAGTTAATGTTATGCACAGTCTTTTGTTGGTTGTATTTTGACATTACTTTTGTACAAGCTAATGACATCTGGCCGTGCTGATCTTGATTTAGAGGCTTTATAGTCGCACCCCACAGTGCCTATACACCAGACCCTAATTTGATTTGGCTTCACTTATCTCTGTCTGTGCCGTCCTCAAAGGCTGCTTTGGAAAGTTTGGATTCTCAGTGCTTGCCTTGTCTGTCTTTGTCACAGATCGAAGTGCTGAACAAATACTTGTTTTTGACATCCAAACCAATGATTTACCTCGTTAACCTCTCTGAGAAAGACTACATCAGGAAAAAGAACAAATGGTAAGTGCTTCGAAGAAAGGCGGGAGCCGTCTCATTACGCTCATTAATCATCACCAAAGAGCTTTCCTTTTACGTATGTACGGAGTTACATTGATTTCTACTAACTTTGACTGAATCTACATTTCAGCTATAAAAAAAGAGTGTGTGTGCGTGCGTGTGTGTGTGCTATGCTGGATCATGAGAAATGTGTGTGTGTGTGAGTGAGTTAGCCTCGTTGATCTACTGACTGTGGTCCCCCGCTGACAGAAATGTTCATATCTTTGTAAGAGGATCTGCCTGGAGGTGGCACTAAGTAAGCTCTAACACAACATCCAGCTCTGTGAACTCCGACCAGCCTCCAGACTCTGCACTTCATTAAGCGCATACTAGCATATGGTCCCCATTTTCCAACAAAATTTGTCATTTCCATATGATATCAAAGAGAGTGAAGGCTTTAGATTTTAAAAAAAAACAGCAACAAAAATCACATGTATGTTCGAAGCCAAACGAGTAATTAATTTCATCTGGAAGAAGCCGGTAAATCATAAAGATCACACTCTTTAAATAAACGATATCTAAAAGTGTTTTGCTCCAAATGTTTGGTTCTGTTTTCACATGTTGCTCAAGTAGCTTTAACAAGCGTCACTTTACAGCTAGCAAATTCCCACAGATTGCAGCCGAGGCTTTCTTGATACACAGCAAGTTACTGGAAAAAAAGGGCATGTGCATGTACAATATGTCTAGCTTTTTAATGTTAGTAGACATTTAATTGTATTTTTTACTTTGTAGAAACTTTATTCATAATGGGAACTGACTGAGGATGATCCTTAATGCACTAAATAAACTGTTTGAAGCTCTGTGATCCTCTGTTCTGTCAAAAACACTTTTTATAGTAATGTTGTCATCTGGCCTCAGAGAGAGCAGATCTAGAAGGCTGGTGTTAGACATCCATTATATCTGAAAGGGCTACTTTTCCACACTACAGCCGTTTTGTCAATAACACCAACTTGTGGATTGTTATCGCACTTTTCCAATTGCCCTCTAGGCTTGTGGTGTCAGTTCTTACAAAATTTGTTTTAGTGCTTTACTTGGCAGCATTGTATTACAAGGGAAGTTGTTTACCTATGACTGTTTGTTAAAATGTTCCTGACACGAAAGTATGACTGTCAGACGAAGGGAGGAGGAGGAAAACTCATAAATCAAATGATTCATGGCATGTGGAACATCCGTCATCAGTAGAAAGAGAGGGATTTTTTTTTTGCGTGTGTGAGTTGGGTTTTTTTTAACTGTGTGAAATGCAATAAATCTTAGAGTGTTTTAAACAGGCAAACAGTAGTGCTCAGGTGTCCTAAGGGCTCTGCGATGAACAATGCCGACATCAAAGTGTTGATGTTTGACAAGTGATGAGTCACTTCCCTTGTCCAGAGAGGAGCTCACACCTGTATGGAGATGATTACAGGTAGATCTAGCTGGCCCTAATTGTACAATAAATGCTGCTCTCAGCCCTAATGGCAGCTAGTCTGCAGCAGAGACGCCAGACTGCCATTTGGCTGTCGCCATGCCCCCGTGTTTTTCCACCAGCACAGTTGAGATGATGATACGGTTAAGGACTATTCAAAGCAAACAGCTAGACAAATTGCAATCTCAGCTTTAATGTGTGGAGGAAAAGGAGGCGAATCCTAGAATGAGGCAAATAAGCCAATCTTATCTGTGTCTCTCAGGACACCCATTCAGGACATTTCACAGGTTCAGTTGCATTTTTTTTTTCACTGTTTTATATTTTAGCTGTTCTGTTCAGCACGTGCTGCCATTCGGGCTTTATGTTAATGTTATCAATTTCAGCAGCATGCCTCACCTAACATTATTTTATGAATTAAATGTATGTAAGTTAATTGATTCCGTTATTACAAACACTCAATTGCAGGTCGTAGACATAGTTATGAGAACACAATCGATAATTGCTGCAGCTATTTGTCTCATGTGGGAGAGTACAGTGGTTTTATGTGACTTTTTGAGCCTCCAGAAACAATCCATTGTTAACGAAGATCATCCTGTTTGGAGTATGGGAACCACATACCAAGTTGCCCTTGTTTAGACAAGAATACACAGTATTAGCTTTAGCAAGCCATCATTAATGGAGGGATCAGACGAGGAGCAAGGCCTCCTTTCATCCCCAGGTTCTCTGCTGGAGACAGTACATCATTTACTGTTGAGAGGAGCACATGGCTCCAATCCTATACAGTGTATGTGTACGTGTATGAGAATGCGTACATGTGCATGTTTGAAGTCTGTTTCAGAGGCGACTCCATGCTCATTTGGATGCTGGCGTAATTGCGGTGTGGAGATCAAAGGATCGCTGGCCGAGTGATGTTCCAGAGGAGACTTTACCACACAGCCCTCTCCTCTGTGCAGAGGGGGCCGCCTGCTGCTCGCCGCTCCCCTCTCCCCTCTAACCATGCACTGCCCCCTGCACATCCCCGCTCGTAAAAAATGATTAAGGCCGCATTTGTCATGTGTTTATGACTGAGAGGCATTGCGTGATAGGGAATGGCATCTACAAGAGTCTATCAAGAGGCTTTCTCCTCTTTCCCCGGCGTCAGCGAGCTGCCTGGAAGACTTTTTCTCTGTGCCACATACCGTAGTTTGTGTGTTAGAGAGGGTCATTAGAGCTCTGTTGATGATGTGGTGGCTGCAGCCGGCCCAGTGTTAGCGTGTTTTCACTTGTCAGTTAAGTTATTGTTTATTTTACGAGCTTGCAGCCTCGCCGTGTTTATCAGTCTTTGCTTCTTTTTATGGGTCTGATATCAGATTTTTCCTCTCAGAGAACAGAGAGCAGTCATATTTTATAATGGTGAAAGACACAGGAGAGAATTCTACAGATATGCTGTGATGTTTTTTGTGTTTCTTGTCATTTCTTTTTCTGGCTTTTTTTTCCCTTCCTCTTTTGGACAATGTGCATTAAAGTAAATTGGTGCCTCTTAAGTAGATGAGTTGACCTTTAAGGAAACCAGTAAGCGTGACCTGTCTGTGAGTGCCTCTGCAGTGTGGGTTTTTCCTGGTGAGTGTAAGAACTGCAGGGTACCGTTGCTTGGAGCTTTTATTAACTGTGTCTATATGTGTGTATGTGTGCATTTGTGTGTGTGCGTGTGTAGTTAGGGGAGGGTGGGGGGTCTGTTTGTCTGTCTGTCTGCTTGTCTGTATGAAAGTGCGTGTGTGTGTCTGTGTGTGCATAGGTGGGAGCCTGTGTACTTACCTGTTTAGTCTAGACATCCCTTGAGTTTTATTATTACACTTGTTCAACTTCTGTAATACTTCATCTTTTTTAACATAATTTTCCTCTAAATGTCTTTGTACCTTTTATGCTTTATGTCTGGAAACCACAGACGAAGTAGTTACGTACCAGAGCTGCTCTTACAGTCAACCTTTTTAATCATCTTTTTCTTTCTTTCTTTTTTTTTTACACTGCCACAAAGGCATAAATTGATCTTTCATAATTAATTGCCCCCATATTTGTCTGGTATGGTGTAATTCAGAACACCGTATGCCACGCTTGTACTCTGATCAGCCATTTATGAAAACTACGATGTTGAAAAGGCAGCTTGTTTCTGGACAATAATTAAAGTCTTCAAAAAGTCCATGTCCGGTTTGATCTCAGCAAAAAAGACCGTGTTTCATGTTAAGGTGTTGTTAAGCAAGACACCGTCTACTATGTACTTTTCTCATTATAAGTTAAACGATAAGGTTTGAGTTATAAACTATTTTTTTCTTAGAGCCAGAAAATCACACGAAAAGAGGAAGACCAAAAATCAATTGATACGACTGTAATGTTTTGTTCTATGCAGCAAGAGCTGGATATATCTCATTCCTTTGTGCCATAGATGTCCAAAAGATATTAAAAACACATGAATGAGTCACACTGTTGCACTGGGTTACATGATCCTTTATTCCAACTAGCATGGACACTGTAATCAATCCCCCACACACCCTGTAAATACTCACTAGCAAGCAAATCGTGTATCTATCTGAGGTTTAAAATAGTCCCCTGAAAATGGCTGCCTTAGTGATGTATGTGAAGAACCACATACTAGCATTTTTAAAGAATTAAACTATATATATATTAGTGACATGTATTTGTAAACCTCTGCAGTAGGAACAGATGGCTTACGAGCTGAGTGGGAGGGTTTGGTCTTTTTAAGTGATGGTAAGAAAAATATAGAAGAACATCAGCCTAATCTTGAACATCTACTGAGGTGACTAGAGCAGTGAAAACATGAGGTGACATCCGTAATGCTAAGTTTAAATAAATCCAAACACAGGAGCACAGGGGCAAGAAAATGTCTGATACTCGAGTCGGCCTGTAGGAGGAGCTTTCACAATTAAAGTAAAGGAAGCCCTGTCAGGGTCTGCAGCGTGTCTGTCTTGAGAGCTCACACCTATTTTCCCCAAGCCATCAACAAACGGATAAATACATCCTTCGTTGTCCCCTCAGCTTTAGTGTTGACTTGTATTTTGTCATGTGCATTCTTTTGGTTTTGAATAAGCCCAGTAATAAGTTACTTTGTTGCATTTTCTCTTTGTGTGATCATTTTGACAAACAGCTAGCCATGTCTGGGTACCCGCCAGGATTTAGAGACAGAAGAAAAACTGAGATGGGGGGAAGACTATTATGATTCACTGAAAGCCACTCCATGAAAGCAGTCACTGTAGCCCACTTCAGCTACTCCAAACCATAATTCCCATAAACACAACTGAAACTTTATTGAGTGCAAAACCACTGGCTCCATCCAAGTTTTTAGGAACTACTATCTGGGGAGTTAGAGTTCACTTTTCAAAGCCATGAGAGAGATATACGATCACTTGCTCCTTTTTTTGTGTGCGCTGTCATCCACTCTCTCCTTTTGCAGTGTGGGATCCTGAGAAACACTTTCCCATGGTAAGATGTGTACCCTACTGCCTACAGTCGGTCCTAATGGATGCCTTTAGCTAGCTTTCAATGAGGAAAAACAACAGGAGAGGCTGTATAGTAAAACTGAAACAGATGGTGCTAATAAAGTCCTGTCGTTCCAGTTAGCCTGGTTATTGACTGTCCCCAGTCCAGGTAATGAAAGGACACTGTTGACATGTCACCGCATTGTCTTTGTTGGCGAAGACACAGCACCGTTGTTGTAACTAATGAGACAGACCCCAAACTTGAGACTTTCTCCATCCTTGTTTGTTCTTTAACGACTCCGCGCAAAATCAGTTTGCTCTCCAAAATCCAATACAGATTGTCACTTCTCCCTCATTTATCGGACCTGAGCCCAAGGACGTGAACACTGAGTGAGTCCCCGCACCTCATAATGTATGTAGGCACCCCTGTAGCAGCACAACATGCTCGCTTTCTTCTGACGGCACCCTGGAAAGACGGCACCCCCCCACCCCCCCCCGAAAGTCTGCAGTTTGGCATCGCAAGCATAGAAAAGAAATGTCTGCAAGTTTCAAGCCTGTCTAATGATACATTTTGATAGCTTTGGCTTTGTTGAGCTGTGCTTTTTTTTATCTTTGTGATAAGGTTAAGACACACATGCCACAGTGAGTAGCCTGCAGCCTCGCCAGCTCTAATGAGACAAATAAATGAATTTAGTGTTGCCACATACAGCTCCTGAACGCTTATTATCAGGATTATTGTTGAACTATTATGAATGGGGGGAGAAGGGTAAAAAAAAAAGATGCCGCTGGGTTGGAAGGGGGCATGATTGGCTGATGTTACATATGTCCTTGATTACCTTCCTTCTGCTTTTATTCTAATAAGTGGCATTCTTTGTACTCCGTAGGACAGCTAGACAGTCTGACACACGATGAGAATAAATATTGCATGTGGTAGACATTAAGCTGTCATCCTGGAAAAAAAGAAGAGATGGAGAAATCCATGTGGTGTTCTTCAGCGCTACACTTTGCCTGCTCTTGTCACAATTGTCACATCTTGATGACTCCCCCCACTCTACCCCAGCCCCCTTATTTTCTCTCGCCCAGTCAACTGCCGTGAATGACAGCATGGATACCCCATATAGAGAATTATTTTGGGTGATGTAGAATGTACTCCTCTGGGTTAGTGTTTGAATTTCTGATGTTTGATGCCCCCCCCCCCCACCCACTACCCATCTCACAAATATCCTGAAACAAGGCCTCGGCTTTGATAATGTGTTCCCAACAACCATTGTAAAGACGGAACTGGGGGATGATGGTTTGTTAGGGTTTTATCTGTCATGTGCAAACATTTAAAGTCACAAGATTTGTCTTTAAGAATTTAATGGGTGTAGTTATCAAAGAAAAGAAAGTTGTTCAAAAAAAAGCTTGTTACCAGCACACCCTCGAGGTTTGTTTGAGGTATGATGTGAGATGATGCTCTTAATTAAAGCTGCTCCCATTGTGCCTGCACTGGCTTCTGTTTCCACCAGCCCATGATTGCTTTGAAGGCTGAAAGAAGTTGACAATATTGGAGATAGCGTGTGTGTCTGTGTGTGTGT
>JBAJHX010000043.1:10994728-11011286 GCA_037176925.1 Amniataba percoides | reverse complement strand
GTGTGTGTGTGTGTGTGTGTGTGTGTGTGTGTGTGTGTGTGTGTGTGTGTGTGTGTGTGTGTGTGTGTGTGTCAGATCTCCTTCCTTCTCAGAGGCTGATGTGTAATGCCTTCCCATCCGGCCACGGCCACAGGGAGCAGAGAGCGTCTGCACTCTTGTCGCTCAGGAGCTCACCACTGGGAGGATGAAAAGCTTCCCACAGAGCTGCCGACTTCCCAGCCTCAAAAGCCACCATGAGCTCATACCTCTCATATCTGTCTCCCTTTGCAGAGGAAAGGAAAGAGGAGGGGGTGAGCAAACGTCGTGTGCCGCAGCATCCCAGCCCCTTAGTATGCTGGTCCCTGCAACCTGGGAGCAGCGATGGCAGAGGGGACTTTGGGTT
This sequence comes from Amniataba percoides, assembly GCA_037176925.1. Classification (NCBI taxonomy): domain Eukaryota; kingdom Metazoa; phylum Chordata; class Actinopteri; order Centrarchiformes; family Terapontidae; genus Amniataba; species Amniataba percoides. Next base: position 11,010,904 of record JBAJHX010000043.1, on the reverse strand, counting down.
TATTACTTGATGAGTCTGTGCCTGGCGTGCAAGCCAGCAGCTGCCACGACATGTGAAACTCACATCTCAGTAACACATGTGGTGGGGTGTACCCAGGTTCAGGAGCGACGCCCTCCACCTGTGGGTGTGTCTGCGATGAAGCCGTGGTAGTGGATTACTCTTCAGGTCTGTCAGCATTCAATTGCATCTGAAAGGAGCACTCAAACGGGAGGCGATGGCCCACCTTTTAGAGGCTTAACTGGCTAAGCACTCCTAATAAAGCTGACCTGTATGAATGTATGTCAGACACAGGCCCAGGTCATTGTCTCAGGTAGCTGCGCCTGTACTCCAGAAACTCCCATTGTTTTTTCCCTCCTGAGCCATTTAAGCAGATCAAAGCTCTGACAAAGCCCAGGGAAGCCCCAGGCATGCGGAAACACAGGAATTACACCCCCTCCCTCCAGGATTCCCACACAAAAAGACAAATAGACTAGCCCCAGAGGGTGGCCCCCTGTGGGACATCTCCATTCAGAGTCAGCCTGTTGTGGAAGCACAGATTGTTTTTGTCATTTCACCATATATTGTGCTTTAAATTAGATGTATTGTAAATACAACAGGCATAAAATCTAAAGCTTAGAACAAATAGCGTGTAACATGTTTTTTTAGAGAGATAAACACATAGTGACTTGCATTGGCTTGTTTTTATCAGTTAACATAAACAAAAAAAATGTCATATCATGTTTTAGATTTGTAAAAGTTTTGATAGGAGCACGCGTGAGAGAACTATTTTCCTCTTTAAATTGAGGGCAGCAGGAAAAGCACACAAACATGGCTTGTTCCTTAGCTTTGTTTGAGCCTTCAAGCCGGTGAATGATTAGCAGAAATAATGTCCCTGTCACCCTTAATCACATTAAAACGTGGTTAACATTTAATTTTTCCCACTTGATATGCAAAAATTTCCACTTGATTTGCAGCAAAGGCCATTGGAATTCCATTATAAAAAGAATAAAAATTTCAGGCATCATTTGTTCAGAGAGGGATATCAAGACCAGAAAGTGCTGAATCTTTCTATTAACCGAGCAGTGAGAGATGGCACTCTGGGTGCTGGGACATAATGGAAGACTGACAAGACACACACACACACACACACACACACACACACACACACACACACCATCTTTCTCTCTGGATCTTTTTTTGTGTAGCTTAGGCTTAAATATTTTATTTATTATTTATTATTTCTATTATTCACAAATCCACTGTGAGTATTTTAAAAATTCTCATAAATGATGTGAATGATAAGCAGAAAAGAAATTAGCTAATAAACCCTACATTTTAAAAAAAATCTGTCTTATGTCATGTTGATTTGAGCTTTGAGTTGAAACTGTAAACAGTCCTTGACGTACAGAAAACACGATTCTTGTCCACACAATTTATCTGAAACACAGATTTACATGAATACCTTTTTATAATTTAGAATTTCATGAATGATTGAAAGACAAAAAAAACATCAGTGGCATGTTTTACATAAATATTTTCCCCAATTTACACATCCACATAAAGAAATCACACAAATAATTGGAAAGCACATAAATACAGATTGCAAAGTGGCATGGGTAGACAGCGTCGAAGTTGACAGAATTGGTTTTGGGAGTCATGTTGACGGAGCATCAAAGCTCTTAATTGACAGTGCTTTGTTTCAGGAGTTGTGGGAAGGGGGTGTTTCATGTTCCCGTGGCAAGGTGTTTGTCTGGTCCTGTGTCACTCAGTGCAAGGACCCAGAGACCCCCGTGCTCATTTGCAGCTCACGTTCTCCGTCTCGGCTTCACATTATTAAAATCATCCCTCAGCCTTCTACCAAGAGCCTCTTTGTTACTTGGCTGGCTTGGCTCAGCTCTGTCAAGTCTTCACCAATTACAGTCTCAGGTACAATGGTCTATTCAAAGGATCACAGCCCTTGACTGGTGTGGAGAGAGTGATTTGTGAATCATTATTCAGCCGCCTGTAGAGTACGCAATACCTGAGGAATGCAAATAACGTGCCACCAAATAGACAGCTGTGCTGCTAAAAGTGACAAACTACATCTGTTATTATCTCAGATTGGATTTTTTCCCCTCTTGGAGTGCCCGCCATCTCCTGTGTTTTCAGGTTTTCAGGCTTTGACTAAATGTGTTTTATTTTTCTGTCCTTTATTGGTGAGACATTGGCGACTGCCTTATTGCGGTGACAGTCAGACATCAGCTCCGCATCCGTAGTGCGAACAGAAAGGGAAATATTAGGTTACGGCTCTTAATAGGTGTGCAGCTGAACAGATGGACAAACTGGCATATGAGGCATTTCAAATTTACCCTGTAGTGTTATTCTAGCTTGTTGGGAAAAACATCCAATCAAAGCAAAACTGTGCCTTTCCTGCACCCGTTATCCTGTCATATATTGTATATTGATAATCATTAGGTAGGAGTAGTGATATGGTGCTGTAGGTGATAAAGCGATGACATTGTTATTGGAATAGATGTGGTATTGAGGTGGTCGGGTCCCTCCCAGTCTTTGATTCTTATGGGCTTTAAACAGGAAACTAGGATTACAGATAATGACAGGGACCCCTTAGAATCAATCCAGCCCAGGAGCTCTGTCAGGGCTGCCGTGTGAAAATGGATTTGTGCGATGCTGTTCTTTGAGACCTGTCCAATCCCAGCCTGAGAGCTTGTGGGGCTAATCTCATAATTGCTCTAACCCCCTTATATTGTTCTGACTGAGAGTTACCATTAAGTGTGAGGATATCTTTGTCCTGCAATGTCAGGTGTCCTGCTGGACTGGAAGACAAAAAGAGAGGGAAAAAAAGTCAGGTGGTAAAGAGAATGAAAAAGACATATATGAGTGAGAAAACACACCCTCATGGATATTTAGACATTTATTTCTCTGTTTTAGCCCAAAAGAAAGGGTGAAAGACCAACATTTTTTTGGTTTTAAGAATAGCATGGAAAGTAACTAAGTACATTTACTCAATAACATTACTTAGGTATTTAAATATTATGTTCTACTTTATATTTCTACTACTTTTCAGAGGAAAATATTGTACTTTTTACCCTGGTATATATTTTATAACCATAGCCACTCTGGAGATTATATTTCACATAAAATATATGATCAACTACCAAAACATGGTTCACTGTCCTCTTTACAAGTAATCTTTAAACCTTATTTCTTATACACCAGTGCATTAAAAATGTTGACCTGTTTCTGGTATTTTGTTAAATCATGTTTTATTTTTCATATTTCTAGAGCAGTGATTTGTCTTTTAGTTACCTCTGTCAAGATATAAACACTTAAGCATTTTTTTTGATGATCTTAATTAAAAACAAGCTTAAATAATTTTACGGGACAAGATTTTTAGTATACTTTTAATATAAGAATTGCCTTAAAATATTGGGAATTGTGGAGATCAATCATTTCAGTGTGATGTTTCTAGTATTGCTTTTTACATGTCTGCCCTTTTTTACGAGCACACATCAAGTCAACTTTTATGGAAACAAAGTCCAAGTCTCTGACAGAAATATCACCTTTTGCAGTGCAGGCTCCTGCAGACACTCGCATGTTCAGCTGCTCTCATGAATATGCATGCACCAGCAGATAACAAATACATTCATGCTAATCAAGTCCTCCAACTACTTTTGCGGCTGCTGATTTTTTACCAGGTTGGTGAAAATCAAGGAGTGGGTGGACAGTCATGACCCTGGAGCCTTGGTCATCCCCTTCAGTGGCGGCCTGGAGAGCCAGCTACAGGACGCAAGTGAAGAGGAGAAGCAGAAGTACTGCACAGAGCACAAGACGCAGAGGTTAATTAGCATTCAGTCTCCTCACACTTTATTATCAGCTGTGTCCTCCATGCACTCCTTTAATTGCATGTGCTGATAGAATAATAAATGGCAGAGTAATTACCATTATAAAGCAAAGGATCCCTCTTCTTACTGAACAACTCAGTCAAAGGGTTTTCCTCTAAATTAAGTTTTTAACTGTCATCTGTCATCTGTAGGTATAATTATAACTTGGGCATTTTGGGTTTATTGTTCTCGTATGAAAACCTCTATGGAGAGAAAAATTGTGACAGCAGATTTTTTTTCCCTCTTGGTGCAGAACGAGGCATCGTGTTGAATTCTTAAAAATGCTAAATGAGTCTACAAGCTTTGTAATTAATCAAGGAAATCATTGGAGAGTTGAATGTCTTATGTGAAACTAAGTGACCCATCTTATTTACTTAATGAGTTTATATTGGAATGAATGGGGCATTGCCACTGAAGTGAACTTTGTCTAGGCATCAGTGGCAATAAATAATACTTAAACAGTTCAGACCCACCGATTCAAAGTGAAATTTCTCTCCACCAGTGCGCTGAGCAAGATCATCAAGGCAGGCTACGCAGCCCTGCAGCTAGAGTACTTCTTCACTGCCGGACCAGATGAGGTCCGTGCATGGACCATACGGGTAAGAGCCAGCTGGTGAGCACATACGTGTGCAAGGAGTGTGAGGGTGTGTACCACACATACACACACACACAAGCACAAGCGAATGCACACACAGTGGCCCATGTTCCACCCTGCTGGCACCCTCACTGATATCACACACTTTCAACTTTGTCATGGTTGTGCTTTAGCTAGTCATTACAGGCCAAGGATAACTTCAATTACTGGTGAGCTGCTGAACAGTGAAAGTGGGGGCTACATTGATTGAGGAGGGCAACAATTGATTTTGCCCATTACGTCCATGAGAATGTTTCCATCCTGTGCAGATCTGCCTGCCCTCCTCCTGCCGCTGGAGATAAGGAGCCTGTGCATTGTGCCTGCCTAATCTGTGTGACGGAGGTTGTCTGTGCCAAAATTGATGTCGCTTTTCATTCGACTGTTTGTGGGCCTTGCTGGGGGCTCCTCCTCCCTGTGTGTCTCAGTTTACTGAGCCCAGCTCGCCAAGAGCTTTGTGCAATGGGATCACAGGATTTACATCAATACAGATGTTGGCTTTGCATGCTGGTATTGTGTAAAAAAAACCTTTTTTTTTCTCAAGCAAATAGAAGGACTGAATGCCGATATAATACAGCATTTGACTGATCAGGAGTGGCGTCTTATAAATTCATGTAGATTATTTTGAAAAAAAGAGCAAAGTAACTTTTTGAGAAACTTTTTGAAAGCCAAAGATTTGGGTTGTATCCTGTCATACTTAATGATATCCAATCTTCCATCCCATCAGAGATTTCAAGGGATTGCAATTTTGAATAAAACTTTTCTTTCCCTGTTCTGAATGCTTTCAATCCTCTAAACATATCTTCGAAGACCATTTTTAAAGCAATTTTCCACAATAGCACCTATTGAAAGAAGTTGTCGGCAAGCAGATCATTAGGTTTTGTAACCTGAATGTGAGATACTTTGATTTTTGCATTTTAAGGACAAATAATCCAGAAATTCTCCAGGCTGTCTTTGTTCAGTATTTTGTTGAATAAGCTGCTGTAAATTATGTTTTTTTCAAAGAAATAATGAAATAGGACTCTCATGGAGTGAGTTACATTTTTCCTCGTCAATACTGCTTTAAAACTTACAATATTTATTAATTTACAGAACGTGCACGATATTTGTGTGTATAAAATATCTTTGATATAACATGTTTTTCTCAAGAAGTTAAAATGTAATTGTATTCCATATGTTTATGTCTTATTGTTCTCTTGAAAAGATTACAACTTGTAGGAACAAGCATCAATGTTATAAAAAATCTACATATGTAGAAGATTTATATATGGCTCTTAGAGGGCTAAATAAAAGAAAAAAAAATGAGAACGTGTATGACAGATAAACACCATTACAGCTTTTATCAAACTAACAAGGCATACATATACAAAAGACAATCATTAATGCTCAGTTGCAATCATTGTTCTGAAACTGTACCTCAAATTGAGTAAAGTGAAAGAGAAAAGTGTCTAAATTGTCATCTCACAAATTTAAACAGTAAATTCCATTTACAGTTTAATAAGTTGCCTTATACTGACGGAGATACTACAGTCTACACTCTTGTGATGTTGAAAGGTCACCATACGAATAAAAGAGTCAAATGTGCCCTTAAGTGACTCTAAACTGACTCACAATATACACACCTGACTCTGGAATTCATGACAGCGTCTGATACTTTGGCGCTTTATTGTGAAATGTAAGGAAATAGACTATGTACCCACACCCTGGTTTCTTTTTTAAATATTTTTTCAGGGTGTTACTTTTATTGGGTGGTTGATTGAGAAGAAAAACAGGAAGTTGAGTGAGCAAAAGGAACATACAACAAATGCCCCCTGGCCAGATATGAACACTTGCAGTTATACAGTATGAGCTTTAGACCGCCTGCCAACAGGACGCCCCATGCTGATAGACAGACAGACATTTTTGATCAGTAATGCAAATCTGATCTCTATGCAGCAAATGAACAACTACAATAATCTTTTGCCACTGATTTGAACAGATAGTTATTTTACTGCTGCTGCTTTTCATTAATTTCAAACTTTTCTGTAAGGAACATGCGCCTAGAGTAATTTGGATATAATTTAGCATTAATATTAAATGTATTGTTAACATTTCCATGTGGACCTTAGGTAAATATTTTCATGATGGCTGTGTACAGGCCAGAGGGGGAAGGTGAGCTCACTTCCTTCTTGTTTTCTTTTACACAGCACACATTACATTTTAGTCAGATGACATCACCCGGTTTAGGCGCACTCTCATCTCAGCATGACTGATGTCCTCGCTATTTACAAAAAAAAAAAAAAAAAGAGTCCCGTAACACTTCAAAGGCATCCTCAAAAACACGCTTGTCCTCCTCGACATAACTGATTACAGCCAGCCTTGATTGTGTGTGAGGGGCATTTAGTCAGGTAAGCATCAGTGAGTAACTATATTAAGCCAATACATCTTGCATTGTAAAAACTACACTCAGTAATGTCGTGTTCCTAAGTCCTTTAACATGCTTTATTAGGCAGCCTCGAGGTGACCATTATCTATCAGCCTGCTCTGCATAGCTCTTAACTAGGACAATGTGAATCTCTTGTAACGCTCCGTATGAAAAAAATCCCTCCCTTAATCTATTTTTCTCCAGATAGACAAACCTTGATGCTGATTAATGGTAGTTAAACTCACAAGCACTCCGTCAATGAGATTGCAAAGAGATGGTAATGTATTAGAGTCATTAAATACGCATCATTCTTTTGGCATGAAATATGTTGACCCCAACCTGATTATATACATAATTAAAACTGCTCAACAGTTCCTGAGCACAGAGCTGCAGAGCAGAGAGAGAGCGAGCAGGTCGACAGGCAGGAGTCATAATGATACACAGCAGCCACGTCACTTATTTGGGTCATTTGTCATTTCCGCCCAGCATTATTTCAGCGCATATAAATTGCACATTTTATCACGGTTGTGTCTTAAAGGGGATTCAAGGTAGAAAGAATTTATGAGACTGTTAAATTGTTATTTTGTATTTTGGAAATTGGCATCTGAAATTACTTTAGGGTCACGTCTAAATGTATGTTTTGAAGATAAAATCGTTCATGTCCATTCTGAGTCAATTCAAAAACAGCTTCACACACTCCAGCAGCCCCGCATCTACACACAGCAAATGTTACTGAAGGTTTGAAATGAATTTGAATTACCAAACTCTGGTGTGCCAGAATAGTAAGGCCTAATGCAGTGAGGTCTATACCACCCTGGCCTCTCACTGCAACACTGGGTCTTCTTGCTGTCATGACCAGAGAGCCGAGCAGCGACCCACAATGAGGCAAGATTGCTTGGACAGAAATCAATACCACCACGAAATGGGAATCAGAAGGCATTGATAGCAGTGCTGGGTCCTTATCGGTGTCCAGGCTGCCCTAGCAGGGCACAGCCGAGTGGAAAGCTATCCAGAAATCAGGACTGAGGCAAGAATACCCCCGACCGAAAACACCCCCGAGTGATGCTCACAACGCTATCGCCCCATCAAACACCATGTCGCTCGCATGCTGTAATCCATCTTCTCCAAAACAATTCATTTGTCCTCTCTTTTCCTTCCTCGTGACAGAAAGGAACTAAGGCTCCACAGGCTGCGGGGAAGATCCACACAGACTTTGAGAAGGGCTTCATTATGGCGGAAGTAATGAAATTCCAGGATTTTAAAGAGGAAGGCAGTGAGAGCGCTGTCAAGGTGAGCAGTCAGGGTGCCAAAGGATGAGGGGAAGTCTCCTGTGATCAGTGGAGCTGACAGTCACCGCACAGCTCCTAATGCAAACTGCTCTTCACCTTTACTCAGGGGAAGAAATTACTGCACACACTCCAGCACCACTCCTGACAAGCCAACTGATTCTGGCTCTAAACACTGCCATTCTGCTCCAGCTGTGCATATCTTTATCACAATGTGTCTTAACTGGCTGAGGGTAGTTCCCGCTCGCGGCTCGTCGCAGTGGCTCAGAGGTAGCGCTTCCTCACCTCACCAGGCATTTATCAGATCTATAGAGTGCGCTGTTAGCTCACAGCTCTCTGTTGCCAAATCCCCAAGCCACTGTGGGCATGTGACAGTGATGTAAGGCGGCAAGTTAAATAAAGTGTGAAATTCCTCAAATAAGGACTGTTTCATGGATGGGCAGCGCAGAAATGTGACTTGCATATCTTATTTTTATGATGGCCAGTGTTTATTTTGACCTTTTAACTAGGCTCAGGGTCATTCATGTGCACACTCCTGTCAGATGTAATAACTGATTTCATGGTGAATTTGTGAAGACAATAACTGCGCGCCGAGTACAGCAGGTATTTTGCTAGATGTTCCCAAATGCTTTTCTTCTCAACTGCAAGTGTTGTTGTTAGGGTTGGCGTTAATTTACTTTCATATTGGCAAACTGGTAATTTTGTAATTGAAGGTACAGAGTTAATAATCGGTTAATTAACGCTGTAGGATGCATTTCATATCAAAGATGCTCTTTTAAAAAAAATAATTTAATTTCTGCTTGGACACATTTTTAAATTTAATTCCCAGTTAATTGAATTAAAGCAGGGGTGACTTTAACCTTGCTATGTGTGACATTTGCGAGCCGCAGCTGTAAGCCATGCTGTTACAATCCCACTATCACCACCATCAGCTCCATGTGCCCACTTACAGACTCAACAAATGTAATTATGGTGACACACGGGGACCTGCGGGGACCAGTGTGGAAAGGAAGCGCTGTGGAAACATTTAAATCTCTTTACTATTCAAGCCTTTTTTAATAAGCATTTAATATTTAATGCAGCGGCAGTGTATTGTCCACACCCTTCATAAGCTGCAAACAGAGGGTGAAATGTGTGGGTCCCTGGGGACTTTCACCATTGTTATCCGAGGTTGAGATCTGAGTGTCAGGTCCTTACTGCATGCTCTCTTGCTAATCCCTTTCTGGGCCTCATAAGAACATGGAACGTTTTTGACTGTGGCATTAAGGTCCATGCTATTTAATGCCAGTTGTGGGAATAGGCTGTCTGAATAGGGCCAGTGTACGGGGATATCACATTATTAGTAATCATATCTGCTTAAGCCAAGCTTGCTGCTCCAGATGGCTGCTTTCAAGTGCAAATGAACCAGTTAGACGTGTCTGGTTTAATACATACTCAGGAATCACAAATAGCCATTGATTTTTTTTCCTGTCTCCCTCTCCATCCAGTGTTTCTGGTGGTATTGAGCTTGGATTAAATGGTCTCCTGAGCCTTTAAAGGGACATTGATTCTTCTAATTAATTGTGCGCTGTGCAGAACCAGAATGCATAAACCTGTCCGTATTAGCACTTCAAGTCAATTATTTTGAGTTTGCCGGGAAGGAGAACAAACACTTACTGTATACAAAAGAAATGTTAGAACTTATTTTGTTTCCTTGAGAAGTTTGATAGTGCTATAATCAAAGACTTATTAACATTTTGTGCTTGTGCACATGAAACTGAAATGGGCAGAAGAGAGGATTATTCACTCAGTGGGAATTCAGGCACCCCTTGAACAAAAACATGGATGCAAGAGTGTGTGTGTGTGAGAGAGAAAGAGAGAGAGTACGGGAGCCAGAAAGAGAGAGAGGGAGAGAGAAAGGGAAGTAATATGACATTTGCAACTGGAGTAAAGTTATTATAGGTGATAAAATAGATTAGACACTAACAGTGAATTATTATTTCATATTATTATTTACAATGAGCCGTTGTATTGTGTGCTCTGTGTAGATCATTACACCAATGAATGAACAGCTATAGTATGTAGCAATCTGTAACCTGTGCATCGCACAATATATTGTTCATATTTATCATGTTAATTCAGTTTTTCTTTGTTATCTCACAGGCTGCAGGAAAATACAGACAACAGGGAAGAAACTACAATGTTGAAGATGGTGACATCATCTTTTTCAAATTCAACGCACCAAATGCACCAAAGAAAAAGTGATTTACATGTTCATAAAATCTGTTTCTTTACATAACTGACTATGCTTGTTACCCCCCCACACCCCCGCTTTTTTTGCCCCCTTTGGCCTGACACCCACTGCCACGCTCTCACTTTTTGATCCCCCCTGTGTGCCAAAGCACAGGTTCAGTAAACTCTGACAGCTTTGCTATTTAAGATCAGGATCGGCCCCCACTCCAAATTGTAGCAGCATTTGAAGGAGCATATTACTCTCCAGATACTTCATTAATCTCCATCACGGGTGCCAGCACTGACACAGCTGACAGCGGGGACAATGCCACCTGCTCCTCTCCCCCTTCAGCAGATAATGCATGTTTTACAGTAGCCCAGATGTCTACACTCAATAAAACATTTGACAAAACCAGTCTGTGTGTGTTTTGGGATGTCTGTATTGAGTGGGAAGCTGCATGGGGATGGTGATAGTGGTCCTGCCGACCACTGATTAGAGAATTAAAAGACACAGCTGACATTGACTGTAGCAGAGAGGGGACAATTATAATTAAATCTGTTAAGTGATGCTGATTTTAGAAGGGCACATGCAGGATGCAGGTGTTTTGGCCAGAAAGACTTGGTCAGTTTAAATGATTATTTGTAAAGTGATTGAATTAACCTTTATTTATCATTTTTATTTCATTTATGATTGATGAATATGTGTCCTCTTCTTTACTGTCCCTAATACTCTGCTACAATCCTCAAATATTGCCAAAAATAGTGTCTTAGTTATGTTTACAGTTTCATTCTTCTAACAATGAGGGCAAATACTCACCTGCAAAAAAATAAAGAAAGAAAAAAGAAATATTCATTCAAACCATATTTTCATTTTTAAAAAAGTCCACATTTTATGATATTCTGTATGGTATGAAAATAGAGGTTGACACAATCCGCAAGCACAACCAGAAAACGATTCCTTTTGTCTAAAGTAGTGTTTTTCTCGCCCCTATACTTTGTGTGTAAGTGTTTGTGAAGCGTTTATGCTGATGGAATTGTATGGCTGCAGCCGCAGTGCTCCAAAGTAAGATTGTATTCTCCGTGGGAGTCCGAACAAAGAGCTGTAGATCAGCAGTGCTTTGCTGAATATCTTGTAACCATTAAGACTGCAGAGAACAAAATGGCCTTTTGATGGGAACAAAAAGATTGAATAAAAATGGTCATTTTACAGAGATAGTATTGCATATCCAAGTTTGGGATAGGATGTTTTATGGAGCTGAGCCTGTGCTAGCACTACAAAGCACAGTGTTTGTCATGGAAATAAGGTGGATTATAGTCTTTAAGGTTTGAGATCAGTGGCAAAATATAGGATGGTGTTTATTGTGGTTAGATGGAACAAAAGACAGATGACAACATGTGTATAAAATAACATTATGCTTACTTTGCTTGGTCGCTTTAGCATTAACCACGGATTTTAATCACTTAAAGATACTTCAAGCAGCACACTGGGGAGGTCGTTGCTACCAGCATTTACAGTTCTCTTATACTGTCCTATACGACAAGGGGCTGTTTTTGGCTCGGTGTTTTCTAAGTGAAACCATACAAAACCTCTGGAGAGCACAATGGGGGCTTGGGACAAAACTGTTTTTGCATTCCTCTCGGGGTGGTGGTGGTGTTGGCCAACTTAAACCCTGCATAGAAGATTATTCATCTGCTGTAGTTTTGAGGCTCCGGGATTGACGAGTTGTTCCCAGTGGTCTGGGTCTTGGAGTATTTTGTTTTTCATAAAGTGGCAGTAAATCTTTTCAGAGCGAGTAATAAAGCTATTTAGAATCATGCAGATGTCATATAGGAACAAAACACAATCACAAAGTCTCTTGTAGGGGCTGTTTCGGGGTTAACAATTTTGCTTTCACAGGGGGGGCAAGAATTAATGAATTCTAAACTCATTGGGTGTCCTTTCTGTCCTGACATCACATTTCAAAGTAATCACGCAAAGATAACAGCCTGTTAGTGATGAAAACAAATATTGTGTGTAGGAGTATTCGTAAACATCATCAGGTGATGTAGGTGGATTGTAAAAAACGCTCTAACTGGTATAACCTCTGAGATATAAAAACAAGTCCAGAAATGTGACAGATTCTCTGTCGGTACAAACGTTCTGTCAGCACCATCAATCAAGCGGTGCCACTCTGCCCCGGGGCAAACCACAGTGGCATCAAACCAAGGAGGGTACAGAGTGGAAAGCTCTCTTTAAAACACACACCCAAGAAAACAGACCACGGCCTGCTGTTGTAAATCACATGCACACCAAAGGCCTTTGAAGAATTACAAAAAGGGAATGTAAGAGTTATAACAAATAAACATATAAATAACTATGGCATCTTCCAGAGCAGTTACAATGCACAAGGGATCGTGTTGGTAAATTCAATGGTTATTATAATTGTGCTGTATCATATCATTACAGAGGAAATTATCTCTATTTTGGACGACAATAAAAGTGTTGCCATGTTGTAATTAGTGCTATTGTGTGACTTCTCTGTCTGACACACACACTCTATATACTGTATACAGAATAGACATGAAGTCAATATAGAATCAGGATTTGACTAAAATAACACGTCATGTTCATTTATGAGACTTTATGCAACACTTTCCTGACATTTGAGTTGTTCAATCATAACACAACGTAGTGTTTTGATTTATTGCTCCCTCTGTCAGAGTGATAAAACATTGCCTGTAAAATGTTGAGTGAAAAGAATGTCATAAATGGCTCAGGGGTGTTTAAATTATAACCCAAGGTTAGTTTGCACCTGCAGTTCTTATTGCAAGTGTTTGAACTACAAAAATGACTGTTAATGGTTACCTGTGCTATTATTGCATTTTTCAACAAGTTAGGACTTTTCATTCTACATACAAAAAAACCACGAGATAAACACTGTTATGATTTCATCATTCATCATTTATGAACAGCACTAATCAGCTGTATGATGTCCAAAAACAGTTCCAACACAATAAAGCCTCTATACTGCTGACTCTTATTGTATATACCATAACTCTGGATATAGTGTATATAATAGCCACTTTAACATACTCAATTAAAAACATCTTTGCCATGAATTCTAACTTCATGAAGGTTATTAAGTTTTGTTGACTATGTGTAACTTTAATTTTATATTCATGAGGGGGTGAGAGTATTGGAAACACCTTTGAATATAATATGGTCCAGCATAGCACCTTCATTAGCAATAACATCAAAGCTAATGCATAAAATTGAATTACTAAATGAGTTTTGCATCACTAAACAAGGCTTTATGGCAGAAAAAAAGTAGAATCTAAATACTTTTTATCTAACCATATGCTTTGTCTGTTAATCTTATCTGTTAAATCTTGTCTCAAATTCCTCTTAAGTGGCAACAAATTTGCCCAAAGAAGTTATAAGCGATGCTAAATTTAGATTGGGGAAAACATTTATTTCCTCTATGTTAAAAAGATGTAGAGCATCCACATTGAAAAATAAAACACTTTTCTGGCAACTGCCTCTGACCTGAACCCTCACTGTGTGTATAACAAATCATTCCCAGTTCTTTAGAGAAAGAGAAGTATGATTGTTTTTGTCTCTGGTGCTCCAGAGTTGTCCACAACACACATTTGATATTCCATCCACACTTCTCTACCAGTTTCAATTCTCTCTTTCTGCTCCCATTTACAGAGTCCCACAAGGTGCCTCCAGCAGGGCAGTTTCTCTCCGTGGGGTCACTCTCTCTTGGACTGGACTTCATGAAAACAACTGTCAATATGTTAATATGACACACTCCGGGCCATTGTGGACTCACTCAGTTACTGCTCTTTTCCTTCACACAGTTCTGCACCATGCCACAATAACAATGTCCACTCCTAGAAAATAGTGAGAAGGAGCTTTTGCATTTGAAAAATAAACTTTTGGGTTGTTGTTTCTAATCTGGTTATTCTGTAAAGATTTGTTGAAAATGCTCTGTTCACCTAATTTATCTCATATTTCCCCACAACAATAGGAAATTAAAACCGAAGGTAGAAGGTATGTGTACATGCAGTGAGAAGATAACTGATGCTCGTATTTACAGTTATATCTATCACACTGAATACTTATAGATGTGCTAAGACTCCCACTGGGTAATTGCTCCACAGACTTCACTGATTCCTCTCATGACAAAAGAATACAAGGTCTGTCAATACAATCTAATTTCCTTTGTTTGCAGCTCAGGCTGGAGACAGCACTCACAGGTCTAAAGACAAACACTGTGGCAGTCGTATGTCTCATGAAGGCCACAGCGTCCACCAGGCTGTTGCATTTGTGCTGCTTTTAGGATATTTGACTTTTCCCTTTAACTTGGAGGTCTTTGTAGAAATTGTTGATATGTTTCCAAGGACTCCAGGAGTAAGACAGACATAGCTGCAAGGTTTTTCTAAAGCTGTTTCCATTGGCCTGTGTTTACCTGACACTTGGATTGACAGCAGAGTGATTGGAAATATCCACCATTCACTGCCTTGAGCTCCTGAGTGCACGGAAAGTGCTTTTGTAGTCTGGCTGTAATGGGCCAAGTTTGAATTGAAGGTTGAGAAAAATAGCCTCACTGCGGTCGCGCACTGTGAGGAACTGACACACCACAAATAATACTCAGAAGTGGGGTCCTGATAGCATCACAGGCACAGAGCAGGTACAATAGCATGCAGGCTCTCATTTCCATGCACTTTCACAATGTTGTACTGTGCACAATCAGATGGAGGGGAAGAAATCCAGTCAAATACAAACCCAGATTGTGTCTTGAATGTGTGTGGGGGGGGGTTTATTCTCCACAAGTAATCAACACAAAATGCATCTTAAAACTCAAACTGCTGATCACTTTCTTATTCACAGGTAAGCAAGTGCTACTCTGCCATGATAAATAGCACCACAGCAGCTATAAGGGTCAGAAGAGAGTAAATCTCTTTTGTAAACATAAAAATAGAGATGCACATCCAACCCATCTGCTATGACTTTGACATTAAGTTATGTTTTCTTTCCAGTGTCATAATAAAATGAATTCATAAATTACAGTCATTTAATCATAGCATTGCATCGACTCCTATGCATTACCCTATAGACTGTAACAAGTATTACAACAAGCAGTACACAGAAAGCGATACAGATTTTAAATTTAGGAAAGGGAGAGCACTGGTGTTGGATCCCTGAGAATCCAGACAGATGTATTAAATGATTTAACTTTTTGTAATCAAAACTACCTGATTGTGTAGTAGTCACAAGTTACCAAGTTAAGCTAAATACTTCTTAAGCATATTTGAAGAGGTGAGCAACATCTCACTGATGAATATAGCAACACTTGTACATGCTGCAATAAACTGCAATATCTTCTGTAATTGGCAGTGTTGTTTAAAGGTCTTCAGGGTGACATTTAGTGAACTGGTGATTCCTGGTGGACTGGAGTTACAGTGAATTAAATGAAAAGTGTAAGAAAAATATATGCGTGTGATGTCTGTTCTGAGTACCTCATTCATATTTTTTGCCCCTTATAGTAGTATTACAGATATTTTATTCTATGTTTTATGTATTTTAGCTTTAGATTTTATTTCATATGATATATTCTATGTCTTGAATATTTAGTCATTTTATTTGTGTGGTTTTATTTCATAATAGATTTTATGAGCATTGTTAGTAGGTGACCCAAGACTGTCATTGACATCAGCTGCTCTGTTTAATTGTTGTGCACATGACAAATAAAATCTTCCACGAGTACCATCAAAACCACTGACTAAACTATATATATA
>JBAJHX010000043.1:10936616-10994628 GCA_037176925.1 Amniataba percoides | reverse complement strand
ATATAATTCATATACACTTTACGATCAAAAGCAGTGCTGTAAAACAGAAACTACATAATAAACAGGAAAAGGCTCCCAACAAAGGATGATTGACGTGCTCCCTGACAAATAAGAACACGGCGTGTAAGACGAGTGACCAATCAGATTTGTGAAGAACGGCGGGATTTCCTGCGTGTGACGCACACTGTCCCAGTCAACAGCGGAGGCCCCACCCTTTGTGTTTCCAACCGCCCGTCAATCAAAACAGAAAAAAAATCTGACACTTATCACCTGTTTTCTGCGCGTGCACAATCAATTCAATTTGCCGATCATGTCCGGTAGCTCGTGACTACCGGGACCTCTCCGTTTTCACAGCAATGACTGGTATGTAAAATGTCTGCCTCATTCTTCTGAGCTAACAGGCTAAATTAGCTCGCTAACCGGCTAGCTGGGATTCCCCATGGTGATAGTGCTAATCATCGCCGGCTAAGCTAGCTGCGTTCGTTAGCTTAGCTTGTTTAGGACACAGCGCAAGTCTCTTAAATTAATCATCGTTACATTTCGGTTTAGTTTACGGAGTTTAACGCAGTTATTGGTAGCGGTGGCTGTGGTGTTATTGTTAGCTGCTGTGCTACAGATGTTAGCCCCGGTGTGAGTATCAGGTTTGTTTAGGTAATGTTAGCTGTGTCTTTCTTTTTTTACTACAGCAGAACAGCCGATGAAACCAGAAGATATGGCTGCCCTGGACAGCAGTCAGAGCGACTTTCTGCAGCAGGAGGAAGGCAGGGGCAATCAGGTGAGGTCTTGGGATCGTGGCTCTCATCGTAGGTGGCTGCTGCGTTTCCAAGTTGACATATTTAAAACTTGTAGGAGGAGGGTTGTTGGTGGCGGGGGTGGGGGTGGAGGGGATTGTACCCTGATTTGAACCTCTCAGGCAACACTTCCTCCCGGGCTGCTGCTCGCAGATCCCGCCTCCTGAGCGAGGACTGACGCACTGTGAACTCGGTCCAGACCAGAGCTTTGACCTGGGTGTCAAGCCAAGTCATTTTTATTTGTATAGCCAGTATCACAGTTTGCCTCGAGGGGCTTTACAGTCTGTACAATATACTACACCCTAGTTCCTTTAGACTTCTTATGAGGAAAAATCTCCCTCCAAAAAATAACCCACAATTTTAAGAGGGAAGGAACCATCAGGAAGAACGACTGAGGAGGATATCTCTCTCCCAAGACAGAGAGACATGCCAGAGATTGTGAAGATAAAACCAACAATAACAAAATAGTGTTTCAGTGGTATCACTCTGGGTGCTGCCTGGGGGGTTCAACACAGGACATGAGAGCCCTTTAACCTCCAAGATTCAGACTGTTGGTATTGAGTCACACTTTCCATGTGGCCCAGACTAATGGCCGCCCACTCTCTTCCTTTTAAACGCACCTGTTTGTGGGTAGGACACTCAGCCATCACCGCTCGACCTGCTGGCGACCACCTGCACTAAGGTTGGTTCACCGTCGTCAGAGGTGGACAGAGGTGCTGCGGCTGATGTGGTAAGTCAGCATCTCTGCTAGATGCGACACAGCTACAGTGGGAGAAAATCCGTCAGTTTACAGAGCTGGTGGTGGGAGTGTGGCTTCGCTTGCACTTGATTTCATGGCGTTGCAGCCACTGCATCAATACAGGGAGGACGAGTCATCGTTACTGAAGGTTTAACTAATAAAAGAGTCCCTATTAGGGCGCACATACAATTTTGGCTAAGTACAGTGGCCTTTATGACATTTTAAATGCAAATACAGTGGGAAGCACAGTGTAACCAGACCCTCCATATTTGATGCAGTTTGTACAGCTGGTAACTTGCTTTAGTGCTTCAAGCTTCATCTGTTTTTCACTGATAAAAGCTACATCAACCATAAATCACAAGCGAATTGGAGAAAGTGAAGACATTCTTTAGCAACTCAAGTTAATGTAGGTTAAGATGTACTTTGACTGCTTCTATTGTTAGATGATTTGGTTTTGCATTTGTGCTTATTGTCTGTCAGACACTAGCTGCTCAAAGAGCTAGCTGAGTCCAGATTTGAATCTTGTTCAAGTCTTTGTTGATCTTTACACCACTATTGAGATATAAATACGTTAATATATGCCTTTTGTTTTTATAATAATAAAAATGCTTATGAAACAGCACATGCTATATTTCTTTTTGCTTAATTATATTTTATTCTGAAAGATAAGATTGTAATATGAGCTTGGATGACATTCAGTCTCTGATGGGAGAAAACATAAATGCTGCTGGTAAAATATTTTCCTCATTTTTTTACAGAAGAAAACTGCATTTTGGTTTTGCTTTCTGTTTATTAAATATGCTCAAATTGAGTGTACAGTATTGCTAATAGAAAAATCAGTTTCTCCATCAAAACCTAATGAGACCAAAACACTATTGAGAGTCTACCAATCTGACAAAAGACGTGAAGCCAGCAGCACCAGTTAAATGAGTTCACTTGAAAGCAGCTGCGTGAACTTATTTATAGTAAATTAACACTTCATTACAACATTTAAGAAAACTGAGGAGCTCTGCTCATAAAGTCGCAAACTCTGGTATGTCTACACATTTGCTGGCATTAATTGTGGCTGGTAAGAAGGCTGTCATTCAAAATCCAATGTGGATCAAACAAGTGCATCAAGGCCATATGAAGAGGTGGCACTAACCACCAAACAAGATAGATAAAACCTTCAATTAATCTCAGCCATTAATTGTGGGTCAGTGTAGCTCTGATGATGCAGGAAGACATTGTCTAATGTATGAGTTACCTGACAGACTCCAGTTGCGACTTAAGTAACTTTTGATCTGCCCTAATTCATTACAAATTTAGGTTCAAGATTCAGGACTGCACAATAAAATGTAGCTGTAGAATAAGAAAATAATTAATATTGTTGAACAAAGTATGTAAATTAGCACCAAAGAAAGAAATAAAAAGGAAAACAAATTTGTATATGCAATGGAGGTATACAGATCGAGAGATATACAGTTTCATACTGTGTGTATGTATTTGTATACATATTCACACACAAATGGTACAGTACGTTGAAGATCAGTGTCAAGGTTGCAGACTATAACTAACATAAGGGCAATGATGGATATGTATTTTGTTTGTTCTGGATTAAGGGTGCCATACTACAGCTGTGAACACAGCCAGATATTACCAGTAACTAATAACAGGAGCATACATGTAAAACAAAACTCTATTTTTTGCATCTTTCTTTTGCTCTCTGCCTGGCTGTGTTTTTGATTCTGACTGTGGGAGCTGCTTGCATAATTTTTTTTCATTCACAATATTGAGCTGTGTATAAACTCTATTTTTTTCTGGAAATATGAAAAAGCTTTGCAGTGCTTGAAATATTCCTTCACAGTAGGTGCCTCAATATTTAATTTAACTTGATGTCCATCATTTCCTTTCTCAGCCATCAGATACATCAACGCAGCTGACTGGAACAGAGAAATGGGAAGTGTTAACCCCCACAACAACAGCAAAGGATGAATCTGGAATGATACAGATCCAAAGTCAAGGAATATTAACATCAAATGGACAGTATGTCCTTCCTCTCCAGAACTTACAAAGTCAGCCGATATTTGTGACGTCGGGAACGGACACCTCCTCTGCCAATTCAGTGCCTAACATTCAGTACCAAGTAATTCCTCAGATTCAGACAGCAGATGGACAGCTGAGCTTCTCCACGTCCGGCGTGGAGGGAGCGACTCTGACTCAGGATGCTACAGGGCAGATTCAGATCTTACCTGATGGTACCCAGAGTCTCAGTGTGACATCAACTGCAAACATCCTTAATAACAACCAGAACCTCATATCACAGACTGGTAATGTCCAGCAGATCCAGGGGGTTTCAATTGGCAGCTCCACCTTCAACAACCAGGGTCAGGTTGTTACTAATGTGCCTGTGGGTTTGCCTGGGAACATTACCTTTGTTCCCATTAACAGCGTGGACTTGGACTCCCTTGGCTTGTCTGGTGCTCAGACTATAGCGACTGGAGTCACTGCTGATGGCCAGCTAATTATGACGAGTCAGCCCATGGATGGCTCAGAGAGCCTGGCGAAGACAGATAATCACCTCTCACAGACACTATCGGTAAATGACTCCAATGCAAATCCTGAGATATTTGTGCCAACGTCTTCCTCTCAGCTACACATTCCAGCAAACGAATCAGGTCTGCTGACACAAGATGCTTCGCTGTCATCAGTGGCTACAGAGCAAACTGACTCGAGTTCTGGTCTCCAGGAGGGTTTCATCCAACAGAATCAGGATCAGAGCGTCCAGGTGTCCTCAGCTCAGCCCATCATCCAGCTGCAGCAGGTGCCCATCCAGACCACCAACGGTCAGGTGGTCCAGTCAGTGGCAGCAGGTGGACAGGGCTTGCAAAACGTGCAGCTGATCAACCCGGGAACCTTCATCATCCAAGCCCAGACTGTCACGCCCTCCGGTCAGATACAGTGGCAGACCTTTCAGGTGCAGGGAGTGCAGAACCTGCAGAACCTCCAGCTGCCCACCACGCCACCCCAGCAGATAACCCTGGCTCCAGTCCAGACCCTGTCACTGGGTTCCAGTCCAGTCAGCATAAGTACGGGCCAGATCCCCAACCTGCAGACCGTGACGGTCAACTCAGTGGCACAACATGAAGGAGACATAGACAACCCTGGAGGTACAGTGACTATTCAGTTATCTGTCATGAGGTCGTTGGGGTGTGCTGGGCTTTCAAAGGGTACGAAGTAGGGCTGTCACCTCTAGTTCGAAATTCCTACATTTATTCAGACTGGGAAAGAAAAAGTTACAATCAAACTATAATGATCAGATTGAATTTAGAATGTACCATCAGTAAGCGTAACAGACTTTTTGACTTAAATAACTTTATCATTTACCATTATCATCTGGACCTATTGCCCTCTGAACTATCGTATTTTGTTTCCTACGAAAATTGGAGACACTTGCATATAAAGCTGCCCTAAGCAGATAATCACAGCTCCAAAGCATCTGAGATACAGAGTACTGAAATATGATGCGTTCTATACTGCAGATGGCAAAGTAACTAATAAATCTGAGGCTGTTTGTGAACTTTGTACTGTCCTACTCTAAAATGACAATAAATCTGCAGACTCACCTGCTAACTTACCGCCCAGGTAATATAGTGGCACCAGATGCAAGTGGAGCAACATAAGTGTAGAACATTCAGCTCAGCTTTACATGCCAAAATATTGTACATTTATATTTAAAGGAAAGGTCCATCATCAGCAAATTACTTTTAAAATTTCATTCTGTGCTTATCTTCTCAACTACACCATGGCTTTTCCGATAATGACAAGTTTAAATGCCTGCTGTGAAAATGCTCCGTATTTCTATTGTTGAAATAATGACTAATGCAAACTAGAAATAGCTTATTTTTGATGTTATTGGATTTTCAATTATATGAAATAGAGAAAATAAATAAACACTCTTATATTTTAGAAGCGGTGTTCAGTAAAGACTTGGTGTTTATTTTGTTGATAATTTAACTAAACAATTAAGGCTTTCATTGTAAACATAATGGTTTCAGTTTTATGTAAGTATAGCTATCAAAACATTGTGATGAAGTTTTTTATTCAAGCAAAGTCCCTCCATCCATTTTCTGCCAGTCATGTAGGCCAAAATGTCCACAGGGTACGTTTCATTAATTATCAAAACTGTCATTAATACATTTTCTGTCAATCAACTAATTATTTGATCACTGTGCTTAATATGGAGTTTTACTTTTGAAATTTGCTGCCACACTGTCAGTCACATGCTATAATAAAGCAGGTCTCACTGTGCGGGCTTTTTGGGAAGTTTACTGGAGCTTGTCTTGATATTAACATACACATTTAATTTCAGATATTCGGATAAAGGAAGAACCAGACTCTGGTGACTGGCAGCTGAGCACTGACTCCACCCTGAACACAAGCGATCTGTCCCACCTCCGCGTCAGGCTCGTGGACGAGGAAGATCAGTTGGGCCAGGAGGGCAAGAGGCTACGCAGAGTGGCGTGCACTTGCCCCAACTGCAAAGAGTCCGGCGGGAGGTGAGTAAGCCTGACTGGTGCTTAGACACTGAAAATAGAACATTTCAGCCCTCTAACCACCCTTACTTGTGTTTCTCAGAGGATCCAGCACGGGGAAGAAGAAGCAGCACATCTGCCACATTGCGGGCTGTGGGAAAGTATACGGAAAGACGTCGCACCTGCGAGCACACCTGCGCTGGCATTCAGGGGAGCGACCTTTTGTCTGCAGCTGGATGTTCTGTGGAAAGAGGTTCACACGCAGTGATGAGCTGCAGAGACACCGGAGAACACACACAGGTGCCCTTTCCTTGCTTCCTCACTGTTTGCACATCAGGAAAACATCAGTAAAATCAGTAAAATGTGTTAATGTGCGCCCTGCAAAGCATGAGTCATGTAAGAAAGGACAGCTTTGGTCCCCCTCCGGATTTACATGTAAAATGTCAGGTTAAGATTGAAGACCGTTGTGATAAACATATCCAGACTCCACAAATGTGGTGGTAATTTTCCAGTTCAGAATGGGGTTTAAACAGCAGTTTGTTTTGCTGTTTAATTTGCAGTATCTGTTCATCATATTATATAACAAAAACATTACAAAAGATGCTAGCAGTGAGCTGTATCTTTATGGTTTTATTTTTATCCTGTGATTCTTGTGTCAACTCACCTTATCTGTTTTTCATTTTGTGTTCTGTTATCATGGGGTGAAATGCAGCAGAATATGCAAAGAAGCGACCAAAGCAGGAACTGGTAGCCTATGAGAAATCCAGCCAAACACATCAGCGTAACATAATGATACACTACATACATTCAGTACTGCCGATATTTACTGCCAGGATAGACATTTGAAAGAGGTATGACCACTTGTCTTACTGTTGTTGAATACATAAACCCTGGCTGCAGTGCGGGCTACTGTTTCATTACGCTGTCAGCTTCAAGCCCAGATATTAACAGTTAGTGCTCACAGTTAACTTAGCAAGTGGATATTCAGTAATTCTAGGTTTCTAATTGGTGATAATTGTAATCAGTCAGAAATATCTGCCATCAATTTATTTGTCATTTTTTTGTCAGTGACAGGTTGGCATTCAGCAACTGATTCAGTGATTTAGCGTTGGCTTTACATCATACAGCAATAGCACTGCAATAAAAACATTTTAGAATTTAGACCTCAGTAACTATTCAGGTGTTTTTTCAAATTTAATTTTATTCATGAAACAAGCAAATTGAACTTGCACACCACTTTTGTAACCTTATCTCCTTGAGAATGAAACTCACCCTTCAGATAGATGTTTGACCCTTTCCAAATGTATTCAGCATCAAACTCTTTATCTTTAAAACTATATTTTCTCTCTGGCAGGAGAGAAGAAGTTTGTCTGCCCAGAATGTTCCAAGCGCTTCATGCGGAGCGACCACCTGGCGAAGCACATTAAAACTCATCAGAACAAAAAAGGCGTGAACTCTGGCAGCGCTGTGGTGGCCTCGATGGAATCCGCGGGGTCCTCAGACAGTATCATCACCACGGCAGGCGGGACCACCCTCATCCTCACCAACATCCAGCAGGGTTCCAGCAACGCCCAGGACATCCTGGCCAACGCAGAGATCCCTCTCCAGCTTGTCACCGCAGTAGCGGCTAGCGAAGTCATGGAGTGATTTACACTCCACTTATGAACTTCTACAACCTCTCTCATACTGTATACTCCTACCTGCATTTTTATTCAAGTTTTGAAGAAAAACTGAAATTATAAATATATATATATTTTAACACAGAAATAGTCAGTTCATGGCCAGACTCAGTTTTCACTGAGGAATAACCAGTAGTGGAGACTGAAAGAAGATGAAGGTGGAAAAAGACATTGCAGTAAACACACAAGGAAATGCCTTATTTTGTACAATATTGTGTCATTGGAAATGTAGGATGCCATTTTGTTTTGAATCTACTTATTTTTTGTTATTGTGTTTTTACACAAACAATTATTGGTAAGTTGAGCAGTTTTCCTCTTGCCTTTCTTTTTGTTGGTATATTCTTCCGATGTCCTTGGTAAGCAAGGATGGTTCCATATTCCTTTGAGCAAAGACTAAATCTGACACCAGATCTAATTTTATTCAGCTTAAGTAATGGTATTGCTTACGTCCATGCAAATTAATTCATGTTGTGTGTTCATTTAATATTATGCATTCTTTTCCGTGTCCTTTTTGCAGTCAGTCTGCTTGCACATTAGCAAGCCCTCCTTCCTCATTTTTAAAAACTTTGCTCACACCTACTACATTCTGCAGGTGAAGATCAAAACAATCAGAATTTTATAATTCCTCTTGAACGTCTGCTGTTGATAAGATATACGTTATTTGCTTATTAAATATTTTGACTGAACAGCTATTTATATTGGGCTTTACATAGAAATTGCATTTGTGATATAAAAAAGTCTAAAAAAAAATTCAGATGGCTCCATTATATGTAATTTAAATGTGTTTTTGTAAAACCCTTTTTGGAGGACTTCGAAACAAAAAAAAAACACGCATTGTAATATGAAGAAAAAAAAGCCATTTTTGTGGAGGTGATTGCCAAATTTGACTACAAACTCAGGGTGACTTGTGACTGTGTGATGTAAGTAGAGTAAATCACCCCTGTAGCTTGTTGGGCCATGGTGGGGTGTGGTGAAGAAATGTTATTTGATGGACCAAAAGCTGAGGTGAATTAAGCTGTCACCATGTTACCTATGTTCACTGAATCCTATCATGTCTGTCTTTTTTTTTTTTTTATACAATAAGCACATCCCCTGTTCATGTTATAGGAACAGCTTTGTTGAATTATTCACCCGTATCTTGCATCATCAGTCCCATCACGCAGTTGAAAAATCAGTCTATTACTATTGGTGTATTACTGAAAGCGGTACTCTTTTTTTTTTCACAGCACTACTCGCATCACTTTCATCTTCTTGTTGATCCTTTTGTATAAAAAATGTTTTGTATACTTGTTTGTATACTTCCCAAGAAGCTGTCCTTTCTGTTCATTGTCAGTAAATGTACAATGTTTCTCTCTTTGATACATTTTCTTTAGCTGTATGTTGCATTTCCCTGTTCCATGTTATTACGTGTTTTTTATTTGGTCTCTGAACCCCCCTCCACCCAACTGTTGAATTGTTGAAATGAATACACACACTGAACAGTGAATTGTGGTGGCATACTTGATTTGTTTTTTTTCTTGTGTGTGATATAATGAAAATGATGTGATGTGATCATTTTCCATCACGTCAGGAGATTATCCTTTCCCCTCTTGAGTCTGATAGCAAGGTGCTGTTGAACAATTCGAAAAGCATCTTTATTTTATGTACTAAACACTGAAGATTTATTCTCACTCCAAAAAAAAAAATCTGTATAAATATGTCAATATAACATCGATATAAACCTTTCTGTTACACTTGAATTTCCTTTGATTTCTGCTTGATTTCATTTGATTTGTTTTAACGTTTCAGGATCGTAAAATGTGTGCTTTTCGATTTTGTACTAAAATGACTAAACAAGTGAGAGAAGTTTGAATTTTTCCTTATGCCTGAAACCTTTTGTTTTGTGTATTCTCGAATGCATGTCATCCAGCCAGGAGGTTCACTCTCCCCCCACGGCTCACACTGTGGGTTAGTAGTCCAGTAGATGTCACTACAGCCAAGGGAGCTGGACGAGAGGTATGTTTGACCCCTTGACCTTCCCCATGTAGCGCTGCTAAGATGCAGACAGAAGTCACTGAGGCCAACGGGAGGTGCGGACCCTCAATTAACCACAAGTAAATGTCACGTAGAAATGTCAGGAACATATTCTGCCTCTGGAGGAAAAAAAAAAAGTACTCTCTCATGACTTTGAACAAACCCTTCAGAGGTACGAGAGGTAACGGATTCTGGTTTTATGACCTGCATTCATGTACGTTGGAGTGAATTATCAGGGAAGCCTTTTAGATCAGCTGCTTTGTCTTGTTTCTGACTTTAAAGCATCCAGAATATTATTTGCCAGAAATAGTCATTATTTATCAATATTTTGACACATAAACCTGATAAAACCAGCCCACCACAGCACTGCGTCGCTTTCTGTGCCTCTCACATTAAATGGGACATTTTACTAATTAGGTACTGTTGCTATTTTTTCTTTAATACTAGGCTCAAAAAAGCGGCATAAGGGAGTTAAATGTATTATAGCCTACCTGGTTTTAGTGCCTGTGAACATCATTAAAACGGCAGTCTATGAAAAGCTTTATCTGGTAAATCAGAGTGAAAAGCACATGCTTTTTGAGTCTTAGTCAATTTGCTGAAAACGAGTCAGAAAATGTGGTCTGTAACGTTATAAAGGATTCGTCCGTTTTGTCGTTCCTTTCATTTGCATAATTTAATGAATCCAATTCATTGTAATGCAATACCAAGTGCACCAGGAACATAGAATGACAGTTTGAGTTAATGAAATGTGTTAACGGTATCATCATTTACTTGTATGTTAATTAGTCCAATTAATTTCCCCTGCTCGGTAATCTGAATATTGTAATAATCTTTGCTTCCCTGCAGGAATGAAATCTATGATACACAGACCTCTGGGACAATCTGCACAGAGAATCGTGGTTTTTCCAGTTGTGGCAGATCCCAAAAAAAAGGTGAGTGCCCTGAAATATTTATTATGTCAAAGATTCAAGAATATTTACTGCACTTTTAGGAGATTTATGTTGAATATTGTTTACCACAGGTTGTGTACGGTCTGCCCTCAGCTTTTATCATGCAAATCACACCCACAGTTGGAATTGTATTGAGACAGAGGGCGATTGTCCAGCGCCCGAGCCAGGATAACTTTGTCTTGCTTGACAAAGTGCCATCACCTCGTAGCAGGAAGAGGCATGGTTGTTCTGGTTGCTGCAGATAAAAGCTGCCATCAGTGGGCGATTCTCCCCAGCAGCTCGGCAGGTTAAAGGAAGGAAGCAAGATCGTGTGGCTGCTGAGCATGACTCTGTCCACTCTGTCATTTCAGCTGACCACCTGGATTGAAGGCCAACTTTGTCAACAAACTGCTCGAGCTCCTCTGTCAGAGGTGCTCGCATGTGTTCGTCGGCTTCGGCCTCTAACAAATGTGTGCAGGAGTTCAATCTGTTTTGAGCCCAGGTGATGAATCTGGAGAGGCGGCTTCAGTACGTATGTATTAAATTTAAAGGAACGCTGACACTGATGCAAGTTAACTTTTTTTGTGGCTGCGATTTGTTGAGGCAAACATGTCATTACTGCGCACGCTTATTTTCTCATTGTTCCAGAAGTAGATTGAACATTATGTGGAGTGAATTTTTGGAAAACAAGAGTGAAACACAATTCAACTTGAGCCTTATTTCGGAGAGTAAAAGGAAAGCTCTTTCAATAATGCAGTGTCAGTATTGTGTTTTTGTGATAGGTAGCGTTTCACACAAGTTGTTTGTGTGTTTTTATTGTAGCAAATAGCTTTGGATGTTCTTGCTCAGTTTGAATAGCTATGTAATTGTACATGGTACTCAACTTCCCTTCCAATTCATGTGCAAAATGCATAAATACAAAAACTATGCAGAGAGAGAAACACTGTAATCATGCAATAACATTTCCAACTGTATGTGTGATAGAATTGAAAATGCTATTGGGATTATGGTTCTTAACCATTGGGAGGTAATGTGAACTGTTGGCAGAAATGACTTATTTCATTATACAGTCCCAAATATACAAAATACTTCAGCGAGAGGGCCGCTTCTTCCCTATCCCTGCCCAATTTGAACTGTTTTCCCCAGTTGCTGAAGGATAGGCCTGCAATTTTGTAAAGTGACTATTATTTGCCTTTCTCAAGGAATCAACAACTTGAAAGTACAGTGCAACCGATTGTTGGGTTTCTTTGGCTGCATTTATTTACAATACGTCTCCTCTGTGAAACATGTTGCAGAATTTAGAGCATAAAGCCTTTATTTAATTTCCTCTCGGTTATGAAGCCTCCTCATAAGTGAAAAGCACTTAGCATCCTGCTTAATATTTTGTTTACAGCAGGGTACTAATGGTGTTTTTCTCTTAAACCATTAGGACATTTGGAACAACATTAAAAAAGTGTCCCATGTTTCTACATTCCTGACACATTCTTGCCCTTGATCAACTGCAGAAGGCAGACAATAGCGCAGATCATTTTCCCCAGGCAGGGAAACACAGCATGGATCAACTCAATAACCTGATATTCCCTGTCTACTGAGTGTGGCCAATTTAGCAGAAGGTCAGTGCCTTTTTTTTTCTCTCTTTTTTTTTTTTTATTCCAAAGACAATTTGGTGACCTCCCTCCGGAGCCCCAGCAGGACCAGCGGAGACAAACAGAATTGTCGAGCTTGAAAGTGCTTGTGTTGACATTGCGTTTAGGTGTGGACTTCTCAAGGTGAACAGCTACCTGGTGTGGGACAGGGGGGCTATTATGCAAACCCGACAGCCACGGCAAGAAGTCGCATGCGTGTGGATTTAGTGTTTCGTGTCTTTTGGGCAATTATTTTATGGTGTCAGGGAGGATGTTTAAATTCAGAGATGTACGCTGTGTAGAAAAATATGGTCTATATGTGGCTGCAAATCATCTTCCCTCATCCTTTTATATGCAGAGGTGTCATTCACAGCTTCAAATTAAACACTCTTGTTTCAGGGAAATTATGGTCTAACTCTAGGTTCTGTTTCAGAAGGGTGGAATTCAGATTTGATCAATCTTTGCTGTCTTTATTGTAAAATTTCTCTCTCCTGCTGCTTTGCATTTACTGTATGTATGGTTTTTTTCCAGGTCCAACTGTGAAAATTGAATCGACAACAATGAGACACCTCCATCAAATGTTCCGCATTATGTTGTTCTTTGTGCTCACACACAGTATGTGTCTGTTTTTAGTGAAGAGACAATTGCATAAGATGATGTAGAGATCTATGAGAAGATTAGGATTTTTATCCATTCCTCTCAGCAGTTCTGCCACTGTACGAAATAACTCTTTGTCTTTATTGTGTGCCTCAAGGTCAAATGTGACAACGGTTTCAACTTCCCCGGACTCAAGAGAAACTGCAAGTGTGCGCTCTGTGTTTTCTTTTGGTGACAAGAGCTGGCCTCTGGTGTTATTCAGCCCATTGAAAACGATTTCAGATATGAAAGGAGACGTTTTGTATCTGAAAATGTACATTAAACGGTGTCAACAACATCCCGGAGGTCAGAGTAGAGTCCCCATGGAGACTGAATCTGGCTGCTGCGCTCGGAGACCCGACACCCCCCCTGAGTGGCGGCTCTGTGATGGCTCTCAGTTTCTCTCGTCATGTCCCTGGCAGCTTTGACACAGGTAATATGCATGCAGGCTGACAGTGCCTGGGATGTGCGGCAGAGACAATGATGTACATATCATTTTCCTCCCTGACTGATTGAAGACTGTAATCTGTGCTGGACTTTCTCTCTGATTACACACGTCTCAGGGAGCAAAACAAGGACTCTGAGCTGCCACCGGGCACTGGACTCATCCAGGGCTTTCAGCCTTCAAGAGGACTGAAGTCCGCCTTTAAGGTGAGCTCAATTTTCGTCCCATTTACACTATTGTTACAAGTGTCGGATAGAATGCATCTGGTAGATAGTGGTCAAACAGTGGCTGTCTGAAGATGACACGGGAACAGAGATGTATCTGGCACCCAAGGTCATCCTATTCCCATCTCCAGCACTGTCACAAATGTTTAGAGCTCTTGCACAGGCACTCACAAAGAGAGAAACAATATCATGAATTTTACATTCACCGGCATTGTGCTCAGCTCTTACAAAATGCAAAGAGTCTCTTGCAGCTCAACAGGCCACACTAAACCTGTCCAACAAGACCGACCATGAAATGCAGACAGAGGACATGATGAAATGCAGACAGAGGACATGATGAAATGCAGACAGAGGACATGTTGCCAGTAACTATAATACTCTATTGTTCTCGCTGCAAAGAGAGAGTTGCACTGGGCTAATAATAAAGCAGACAAGGGTTGTTTATGCGCATTATATGTCATGTTTGCATACAGCGCGCTCAGATATTTAACACGCTTTTAACCCGTCTAACCTTGTGAGGTACACTTGTGTCTTTATGTAAAACCTCAGAGATTTCTCTGTTGACAATAGGTCAATCCTTTACAGAAGTTACCTAGCACATTACAAGGTTGGTCTCAGGGGAGAAGTAATGGGTTCTGGGCAATTGACCAACCTGTCATGCTTTACTGCACCTGCACTGAGTTAGAGCTGTCATCATTACCACTTCCTCTAACGTTCCCCCACAGCAACCCAGACACTCCCACTTACGACGATATTTCACTTTGCCGGAACATTTTCACTTTTTATCATGCATCCACTCCGAACACGAGTGGAGGCAGCCCAGCTTTAAGATGTGAAGCAGTAAGATAACCTCTAACGGGCCTTTGGGGTCCACGCTAAAACATAGTGTTTCCAAAATAGCTCCCGGTCTCCAGCTATGATTCTGACTTTTCAGACTTTTCAGATTCAGAACCGTCCTTGCCGGAGAAATCTTGAAGACCCACATTTTTTCTGTGTCAAAATATGAAGGATATGAGGTCGGCCGTTTGAATGGCATTTATTCTCTATTTTAGTTGAGTTATTCAAAATGATTGCAAGATTGTACAGTCTGAAAATACTCATTAGGCAGCTGTATGGAGGGGAAAAAACGCTGTTTGAATGGTCCATTAAAATGAATCAAAAAAAGAACATGCTCCTACATTAGTTAGTTAATCAAGGCTTGCTGTTAGGAAGCACCTTCAACTTAATTTCTTTCTTTTTTTCATTTTCTTTCTTTTTCATCAGCGTAATCCTTAATAAATTGTTATACATTTAAATGAGTGCAGCTACACTACATTCAGGTCAGGAGTCAAATCTTTGGAGGTCGAAGACATCACACACGTATAGCTTCCTGATTACAAAGCCTTCTGAAATCTGGTCTAATTAACATTTTCAACAAACTTTTTCTGCTCTAATAGTGGTTACATGTTAAATATCAGAGGAATCATTGTGAGCAAATCATTTGAGAGACTTTTCACATCTGCTTTCCTTAAACAACTCCAGTTTTGCCAACAAAATAGTCTCACCACAAGGTCCACTTAGTAGCTGCTTTGTGTCATATTACATTATTTTCATGAGCAGATGGAGTTTGCCGATCTTTTTTTTTCTGAGCTCTTGGTGAGTTTTAACAGTAGCTACCATCACAAGGAATACAGAAAGTGGAGAATTTACTGCTAAGAGTAATTCTCCACATTATATATTTCACTCAGAAAGTTTTCCCTTAATGAAATTACCCTTAACTCTACAATGAGGCAATCAATCCCAAATATTAACCAACAAACAACATTACTTTAATAAGAATCTTTTGCATTCAGTCTTTTTAAAAAGCAAATATCCATAATCATCAAGGCCTCAGCATAGCAAGCCTGGAGCAACTTTGCTCTGACTTGCAGATGTTTTTCCCTCAGTTTTCACTTCCTCCTCCCACACGTCTTATATCAGTATTTGCCGGATCCAAAACGACCAGCTTTGAAAATGAAGGAGAGGAACTTTACATTGTGCCAGAAAAAGGAATGGAAATTACGGGCAGTGTCAGATAATTGAGCTTGTCGTAAGAGACATGTTAATAACAGACGGAGATGCAGAAGACTTGTCACTCCCTACCCTGGGTGACAGACTCTCTCTGCTGTTGATGAGCTGTTTTAGAGGGGAAATTGTTCCACGCAAACACCATCGTTATTACAAGCTGGCAAGCTGCTCGCTTGTGTACCCAATTCTGCTTGAACTGACAGAATCCAATTGACCGGCACATATTCATGCACTTTATTTTCTTTATTCTCACCAACAATGCAGATAATTACTGCACCAAGTAAAACTGAAAATAGAATTTCACTGTGTCCCAGAAAACAATGCCAGAGCTGTCTCAGCAACATGTCTGCTGAAATTGCTGTGACTGGGAGACCTACTGTAAGACAAGCAGCAATCCAATATTACTTGTCAACTTAAAACCTACTGAAACCATATTGGCATTCTCTTCTTTTGTAAAATAGAGTGAAATAACTAGAATTTTTCATGTCGTCATTGTCTTCCCTGCAGCACAGTAAGGCCACATGCAAATCTTTGTTCGCCAAGCACTTTAGAGGGCTTTATCAGCACAGTTTCTGTTGTGTTGTGACCCCGCCTGTTTTTAAAGGTCTCTGCGTATTTTGTCATGGGTAAAAGCATCCATTTATGATCACCCAGTTTTTAGAAGTTATCTGTTTCTGTAGTCTGAGACAGCGCAATCAGCGTGAACTTAAAGAAACTCTCCCGAAGTCCAAAATTACAGTATCAACATTTGAACCTGAAATGTCATCAGTGCAGCTTTGAGTTACTTATTGGACAATCAATGGGAGACTGATCATGTGTGCACAAGATCCTTTGACTTTTAAAACTCCAGACCTATTTATTATGAATTGCTCACAAGCTGTAACCTTTATGTTCAGAGGAGGGCAATGTTCTGTGGGTCACCTACACTTGAACAATTCACTATTTTCACATCAGTTCATTTGCCACTAAAGTTAATGTAAACAAGGCTGTTTCTCAGAGGAACAGTCCAGACATGTTTTAATAAAACATGCATGTTTAGGTGATGGAATCACATTTTTGTCCCAGAATGTGCTGTTATTTCTTGTAAAATCATCTCCTGATTAAGCTCACAAGCCTGTTTTACTTTAAATTACATCAATTTGCATCCCTAAAATCAGGCTACGTGGCGTCTTTACCACTGATGAAATGAAATTGTAATTTACCACGTTATGTTTTAAATCCAGAGTCAGAGTTGTGTGTTGATTAATTTGGTGTTCATAACTGGCCTTTCCATGAATTATTTTTCAAATGCAGTGTCTGAACTGCCAAAAGGGTCGCCCCAGAAAATAATTACCCCCATTTTTGTCGTTTGCTTCTGTAAATTCCACAACTAACAGATGTTTATAGCAGTATCTGTGATTGTCATTTTTCAGCCGAATAAAGCAGGTTCCAGAGGGCTAGAAAATGTATTTGGACATTATACTGATAGGTTCAACTACCAAATGGGCTCATTCGTCTAAAAATGACTGAATGTAGATTTTGCTGTGGTTAAAAGGCACATTTACCCTAGATTTCATGTCTGTGTCCCCCTCATTAATCCCCTTGGGAGTTAATGTGATCAGCAGAGTAGCAAATGGGACGTTGTCTCTGATGCTTGTGCCTTCACAGAATAGCGGCCAACGGCGGGACGGTAAAGTGTCTCCAAGGGGACCAGACTGCATCTGCTGGGTTCACGTCCCTCTGCCGCCTCTTACACAACTCATTAATAAGGATCTTTCACTGAAGCCATGTTGGTGTGTCATGTATTTTTCTGAACTTTAACTTTGTTGTGAGTCCCACTGTGCGGAGGATGTGTGGCTGTCATACTAATGTATGGGGACACTCTAGTGCTGCTGTCCAACAAGTCGTCCGTTATCTGAGGGAAATGTGTCTGTCCAGAGGTGAGGGCGGCTTTGTGCTCTCAACCAGGCCACCTCTCAGCCTTTGTGCCAGTAACAAGCTCAGCTCAGGCTCCAACGAAGCGAGAAATTGTAAACTCTCCGGAGAGGCCCAGTGGAGAGATAAGGGCTTAGTGTTTGCTGGCAATGTGCATGGGGATGAATCTGATACGGCCGAGTCCCACGCCAGAATGGGAGTGATGATACCTCCCCTTCTATGGAGAGTTATGTTTAATCCCCTTTGCCAGTGTATTCACTTGCAAATATTCCTGTCACCATTAATATGTATTAACATCATTCACACACTGTTCAATACAGATTTATCAGACTCTATTTTTCCCCTTGTGCTCGCCATCGTCTCTCTGCTGCTCTTGAACCACAGCTTTTTTTTAAGGAGAATAGACCTGAATGTGCTGATGTTCAAGCAGCAAACCTTTGCCTGTCCACTCTGCAGGGCTCAGAACAGACTATAGACTCACAGTCTGAAACTATAAGACACAGAGCAGATGGTATCCACCATAGTTATGTATGTAAATCATTTGTCAGCATTTTTTAAATCAGTAACTTTCATCTTGGAACATTTTATAGCATGACCATAAGTTGTTGAAGTGCTGTTACCATTATTAGAAACTGAAGAAATGTACCAAGCAAAATAGTTTAATTCATGTGTTCTTCATGTTAAGTTTCTTGTATCAGAAAAAAACTCCTTAGATTGTGTTATATTTAAACTACTTCAATCATTAACAAATTTGACATTTCTTTCTTTTAAGTTTTTATATCTCATGGTACCCATTATATTTACCTTTTAATATACCCTAACATTCACTTATACTTCCCTGCTACACATTTCTGTTCCTCTCTCAAATAAACTCTCTTTATTATTACTTGTCTTTGTTGTTCCTGCAGAGAAAAATCTGATTAATCATTCCTGCAGGATTTCCCTCAAAATCGGGACTGAATTTCTTTACATTTCGTCTTAAAACTGTGTTAAGTATAAAATATTATTTTCTGATACCTGCAGAAAGTAATATTTAATACTACTTTCATACTAATCTAATCTGCTGCCTTGTGTAAGGTTTGACTCGCTGCCTTTTGTTATCGTAGTTCATTCAGATTTAAATGCAAAATTAGTTTCTGCTGGTATATGACTTGAGTTCTTTCTTATTTTTTTATTTGGATATACTTCTGAATTACAGCACATTGTATAATCTAACAAGATAAAGAACATCAGATGGGATTTGTGTGAGATTTTGTCTGTGTTTGGTGGTCTAATCCAGACAAAGCCCTGAGAAGCTCATTACAGCCTGGTGAGGCCTTAAGCCTGTGCTGCCTGCATTAAAGCAGCCAAGAACTGTCTGTCAGCTTCCTGGCAGAGCCCAAATCAAGCTGTCAATTACTGGACGTGTTTATGGAAATTACATGTTTGTTAACATGCTGGAAAAATGTGCTCTCGGCTCAAGCAGCATGTGTTCGGAGAAACAATTTTGCTCGGAAATCACCTTTCAAATGGATGAAGGTGATCCTCATCAGATCACAGACACGAGAGGGATTTTAACTCTGCCCATCCTGATACATGTGAGGAAAGCGCAGACAGAAAGCGCCACAACTAACAATCAAAGGTGGAGTCCCCGTATGATGCTATGGTTTTGTTTATTAAGTCATTTCACTCCGTCTTGGCTGTTGTCCAGCCTCCTTTGTTTCTCTTAAAGATGCAAAAGCATAGGATTGGTAACTAATGCAGCAGTGAGAAGACAGGCTTGTTTGAGATGGAACCAGCTGTACTGAACATACAAAAGATGAATTAACCACTAGAGGGAGCAACGCACTCTGATTTCTAATTAAGTTTATAATTCACGCGGAGCATTTTTAGTTATACTTTCTGTATCTTGATATCTTTGAGTGTCAAATACTTTACAGTTTATAACACTTAACAACCGGAAGAATGTCTCTTTTAAAGTACAGCTTCACTTTAAATAGCTTTGTAACAATGCCGTGTAAAAATGAAGCTCCCACTAGCATTCAGTGTAACGTCTCCAACGAGATGTTTATGTCAATTTCCCCGTTGATTTCCTCTCACATAAAGGCCTTGATTTCAGCCTCCCAATGATCATGAAATTGAGCCAATCGACATGCATGTCTCAGATGTCTGTTCCAGCTCATCTTAGACAAGGTAATTTTGTCGGAGCAATTACCATTGTAATGTATTCCAAAGTCAGGGCATTTTCTGCTGCTTAGGTGAGCCGCTGACAGCATGTTTTGATTTTTAAGCAATTGTGCTTTTCACTCCGAGATCACGCCAAGGTCTGCATTTCTCCCTATGTAACAACCCGCCATGATTCCATTATTTCACATTAACATCTAATTACCTCACTCAGACCCGCAGCTATATTGAAAAGCCACTGCGAGTTCTGGGGGTTTGACAAAGCTGTAAGTAAAGATGGGTTGGGGGGTTGGTGCGTGTTTATGAAGAAGAAACTCCAACTGTAAGACATACCCAATTCCCAGTGGACCCGTATTACCTGTCAGGGATGATGACAATGCCCTGGAGAATGTCACTGTGCAGTGAAACTGTCATCACACAATTACTCTCACCATTACTGGCCCTACATCTCCATGTAATGGCAGTGACACACTTTACAATTCAGATTGTATTCTCAGTCATTGGCACTTAAATGCTGCACTCCGTTTTATGAAAAGATAAAGATCTGTGTAATCTGCCAGAGCTCAACCATCCCTTGAAAGCTTGTCAGGCGGCATTTTGTCGTTCACAAGAAGTTGTCATACCCCGTAGCATCTCCCTTTGTTGGGCTGGTGAAAGTGTCTTTTTGAGTGCACTATTGTGTGCTTGTTGATATGTGCTTGCCTATAGAGTCAGACGGTGTTTTGGTCCAGTTATCTCTTTGAGTCATCACAAGAGGAACGTGCAGTGTGGTATATTGTGTGGAGTTTAGCTGTGACTACAGATCAACACAGATCCCTTAGTCATGGATCATCGAATTAAGATGCAAAAGTGGTGAGTGTTTTCTTGTGTTTTGGCTGCCATGTTCAGTATGTCGTTCCCTCCTGCTAAGATTCAAAATTGTTTTTTATTTTCAACATATAATGATGTAAAATATAATGACGTATAATAACACAAAATAATCCAAATCAACATTATCTTATGATACATAACAGTTCTTTCCAACTTCTCCAGACTCGTGGTAACCTATTTGTTTCTACTGAAAATGTAGATATATAAAAAAGCTAAATAAGCAGCTTGGTGCTGTAGTTCTCACAAAATGTTGCTGGGGACTGTTTAATGTGGGGGATAAATACACGCTGGATTTTATAATCATTTTGGGACATCAATGGAAGTCTATGGTTCAGAGAAAAACATAAAAAATATATATCAGAATTTAGCAACTATAGACAATATTTCAATTCAAACCTTTATTGTCCCACATGCTAATTCTTTTTGCAGTAAGGTTGCATTAAAATATAAGAGCATAAACACAATAAAAACACAAATAATTAAAGTTTTGATTTAAATGATTAAATCAAAGGAACAACTGTGACAATAACAACAGGGAGAGTCAGCACCCTTATGGTTTTGTACTCACTACATATGGGACGTTTGCAAACCTTTATATCTGATCAGAGCGGAGGTGGTCAAATTCCCTAAAAAGACGGGGGTTGGGTTTGTTGTAATAGATTTAGCTGTCCATGTGATTTGCTTGCTGAAAATGTCGACTGCTCATCAACTCATCACCCTCACAGTGTTGCCCATCTTAAAATGTCCATGCCAACAAATCATCAGGCAGCACCGATTCTATGATAGATCTGTACAATAGCATTGGCTCTCTATGGACATTAGAAAACCTTTAAAATCCATAGAAAATAGAGTAGTTATCACCCTTTCTTATATTGTTGGATCAACTCACTGCTTGTTTTGGTATTTTCATGGGATTTCTTTACAGTAAGAAAAACATAAATTATCACCAGACTTATCCTTTGAGTTTCAGCTGTCTGCAGGCCTGGGAACAGTCCAACTGCACCAGCAACTGCAAAAAGCCAAACTGGCAGCTTGTGTGTGATAGCAGATTGAGTTTAACAAGCCAGATGGGTTGTAATTGTCTGATCAATCCAATGTTTGTGAGCTTTTATGCCTTTTATTATGGTTTGTTTTCCTTACGTGCTATTTCCTCTGCTGATTTGCCTTCCCTTGGGGAGGGTCTGTGTCAAAAACACTTTAGCTGCCTGACCAGCGTTACTTCTCTCAGGATGTGGAGTCACATTGTGTGCTGTCTGAGTTGGGCAGCACCTCCCATGAAAATGACTGGAGCAGCATTATCCTCCACGCCTGTCGGCCATGCCGCTGCAGTTTTAATGTTCACCTTTTCAGAGCAGTTGTCTGGCGTAGTGCTATATGATTACGGCTGCCCTGCTTTCCTCTGTGCAGAGGTTAGTGAAGGCTTCCGTCTCAAAAATTAATTTAGACATTTGGAAATGGCATTTGCGTCCGCTAAACCATTTGTATACTCTTAGCTTTTTAGAACTAGTAGGGATCAACCTTAGCTGTTTTTTATCTTCACTTTGCATTAAGATATTCATGCACCTGAATCTTCAGACGGCTTCTATCCTTTAACATGAAACAGATTAAAAAAAAAACACACACACACACACAGACATAAAACCTGCAGATGTGTCAGACTTGTGAGCCGGGGTCTTACATCGCAGGCATTGTTATTTTCACGCCACATGTAACAGCAGGCACTCTTTCCAATCATAACTTAAGAGTTGGTCCCCGCACAGACGTGAAGAGGTTAACCCTTCACTTTTGGATGCCGTTGACTGTTTTTTTCTTTCCTCTCCTTTACTTTATCACAGTAATTGAGACTCTTTTGCAGTACTTCTGTTTCTTTTCCTAGATATATAATGTACTAGATAGATCCTCAACATGCTCAATCACAGAGAACTAATTTGACTGTATTGTTTGACAAGTGTTCCTTACAGCTTGGTGTGAGTGAGATGCAATCTAAGAACAATTATGCCATTTTCTGAGAACAGTATGGGGCAGGTAAGAACCATTTTAGATTTTCACAGGTTAAATGTAATGACCACTCTATGTGCTGAATTTCAGAGTTTGTGGGGATTTTTTTATGGAGACTAGACTGAGCTATTTGCTCAGGGTGAGAGAAGAAAGTAAAGTATTGGCGCCTTGTACGTGTATTTGTAGGTATAGTATAATGTATGTGAGTCTGAGACTCGTGTCCTCGCTACATCTCGCAGTTTGTCCTCACTTCTTCTTTAAAAGCTGCAGGATCTGTGACTGTCTGCCACATGGAAAGAGGATCGAGTCATTTTCATATGCGGTGAGGACTTAATTCTAATTCTGCAGCACATCAGGTACCTAATCTTAAAAAATGGTAGGTAAAAGACCCTGAAGGTGCACTGGCATTTCAGAGGTAGTGAAGTAAAAGAGCTCAAGGTTGCAGAGGACTGAAACCCATCTGAGCCACGTCTTTGAAGCCCCTGTTGGACTTTTAAATTTTTATCACTCCAGATATTTGTTCTCAATGGCAAATTAACAGCCTTCCTCGTGCCATTCAGTTTCCTTTCTGAAGACAAGCCTTAAATTTTGTCTAACTGCCTGAATTTACTACTCTTCTATTTTTCACACGACAGAATCAATACCAGGACTGAAGAAGAGAGGATAAAAATTTATGGTATCTTGCAATTTAATGGTTGAAAAGATGCAATTTGAAAGATCATAAATTGTGAAGGAGCTTATGCTTCATTGCACTTGATTCAGTGCTTGCTGTTAGAACTTGATTTGCGAGTGTCTGCAAAGTGTGATTAACGAGGCGATCAATGTGCAGTGCAGCACAGTATGGCACTCCTAATGCTCTTCATTAGAATAAATAAAATAAATTGACTGCAGCTCTATGAAAACTCTGTAATGGTTAAAAATCAAAGAATGTCATCCCCTCAGCCACGATTTAGCTTCTCTCAGCCTGCATCCACCTTGATCACATTACCCTGACAGCCTTGTCTCTGAACCTGCAGGGGCCCTGAGACGGCCTCGCGGTGAGGGAAGTAAAAGGAAGTGGTGTGTCGGCGGGGGCCACAGGCTATTGCTTAGTTGACTGGTAATCATAAATCGGAGGGCTTTTGTACTGAAAGTGTTGGGGGGAATGCAGTTTGTGGAGTATTAATGCATGAAATAGCATTTCAAGCTGATAAACGGTTCGCAGAATGGTCAGCCCGCGCAGATTGCTCTCCTCTCTTTCTGTTTCATGAAGGCATATTGTTTGTAATAACATTTACCAGGAGAATTTATTCCACTTCATCTCATGTTTTCTTGCCAGACGGCTTGGTATTGCTGTTACGGAGGGAGGTGGGGTGTCAGACCCAGCTGTAATATTCACTCCTCCTGCCTGTCGCCTTTGGATTATTGTCTTTTCAGATTAGACTTTGTTGAATTGGCCACAATATGAGCTGTCATGCAGTCACTTAACTTGGCCCTTCAATTGATTTCTTGCTACGTCCCCCATGTGGTTGTTAAAATCAATTAACTATAAGTAACTGGGCAACAAAACGCATTTGTAAATGAGCTGGTATTGATATTTTCATCTTTCTCTATTAAAAGCAAAGTATTGACTCAAAGGTTTATGTTGTGTGTCATGTTTGTCTCTTTGTCTACCCTGTTACCGGGAAAATATGAAGTAAGCAGCTGCAGATCCACGAGTCTGCAGCTGTCCAACGTGATGCACAACGGCAATACTGTGCGTGTCCGCTAAAGCAAATAACACATTCATAAAATCAGCTGAAACAAATAGGATGTTGTTATGTGAGTGCATGTATAGATAATATATTTACACGTTTTAAATCTGACTTGCTGACTTGCTGTAAAAAACTTGCAGGCTTGCAGCTGCCGGTGAGAGTCCGCACGGTGACCAGCGGCCCTCCTTGTTCTTGTCTTTGCAACATCTTTGTGCTGCCACTGTGGGGTGAGTCACCTCTCCTCCCGCTTAGCCCAACCTTTATTAGCTCTCTGCCCATTAAACATGACCTGAGTGCTCATTTTGCATGGAGACATTTAATTGCGTGCTGCTGAGGCACTAGTTCTAATAGGCTAAGTGCTGGCTCCCACAGTGACTACATGCACTGTATATGAACTGCAAAACTTTGCTTGCCTTCTTGCACAAATTATTTCAATCATCTTAGAAATCACTCTCTGATCTGAATATGTTAGATTTGTGTAAATAAATTACCGATAAAAGCATCTCAGATATTTCCATTAAGGTGTTGGTAAGTGGCTCAGAAAGAATCAGTCATATTTCAGTTAACTAAAGAATCTTTATGCCGAGTATAATCATCGGGGAAATCATCACAAGCCCTGTTTATCAATGTGAAATTTGACACGAGCTGTATTTCTTTTAAAGGTTCTGTAGATTCAAGCTGAAATGCACAAAGGAAAGGAAATACTCCACCATGTGTTACAGTCCTGGGGAGCTCAGTATGGCGCCACTGCTGCCAAAATCTGTGCTTCGGTTCCTGCAGAGTGTGTTCAAATGTTGAAATGTACAGAGCTTGCTGTAATGTCATCCGTTTAAGTTAAGTTTCCACCAAATGTTCAAACAGTTCCCAGATCAGACAGGCTAACAGACTCGACGGGGAGACTCACAAGGACCATTCAAAGTTATCGTAACATGCAGTATAGCTATTAATGTTAAATATCCCACTGAACACTGACTAACAATTTCCTCTTTCTGTCAAAGAGCTAATAGACTAGTATTACGACTAAAGTAGCTCCATCATTACAAATTCATGGGTTATAGCTAACTAGCGTCCGATGTTACACATTGGATTTTTAAGAGGCATTCAATCTGTTTGCATTATGCACATACTTGTTAATATGAAAACACTGGTAAAATTAATTGTTCAAATTTGCACTTTTGCTAATTAAGGATATCCATCCAACCTGTTTCGTTTCCTATTTCTTATCATCCACCCCCTGCACATTAGTCTAAAGCCAAACAGAGCAGCTGATGGTGTTAGAGAATCACCTTAAAATCCCTTTTTAATTGTTTTTGATCAGTCTGTTTCTCAAAAGAGACTACAGAACACTTGTCATGAAGCAGGTGATAATGCAGAGTATTTGACAGCAAAATAGTAAGACCTTCACAACACTTAAACAAACAACTAAACAAAAAGTCTGTTTATCCACAAAGTGAAATGAAAATCTTTTACATTTATATAAAACATGTCTTTCCTCTTAATTCTTAATTGTACATTTTACAGATTCAAATGTGTCTCACCACACTCCAACATTACTGCAGTACATCTACAGAGTTGAAGAGCATGTCAGACTTTGTCTCTCTGAATAAGACAGACATCTTTGAATTTTCAGTTCTTCTCTTAATCACTGTAACATTAATACCCCCAAACATCTGAAGTTTTCTTAATAACTTTTTATGTAAATTATGAGCAGTACTGAATACTTTTTATTGTCTTGAACGGCACAGTTGATTCTTCTTGATGGTCTGTGTGGTCATTGTCCAGGTGGTCAGTTTGTGCCTGGTTTGATGTTTTTCCATCCATTGATTATTTTAGCTGTCCATAATGGGAGGTTCATTTCTTGTCCCTTGTTTGCTTGAGATTTCTGCAGCAACTGTGGGTCAAACCTCAGACATGGTGTCCACTGATATATTCCATGAGAGAGCACTGGATACCCTAAAGTAATTATTGCAGCATCCTGAATTTTTTTGTTTTTTTGTTCTCTTGATGATTTCCCTGGGTATCTCTTTTCAAATGGAGCACAATGTGTGCAATCATTTTTATATTTTTGTTTTCCACCATCAACCAGAATACTGCTAATAATCCATGAAGGCTTTTTTTCTAAACGGTAAACTGTAACCGAGCGCCGCCAAATAAGAAGGGTCAGCGCTGAAACAAAACAGGTCAGGTTTTTTTGTGTTTAAACTGTGTTTATAGTAGGCTTCATGTTGCATGGCCCGTGCTCATGAATAATAGACAGCACAATTTATTTCCAAAGATTGCTTCAAGACCA
Organism: Amniataba percoides; assembly: GCA_037176925.1. Lineage (NCBI taxonomy): Eukaryota > Metazoa > Chordata > Actinopteri > Centrarchiformes > Terapontidae > Amniataba > Amniataba percoides. Next base: position 10,968,019 of record JBAJHX010000043.1, on the reverse strand, counting down.
TCCATAAGAGCTCAGATGGGATAAACAGATGTTGACTCCATGTGGAAAACAGTTTTTTTACTCCCTCATGTTGTAGTTTATGTTACAAAGTTTTCATTTTGGAATAATTCAATACAAAATGACGCTCAGTGTGAGGTAAAGCAAACTGGAAAATGGCCTGTCTTTACATACAGTTAGGATTAGGAATTTATTAACATTAAAGTGAGCTGCAGGCTAGAATGAAAGATACATGAAATGAAAAAAAAACTAAATTTAACTCTGTCGGTTTGACAGCAATATGATGCTGTTTTTAAAGTTATTCAGGTTATGCATTTAAGAATGCATTCAAGGATGATGTGAGTATATATGTACAAACAGTCGTGGGGAAAAGAAACAGATTCTTCAATTAAATGAAAAAAAAACAGACTTTATAAATGCTCAATTACATGTAAAAGTCTGAGACTGTTAGAGACTGTTAATGTATTGATTGTTAAATACAGGCGATTTATCGGCAGAATTTGATTAATGGCCCCATACCAAATGTTATATTAATATATTTTATCACAGGTGCATTAACACGCAGCATCTTAATGATGTAGCTCTTCGAGATGCAGCTCATTTTCAAGTACTTTACATACAGTTTGTTTACTGTTAGTGTGCAAGCGTTTAATCCATAGTATATACTTAAGGGTACAATATTTCCCTCAGAAACAGAGTGAAGTAGAAAGTAGTGTAAATAAAAAATGGTGAGGTTAAATAAGAAGTATTTGAAAACTATCTGTGTTTGCGTGTCCCCTCAGCTGAATTCACTCACCAACTAGAAAAATGTTTTCACTCTTGCCGGCCTGATTAAGACATAGATAATGCTAATGGGAGTCTTAACCTTGTGTACTGCAAAATAAAGCACAAAACAGCGGTATTTTGCATTTAATAACAGTTTCTTTCTTATTTCCTCTAATTCCGTCGATGCTGTTTTCTTCTGGTGTGTCTTTTAGCACCCACTGTCCTCCTCCAGGCTGAGGCACAGAAGCAGCATACGTCCGTTACTTCCTGCTGCATAACAGTGGAATGAATATCATTGTGTAAAATCATTGCTTTGAAATTTTAACAACACACTTCTCATCACGTCGGAGCATAAGGAGCTGGGAGGGGGCATAGGGCAGCCGAGCTGTGAATAGCCCTCATCAGTGAGGGTGAGGGTTCAGATCCTTATATTAGTTATACAGGAGTCACCCTCCCCAACCTAAGGCAAATAAGCCACTTAACGCAATTATTTGCAATCACTAAATGTGGTATTCATTATAAAAGATTTTTTTTTCTTGCCTCGACATAATTTCCTATTGTTCGTGTGAAAATGGCAACCAAAAGAGCATTTTAAGTGGTATTGTGGGGAGAAGGGCATCTTTTTTTAAAAGACTGCTTCAAAGTCTGAATAAACTTTCACATTGAGAGATGAAACTGAGCCTTATTGTGCACCAAGCGCGTCTGGGAGAGAAAATGGCAGGCTTCTGGAGCACATTGTATTGGGCTGATTTGTAAATATAAGCTTTTGAAATGCCGCACAATGCTCCATCATGAATATTTCGTCCATCGCACTTTTCATGCTATTGTAATACTTGAACTGTTTTTATTAACCATATCAGGTGGTATTGTGGTCGGAGATATGCCATCACAGCCATATGCACTCTATCTGATACCTGCCACCTATAGATGTGAAATCAGAGAGAGGGAAGCGTCTGTACCGAGATGATCAGTGTGCAGAGAGAGCAGATGAGCAATTATTCCAAACTTTCCCTCTAGTATTTGTCTGTACATCTGTCTTTGTTTGATTACAGTTTCAAGAACAGAAGCCTCACTCTCTTTAGCCTCCTATCAGTGCCGGGCGTAATATGCTATTTGGTAATGCAAACCAAATATCGGAGTAATTAGCAGTTCCCTCACGTTGCTATACGTTTTTTCGCTCTGCATATTTCTGCCTTCCAGATAGTAATGCAATTAAGCACAACATTTTTTTTCCCTCGACAAAATTGCTTAAGTAGATGTAATTAGGGAGTGAATGTTTTGATGAGGAGAACAGAACTTATGGAATATATCCGTAAACCTTCGCTCTGCAACATACAGTAGCTATAGGACGTTTGTGTAGTGTCTCTCATTTAAAAGATGGGTTTGCAGTTTTAAAGACTGTTTTCATATACTTACATGTCGATTAGTTAGGGTAATTGTTCCCTCCTTTCTGCAGTTTAAGTTACTGAGTGGTTGTTCTGTGTAAAAAAAAAAGGCATCCCAAAAATCAGCTAAAGCTAATATGATCCATGAAATCAAGTGAGTATCTTGCAAAGCTTTTGGCCATTGAAATGCAAAAATTCCCTTTTTTGTCTCCCCAGATAGTTTCCCTGCTGTGCTGCAGGATGGCACAGAACAAAAAGAGTGAATTTTTCTTATAAAAGAACTTAAATTTTGGAACATGGACACCTGATTTGACTTATATTAACTTTAGGGTGCAGAAAGGGGACTGTGAATTTTGTGCTCCACCTTTAACAGTGAAGTAGCAAAAGATCTCTTCATGGTCAGTATGAAATGGAGAGATGATTACAATGACAAGTCTTGCTTTAATGTTGGCATGTACTTTGGTGGGAGAAGTACTCAGATCTTGTACTAAAGTAAAAGCAGCATTACTGTAGACTGAAAATATGTAAGGTGCCAAAAGTAAAAGTAGCCCACTCATTATGTGTGCGATCATAGAGATATTCAAAATTTAGATTATTGGACAAAAATTATGACTGCATTAAGTAGCATCACTTTAAAGTTGCAGTTAAGATGGAGGTAATATAAATTACTTTATAAGATGCTGGATGGTTTAAGCTATTATATAATAATATTTGTTGATTTTAATTTGTGCTGATAACCTGAATTGGTAACTAAGTAATCAAAGTTATCAGATATACATATTGGATTAAAAAGTACAATATTACTTCTGAAATACAATGGACCAAAAAGATCAAATAGCAGAAAATGGGAATACTCCAGTAAAGTACAAGTACCTTAAAACTGAGCTGAAGTACAATTCTTGAGTAAAAGTAATAAAATTCTCAGTTCTGTTTCACTGTTGAGCATTTAAGTGAAAAATGTGAACATCTCCTCTGAGTGTAACAGTAACACAATCAGCTCTTAAATAAGTCTTGTATGACGATTGTTTTCATATTGAAATATACTTCTCTGAAATACTCATATTTTGGAACTGCTCAGTGTATTATATTGGTGTTGTGTCATTCAAACGACAGCGTAACCCTTCATTTGGTGAGGAGGCAGCTGAACCAGTCCCTTCTCCCTTTAAAACCCACATACTGAGCCGAGAGTTTGAGAACTTGTGGCGGCATGCGCATCTGTGTGAAAACTGGTGGCAGCATGATGCGTCACAATCGCCTCTGATCAGTTACAATGGAAATAAATAATTCATGCTGGAGGAAATGAGTCTAATTAGCAGGCAGTTTGGGTCCTTTGATAAAGCTGAGGACTAATTCTATGAAGGGCAGGAAGCTCTGTCATCAGTCAGCCCTGAACAGATTAGCATCTATTATGAATGAGGGACGAGCACCCTGGTGAAACCAAGTGTGTCCGAGAGACAAACTTAATAACTCCTGCTATGGGACAAACTTCCCCGCACCCTTCAACCTCCCCCACCTACCTCCTCCTCCCTCCTCCTCTTCCCTCCTCCACACACATATATCCTCCCTCCTTTCTCCCTCTCTCTCATCAGTCTCTGCTCCCTTCCTGCAGGTCTATTGTGTGCAGGTAGGAGCATGCCGCTGCAATGGAGGGACTCGCCCCTCTGTCCATCACCCTGACAGCTGTGGAAATACATTCGCCATGCTGCATTAAGGAGCGTCCACAGCGTTTAACACCACACTTAAACACAAAAGGGAACCTGGGGCACCTTCTCCATGCCCATTTTCCGCGTCCTTGCATCGTGTTCCCAGACAAAAAAAAAAAAAACATACCACTTCATTCCCCGACAGGGTTTTGTTTTTGCAACTTCTGGAGAATGGAGAGCAGCAAAGAGACGTGAAACTTGTGCTGCAAAATGATGCCACGTCTCTCCTCCTGTCTTGCGAGAACAACACAATAAAGGCCAATTAGAACTGAGTGCAGAGCCGTTGTGACAAGCAAAGGTCCCGGTATCAGGGGGGACACGCGTGGGCGGGGTGGACCTGTCAGCGCTACATTGAGGGAGATAACAATAAATAGCTAATAATGACACTTAATGAGCTTGATGAAGTTGATTTGTTATGGAAAAAGTGCAGCAAATGGTGGATGTAGGCGATGTGATGAGAGATTGATTTTAATAGATAGGAAACTCTGTTGGGGCTTTGCTGCACAATGGGGCTGCGGAGGGAAAGAAAAAAAGGTACAAAGGGATGCTGAATAGATTCTCACGAGACATATTTGAGATAATTAGATAAATTTCACACTAACATACATCATTCACTCAAGGACATTATGAACATGTTACATTTCTCGGCGCACAGAGGATTTCATATATTCTCGAGAAACGTCTGGTCTGATTATTTTCAACTTACATGTTTCCAGCAAGCGCAATATGTTCATACAGTATATGAATGTCGTTAAATGCTATTATGGGAGCAGTAATGACTGCCAGATAATTATCCCTCCCACTCAGACTTGACGGCTGCTGAATTTCTCTCATTTCACCACATAATTGTCTATGATTGAATTGGAGATTTTATATACTTCTCTGTTCTTTCAGGCTGAGTTGACTTTCCACAGTGATGGTGGAGGTTATCATGGGCCCTACAAGTCCCCCCGAATTGCCCTGTAAACAACATGTGACAGTGAACAAAGTTTCCCTGGCTTTCAATATGCCTCTCCCCATTTTCCCTCGAAAGCGACAGAAAGTCAGATGAAGGGAAGTTTAATTAAGTAAGAACCTGTTGAGGAAGATTTCCAATCATGGTCTTCAGAATGAGTGCATTCAGCGTATTCATCTCCAGGCGATATGCTCTCTCTTTATCCAAGTGTGCGCTGGAGTTCTCTAGAGGGACCCCAGTTAATTGAATACATTAAAGTAGAGCGCCGGAGGCTTTATTTATTTTTCTACTTTAGTCAGACTTGTTTAAAGGAGACCAACTGCTGATGTTTGGCCCCTTCTAGAGTTTAAATGGTCTCTACACTGGGAGTGGCATGCAGGAGTAGTGGTTTGAGAAGAGATTTGATGTAATCCACAGCTTATTTATTCACCATGAACCCCTGAGTGAGCCTAGTTTATGTATTTGGCAGTCATTCAAATGTGCATCTTGGCCCTCAGGCCTGTGCCCCATTATGTATCTAAAGAACTCAATGCAGAGTGAAGCTTTCATTTTGTTCCCTTTAATATTTGTCTGCTGCTGCTGCTGCTGCCTTCTTTCTCACCTGTAAGTTTTACCCCAAGTTTCACCACAGTCTTTGCTAATTCAAGCCAAACTGACGTTGTTTGCTTTTGGTTTAGATATAAAGAAACTTTAGACATATTTCAAAATGGTTAATTTGTTTTCTGCCTGTTGTTTCATGTGAACACAAGCGTGTGAATTCAGATGTGAATTTTGGCTAGATTTTATAATTTTGTATAACAAATATTTTCCCATTCCGTAATTGGCTCTATCTGACAGGTGGTGCAGATGTAAAAATAAAAAAAATGACAAAAACATTTGTTATTTACATTACAAAATAAATGCTAATATATGTGAACACAACTTCCTCTGCAAACACACAAACTTTGGTTGCAAATGTATTTTGACACAGAAAAAAGTAAATGTCAGATTTTCATCTTTAAACAATCGTAAATCCAAAAAGGAGGTTTATGTCATCTGTTTACATGCAGGCTAACCCTAACCCGTTGGGGTTTCAGCAAAGGGTGTTTTTGCATCCTTTTTATATACCTGTTACTTTAGATAACTCACTAACTTGTTAAGATCTAAATCCAATTACTATTTTTTCATATATTATTACAAATCTTAAAGTATTAGCTGTCTCATTAGTTCCTGAGGGTTGTGGGCTCATTGGCGTGAGGAAGACGATTCTGTCTTCATTTTCTCAGTTAATGCTGTTTCAAAGCAAAGCAGATCGTATAAAAAGCTGTAAGCACACAACTTTCAATTACATACAGTAATATTTGAACCTGAATCTGGACGGGTCAGGGGGAATGCAGAAATGACAGAGGTGATTCTTTAACAAGCAGCTTGAATGGTGGACCTCGGAGTATTAACATCATGCGATGTGTGAAATCCAGACGGTGGCTCTCTCCCCGGTGGGCACCGAGATCAGATCCCTGGACAATACTCATTAGTCAACATGCTCTTCACCTCCTTTGTCACATTTATCACGACGACACAGAAAACTTACTTGCACAAGCACATTATGTGCTCATTAATAACCTGATACAACATTCATCTTGCTGGAGGAAAATTAATTTCCTTGCCGTGGTGCACTTGTCCATTTAAACCGATTGTTAAAAACCTTTCTCTTTGTTTTGCTGAGCAGGACTTGCTGTGTCCCTGAAATCATAGAGAAAAAAAGCAATGGGACAAATAATATTTGTATTATATTGAACTGGCTATCAAGAAATGGACTTTAAAGGGTCTTAAAAGTGACAAACATGTAAAAAAGAACATAAACAAAAGTGCTTTTTAAGGGCATTTTTGCTACTGAGAAAGTTCTTTGTCCACAGTTTAATCTGAATATGTAAAACACTGTCATTTGAATACTGGGATGCCTTTTAATAAAAAAAGAAAAAGGACTAAAGTGAGATTTAAAATGAACAAGGTGATTAAGAGCGACTGTGCCGGTCATTTATGTAGCAGGACTGCACATAATGAATAAAGATTCATGCTTTAGTTCCAAATTTAAATTTTTGCACAAAATGTGCCTGATGTAGTCAGCTTTTAATCACCTTACTGACAGGAGTAACTGCTTTCATTTAACCTTGACTGAAGATCATGAATTCTAAAGCGTTTAATTGGATACGTCATTTAACAGAATGAACAGAGCAAATTTTCACCAATTCAAAGGCTCAGATTGACAGACAGTGGCAGTAAGACCCACCACAATTAAAGCTGATCTGTATTCACTGGCCCTGTCACCCATCGCCATTAGTGATGTGACTGTTTGATCATCTCTGCAGAGAAACTTTGCTGAACTTCACCTTGTTTTGAAAGGACCCGACGTTGAATGAAAGACGAAGGTTGAGAAGGGGAAGGGGCTCCGGAGGATAGTGACACACACACATGCACACACACCTATCTACCTCTGGGACCAAAGCTCCCTCTGATGCACCTCCGGTTTAACAGCAGTAGCCATCCTGAAAATGGACGTGACAGCACAAAAGAAAACAGTGCAAGTCTCACACCATTATGTTTATTATCTCCATCAGTGGCTTAATTGAAATGTTTCAAAATCAGAAAATAACAATGACATCTTTTTGAGACATTGGAAGTAATGGCTTTGTCTCGTCGCTCTCTGCAGACAATTGCCCCAGTGATGTGAAAAACTGTGTCAAGTGGTACACAGTGAAATGTGCGGCAGACACTTAATTGTTTTCCTGCCTTTGACTTCAGAGAGAGCAAATTCAATCTGTGTGCCAGACATTTCCTCTGTGACTAAGCCTAACCAGCCAAAGCATGTTTGGTTAAGCAACCAGCCCCAGGGTTAAATTTGAGATTTTGCAATTAAAGTTTTTTTTTTATCCACAAAAATACAATGTGTTATTTAAATGAACATAGCTCTGGGATGTTTCTGTTAACCAGATCCAATATAGAGGTTCTCAAAGTGAGGTCTGGGTACCCCTGAGGGCCCTTTGGAGTGCCCTGGGGGTTCTCCAGAAAAATGAATTGTAGATTAATTTCACTCAATTTCAGCTCATAATTTCAGACAGGGAGAATAGATAGTCTGTTTTTGGGTCATCAACAAGACGTCTGTATATTTACTGTTTTTATTCTTGTGAAAATAATTGAGAGTCTTTAATATTTTAAGTGGTACGCAGTCTGGAGTTTTGATCTGAGAAAAGATGTTTCTAATGTGGACTTTTAAATGTGCTTTAGCAGAGACTCTAGCAAGATCCATCTTCATTTCAAGAGGATTTTACACACAAAAACAGACACAAAGGAATTAACTCAACGTTGAATCTGCATAATATCACAGGCGACAACTAGAAACACGCCTCAGACCAAACACTTTTTTCTATCCTCTTGGGGGGGGGGATCCTCTGAAAGATTTTGCAACTGGGATGACACACACTGGCTTATTCCAGCTGGATTCGATCAACACTGACATTTTGGAACAGAAGAATGGCATGTTAAAGGAAATGCAGATTAGGGAGACCAAATCAAATCCACTCAAGTGTTGTTCATTCTGCCCCGCCACAATACAAACCATGTGTGCTGCTTTTAAGTGGTGAAAATAATCTTAAGATTATAGAGTGGTCTCTGGTGCTAATTGTCTCCGAGCTGTTTTTCTTTTGCTCCCATTAATTCTCCCTTTAAGAGCTTTCCCCCATGAATGTTTTAACTGGATTTTGTCAACTGTTAGCTTTGGAGGTATTGTTTGATGGCAAATGTAATGAGGGAATCATCATTTCAACATGTGCGGTGAAACAGATCTCACAAATGTTCGCCGGGACAGCTGTCGCAACAGATTTGAAATGTTAAGAAGTTTACGCTGCCTCAGAGGAAAAGCACTTAGCGCCTGCTCACTGATGTGTGCTGTTCTCATGCTCAGTGAGGGAAGAGTCTGACAACAGGTTTGAAGCACGGACAACTTAGCAGCTCCCACATGAGATTCAGCACAGATGCACTCAGCTACATACAGACGCTGCATTTGAAAAGCCTCAGGTCCAGCTGCTAAAATGTCATTATCTTATAAGCAAATTTGTCCTTTAATGTCTTTAAAGTCATTTCCTCAGTCACAAAAGTATTTTGCTTAATTTTTCTTCATTTAGATGTTTGACCTTTACTGTGTGGAGTGATGTATGTGCAGGGTTGTGACACTATAAGGCTGTTTTCACGTTCACCTGCCGAAGGGGAAAGTGTCTCTGAGCTAGAAACGAGAAACCTACAGCACACATGTACAGAAAAAGAGGCATCTTTAGTCCAGTAGTTTAACTTTTAAAATGAGTTTTTATTTTCTAAGTAATTTCCATAGGTTTCTTAAAGAGGCTGACTGGAAAGATATGCTTTTAGGAATACTTAACCAAGTGCTTTAACTTCATTTTTTTGTGGAAAAAAACATGCCAGACACAAGTGATTAGTAGTATTTTGAAGTGTTTTAAAACATGTCTGGAGGGGATCTTAAGGTAATCCCATACTAAGATCACAACCAACAGTTTTAGTTAAAAAGAGAACAAAAAACAACCAAACATACTCTCACGAAGTCTCACTTCACTCCAACTTTTCTCAAGAGTTCTGCATCCCCTGTTGTTCACAACTATGCACACACACACGTACACACTCCTATTGTTGCTGAATAGGTCAATCACTAAAAAAAAAAAAAGAAAAAAGACAAAAAAAAAAGCCCAAAGCAAACCGACACCATCCACTTATCCCTCCTTACCTCTCAACACCCTCCCCTCTCGCGCCTTGCAAACCAGCGAAGGCCATCACTTGTCTGGAGTTAATGGTGATGCAGGGCAGAGCAGCATGCACAGGTGCTTTCATGACTGATTGATATTGTTGGGTTTAAGGCTATAATATTAAACAAATGGTCCATTCTAAAGGGCCCACGGGGGAATTTTTGAAAGTCCTTGCTGTGAAACAAAAAGCGACCGCTGCAGCACCTATTGGTTTCTAAGTGGCAGCCACACAAGTAAGTAAGCACGCTGCAGGAATACAGTAGCTATCTGAGGACGAGGGTCTGTAATTATCAGGCTGGATTTTAACCAGGCGCTGATGCATTTTGAAAACAGCAATAGTGACACTCATAATTGTTCCAAAATGCCCTGTTGTCAATAGCAGAATTGTATATTGTTAAGGCAGAATTAATGAGAAACACTGAATGTATAAGATTCATAGTGATTCTTTCTCCTCCGCTTCCAGAAAAGAGTTTTTTGTTTCCACGCTTTTTGTTTCTGCGGCTGTAATGACTTTCTGACAGCTAAATTGATACAGCACTTCATCTCATTGTGACTGGAATGAACAGTTTTATGAACATGTTTTGTTTTTTTCCCCCTAATGTAAAGCCCCAAGTTCAGGGGGGGAAAAAAAAGATGTGCCCTCGTGTGTGAGTACGGATTGATCTGGGGTTATGTATATTTCATGTGTTACTGATTTGTTTTGACAGCGTTACTCGGTGTATCCACTCCACTGGAAGCCGTCCCAGGCTTGTCCGTTTTTTCCTGCTGCCTGGATTCATGGCCAGCAATGAATTGTGTGTTGAAGGGTCTGAAGGAGAGAGTTAATGAAGTAAAAATTAATGAAGCACGTGAGCACCACCATCTCAAGGCTGTAAGCTCCTCCATGCCCCATTTATAATGTATGATCTCAATAAAATCAATCCAATGTACCAGTTCTCACTTAGGGTAAGAATAGATTTACAGATTACAGCCCTGTGTTCCCCTGGTCATAATTACCCCACTCACACACACACACACACACACACACACACACACACACTTTCCTCCCTCACCTTCCTTTCCCCCTGCTATATTCAAAGTGTGCCGCTGGACTCCTTTAAGAAAATTTAATATGAAGTTTCACAACACCGTACACAGACAATGTCATCGTCCTCCTGTCACATCACTGCATATTCGCAGGTACAAAACAGTCTCAGCCCTTTTCCCAAAGACACGAGGTGCCATAAAATCTGCTCAACTTCTGCCACACATTACAAAACTCTCTGAGTGCCTCCTGGTTTGCAGGGCAGCGTCCTTGTGCGCTCTGTACCTTTTATTTTTATTTGATTAAAACGTATGTGGTATGCGAGGTGATGCTCTGATAGCCCTTTCACTTTCTCCTCCACTCCCGAAGACTTGTTGAAAGTTAAAGGTAGACGTGAGTGCAGCAAGTCGCCTGTATTAGAGCTCCCCCCTCAGGCGTCACGGAGAAGAATGTGTCAGGAGACTGAACGCTCCACATGATGGGAAGCAGCAGTGTTTTATGACAGTATGTCTAGATTATTTATCATCAGCATTCATAGATCATCACCATCTATTTTGGAGACTTATTTGTTTAGTTTTTTTTACCCTTTTTAATTTTTCTTTAAATTACAGTACAATGTTTTTGACAACAGCAAAGAACAGACGTGTCCAGTGAAGTATGCCAGTAAAATCCTCACTTTATTCTTCTTACTGTGTTGTGCAAAATGTGCAGAAATGCTGCGCAGTTGCTGTGTATATACTGTGCATGAGATTATTTGCATAATTTCCGCATGCTCTGTATCATCAGTCGTCTCAGTCCTCCTGGAGCTGAGGGTGTAAAACCTTGTGAGGCTGCGGATTTGAGTATTTTAAGTGTAAATATCCACAATTACAGTTTAACGTGTTGACAAAATGCGTGAATCCCGAGTGGATGAGCAGCTGATTTTGTTTTAGATAAACCGATACAGGCTTTAGGCGCGCACAAGAAAAACAGAATTGTCAAGTTCAGCAGCTCGATGTGCCTACCCCTCCACCTCCATGAACAATTCTGTATTTATAATGTCATCTTATCACGCTCCCCTTGAAGGCAGCAGCAAGTGCACTTATGCCTTTCTTTGTTAGGGTGAGTTGGCAATTTCCTGTGAGATGGAGCAACTGCAGGCAGCCCTTTTCTTTGATAATGTCCCTGACACCTGGACCAAACTGCTGTTTCCATCACTTTGCAGGCTGGAACGGGAGGAAAGGAACATGTCATAAGCCTCCTGCCACCCAGAGTCACTCACTGTGCATTTAACAGCACTCTCCTCACTACACTTTCCGGGATGTAGAGGTCAGAGCCAGGGGGGGATTCTTGTGTGCAAAGTTGCCTCCCTCAGTTGCATCAAAAAGAAGGAATGGCCTGATGTGACTCTATGTTTTTTCGTAATGTTTTATCTTGTTTTATCATCAGAAACATATTTAACCAATTATATCTCATGTATCCGCGGTGATAACTGAGATTTACATGCTGTACCATGTTACATTTGTGCCACGTAAAGCTGGTTATTAAGCAGCAAGCCTGAAAGGGTGTTTATTACAGAGGCCTGACAGATTGATTCTAAATTATAATTAATCAGTTGATTTTGACCCACAGATTGTGATTGTGCCCTGTGAGTTTCATTTATTCAGCTTTTCTTCTGGCTCTACTACAATCACCGTAGACCTGCAGGACTCCCAAGCAAATTAACAGTCTTCATGCTACCCTGCAGCCATAATGAAAATATCAGTCAATCAAAACCCATATTATGCTGTGAAATCCTACCACATATCTCCAGACCTGCATACAAATAGAAACTGCAGAATAAGCGCACAGCCTGTTTCGGCTGTATGACTGCTGGTATATTAGAGGAACAATGTTTAAAGAGTACGGCGCTGACTGAGTATGGACTGAGCGAGTCCACCTGACGTGGATTTTCTACTTTGCTGTCCACAGGCGTGCGATAAAACAGATAGTCCGGATGTTGCTTTGGGGAAATCCAGCCTCAATTCCTGGAGGTAGGAGAGCGGGGCATTTCAGGGATGTGGGGCCCATCTGCGACCTGTCTGCAGGTCCGGTGATGTATGCCTGTGGGCTGGACGGCCACAGTCAGGGCTGTGTGTTGCTGCTCAGTGTGCCATGGCACTCAGGGCACTTCAACCCCCAGTCCCTCCTTACAGGTACCCCGCAGCCCGCCACCGTGCGCTACTCATTTACTGCTACACTGGTTTTCATAATTAGCGCCGCAAGGCCTCATTAAATCTGCTCTAATGAATAAATATTGTATTTCATAGCCTGATTACCAGATCAGCTCAATGCTTGAGCGTTGTAAACAATTACTTCCCTAAATATTCATCACCCCAAAGTGGATGATCATTGGTATTTAATACAAGACTAGTATTTTCAAGTGCATCTTTATTATACTAATAATAGTTTTTGAAATGTTCCTTTTGGAGGGAAAAGAGGAGTTGTTTACTAGAAGTTGTACTCTTACTGTAGCCATCAAAAGTATCATAGGATGTATCATAAGATGATGGTTTTATGGCCATACAATTGTAAAAATGCAGTAGAACGAATAAATCCCATCTTTAATTGTGAAGCTTGTGTTTTCGTGTCAGAGGTGTCGACATGGTAATTTTAGCCATTTACCATAATTAGTGCTTGAATTAATTGCATTATTTGTTGTATTATTTATAAGTGACATTTCAAATATACTGTTCTACACATATATATCTAAATGGACAAAATATACAGTTTCCAGTTTCCAATATTCAGATCCCACAAATGTGCCTAATATATTTGGATAATGTTGTTTATAGTGTCAATATCTGTGTAATTTCGTTGTGTCAATAATATGTCATTTAATTGGGTTTTTTTTTTTTTATTGTTGCGTGATTAATAAACACTACAGTAGATTTACAGAAGAAGACTACTTATTGGATTTGTAAATCAACACAGTTATTTGATTTCAAATCTGTGCGAATAACACTTCAATCACTGTTTCTTCAGTCACACATTTGACTAATTTAAACATTAAAACAATAGTTTTACATTGTGGGCAAATTTTCTTTGTGGCTTTCTTACCCCCGTGACCCGTGAGTGCTCAGGATAAAGTGGGTTAGAAAATGGATGGATGGATGGATGGATGGGTTTTCTTGCCAAGAGTTAGTTGAGACAACTATCAAATGTCATGTCTGTTCGGTAAAAAGCTGTAGATGCAAGTTACCAGGGAATCAAACAAACAGCTAACCTGGCTCAGTCTGAAAGCAACAAAATCCACCAATTAACTTTTTGTGTTTCATTTGTTTCACCTGTAGAAAACAACAGCTGTTTTCTGTGGGGTTATATACCAGAATGTGTCTTGCAAGGCAACCACAGGAAGTGTCAGAGTGAGGTGGATCTTTCTTAACTATAAACTGACTCAGGCTGGCTGTTTCCTCCTCATACATCAACTGTGTCTGCTCCTTATGCTAAGCTCTTGATTACGTCACCAACAGGCCACAATTAAGTACCCGTGAACAATCTAATGCCATCCAATACAACATACAACAACAACTCCACCATGAAATATATTATACCGTATACTGTTTCAGTTTTTGTTGACACTGTCAGAAAGGCCCCTCTCCTGTATGGAAATGGCATCAACAAAATATTAAACTCCCTTTTCATTACAATCCATATTAAAAGAGCGTGTTTAATATAACTAAAAACACTTTTTATTGTCATTTTGTGTGTGCTGCTGGCCCAAACAGGGATGAAAAAAGATTCTTGTGGAGACATGTCAGCTCCTCTGACAGCCATATCATCATTTTCCCAAAAGACTTCTGTTCCTTATTTCAGAAGCATGGCAGGTACAATAAATTGACTGTGTGTGTGCATTTAATATTATACCACCTGAGCCCTGGTTGATTTGCAGTTTTGAGCTTTCTGTGGCTTTTTCATAAGTGACACATAGTATATGAAGTCTAATTTGAATATGACTTTTATCTGAATGGATGGATGAAGACATGAAGATGTGATACACATGTACCTGCATGCTGTATTTAGTGTTGTAGCTTTCTTTCCATCGACATACTACACTTAAACAAACGCTCGGTATTTTAATTTCTATAACGCCTTGTGTGCCTGTTTTTTGTTTGTTTCTTCTGTTTCGTTTTTTTGCCTTTTCCCTGCACAGTGCTTGTCTTTCCCTCTAGTTGTTAGTAACCTTATTTCTGTCACACTGACATTAACACTGATACATGTACACATTTGAACCTATTTTCTACCTTAGAATAAATGAATATGTACATGCTGTGTATTGCTGAATAATCCAAAAGGTATGTCGTCACTCCCTCCATGAATCCCAGTGGGACATCCCAGCTTTCAGCAGCAGTCTACATTTGTTTTTTGTAGCTTTCTTCATTTTTCTGATACTGATATTATTGAGATCATAAAATGTGAGGGTTTTATGCCTTTTCTAGTGTGAACTGTTAAAATATGAAGTAAAATAATCATTTGGAACCATAGATTTTGTCAGGATTTTAAATGTACTTAATTATCATAGAAGTTGCACATATTAGATGCCTATCTTAATCCAAAATGATTGTTTAATCTGATTTTATACTGACTTTCTGACCTGTTAAGAATGTCATAATTTTGTTGGCAAAAAGGTCACCAAACGCTGACTGCGTCAACAGTGATGGAAACATTAATGAACCTCCAGCCTTCAGGCTCCCTAAGATGTTCAATCACCACCAGCATTCAGGATTTCTTCTCCACGTTTCAATAACAGTAATTACAGCTGCCACTGTTCCTGGTAGAGTGATGGTCAAGTCAAAGAAAACTGATAACATGATTCTGCAGTGATTAACGCTTTAATGAAAATGTACAGATAACCCAATGAGCATAAAGCAAGCATCACCATAACAGACATTCCCATCAACAGTTCGGCATTACTCCTCCTGTTAGCAGTGCAGCGCCTGATAAATACAAGCAGCAGTAAGATAACCTCCACCTGCCATTACACTGAAGAAGAAATCTCAACCGTTGATTATTTTTGAAACCATATCATACAATCAGAGTACATCCTGGTGCAGGTCGAATGAAGTACATTTCAAAGATGAACGACACAAAGGTTAATTCCATGTCATTTCGTGTGGAGTATTACACTTCTGAACAGAAAATGCAGGCCATAACTCTATTGCCACTTCAGTGGCACCTTCAACCATTCCTACTTAACAGTGTAAGGCAGAAAATGAGGCAAAGAGACTGGAGCAGAGCGAGAATGTGCTTTAACAGGATAAAATGATTTACAGGTATGAGATTCCCCCATTAGAGTGTGCTAATTGTTTCCACACCATTAGTGACAGTTATCTAATGAAGGATATTTAACCAGGCGCTGTAGTATATCACAGTTCCTCGCGGTTTGGAAGGGAGAGGCAGTGGACCCCGATCTATGCCCTTTCCACCTGCACCACCTCAGTAGCATTGGGCCATTTCTACAGGAGACCCCAACCAAAGCAAACTGGTTTTTTTTTGTTTTTGTTTTTTTTACATTTACTTTCAGCAGATTACAAAAGGTTACGCAACTTGTAAAAACACAAGCATAAATTTACAACTTGAAAAAAAAAAAAAAAAAAAGACAAAAATAAATTTATACATTTAAAACAATGTAAAGTACAGTAGATCATCTAAACAAGCCTGAATTCTTTGCAGCATTTAGGATGATTCAGATAAGAAAAGGGGGGATTTTTACATGCTTTGGGAATATATACATTGGCTATTTCAAAATATTTAACATAAGAGGGCTATCCAACAATTTTACGGTTGAGGCATTTTCCTAAAAATTGTTTTGCTCCACCTTTGTTTACAATCACCCAGTCTAAATGTTAAGGGCTCAGCTTTTGAGAACAGGCAGGAAAATATGTGGGAGAACAAAAACAATGCGAGGCTGGAGAGAAGTGCCTCCTCCAGATGTCAGTCAATGCTCAAAAATGTGTGAAACTTCAAACACGAACAACAGTAAGCATTATCTTAACGTTTGAAACACTGAACACCACAATGCACAGTCCAACAGTATTTGGGCCGTGCATGTAAAAATGATGACAGAGCGCGTCAGTCAGGTCGAGGATCAGGATCAGCTCCTTCCTCTGTGCTTCACTCTGCAGTTTCTTCCAGCTCCTTTTTCAAGCTGCAGGAGAGAACACAACCTCAGTGTTAAAAAAAGAGAAAAAAAAAAACATCTAAATGAACAAAAACACATTTTTAAAATCTTAGAAATACTGCGGTCACCTTTTCAGATAGGCATGTACGTTATCAAAGCCGTGATATTTAGCCAGGTAAACCAACACTCCCGTGGCGCAGCGACCATCTCGGGCCCGACAGAAGCTGCAGTTGCAGATCCCTCTGCATGGCGGGCACTGCCACTCCTGTCAGAGACAATTAAATCAGTGAGAAATGCCCAACACACATATGCACATATGTTTAAAATGTGGATAAGATAATTTAAGGTGCTCACCGGATCCAACAGAGCGTCTCGGACCTCCTCACCATAGCGGTTGCGGAGACAGGGGCCACAGAACTGACCCCTCACCCCCACACACTCTGGATTACGGCAGTTTGTTTTGGTGTCAATTGTTTTCTGGCGGCACTGATGGCAAGTGGATCCCTGATGAGAAGAGAATAATTTTTTAATCTTCAGCATGAAAAAAAAAATATATATATTTGCTGAAGTTGCTGAAATCTTTAAGATTACAGTGAACGTGGGACCTACAGTGGAGCTGTTGTAGACTTTCTCCCGGACGTTGTGGCAGATGCCCTGCAGCTCTGCCTCGCTGATGTCCTCCACAGGACGCACCACATGAGGGATGGCCTTGGTGCCATTGAAGGAGCGGCGGCGAGGCTGCACAACAAGTAAATATAATCCATCAGAATGTGATACTATACTGTATACTGGGAAAATCTGTTGCAACACAAAAAAAGGTGACAAGACTCTATGTGATGACTTACTGGCTCATCATCTTCCTCGTAGTAGCGGCTCCTACGAACCAGGCTGAACTTGTCCTCAGGCTCCTCCTCTGGAGGGGGGGTGGGAGGTCCGTCCACCTGTGAGCGGGACCGCGTGTGGGGGCGAGACAAGCGCTCCGGGTTTTTCCTTAAAGATCTTGGAGTTCCCACAGACCGCCGAGGTGCCTGTCGAGGCTGAAGAAGTTTGAAAATAAATATAATTAATATTGACCACTGAAAAGCAGCATGTGAATAGATTCAAATATTTCTC
This sequence comes from Amniataba percoides, assembly GCA_037176925.1. Classification (NCBI taxonomy): domain Eukaryota; kingdom Metazoa; phylum Chordata; class Actinopteri; order Centrarchiformes; family Terapontidae; genus Amniataba; species Amniataba percoides. The sequence goes on along the minus strand of JBAJHX010000043.1, from coordinate 10,950,148 downwards.
TTCAGGACAAATTACCGTAGTTGAGGCTGACATTGCCATCCGTCTGGGGAAGAGTCCAGGTACTTTGTTCAGCTCTGCCATGAGCTTTGCAAGCTAATGAATAAATAAAATTATTAATGAGATGCAGAACAATGAAAATGGCAGCCATTCAGGTCAAAAATCAGAAATATTTTCAGTGGATGTGGAAAATGCAACAAATCGTACCATTGCTTTGTTCTCCTTAATATTCAGCGCTCTCTTGTCAATAGCGTTCTCTTCCTCAGAGTCAGAGTCCTCGGCTTTACTTTGTGGGAGCGGTTCGGACGCAGGCCTCTTCTTGCCCGTCCTCTTAGCGGGGAACGTCATGGCAACCTTCAGGACGTTGGACCTGCGGCCTCGTCTTGGAGCTTCGGAGTCTACTTGCTGTGGGAAAAGACATTTTAAGGTTACCTTCAGCGTCTGAAAGTTCTGAAATGTGGTGCAACTGTTTCTGTCCTTAAAAATAATTTTTAAAGAAACTGACCATGGCCTTCATCTGACGGTTGATCACGTTTTCCTCAAACCCGATGCATGTATCCTCCTCGGAAGTCGCCTCAAATACCTTTGGTTTCTCTGCCATCCTCCTTGTCAGCTTCCTCTGAACATAGAAACAAATATTGTTGCAGATACTGCCCCAAAGACATTTCACATGCACCCCACTATCTTAAAAAGAAACAGTCGGATGTGGTATTTTATCATTACCGTATTTGCAAAGCCTCCATCAGAGCCAAAGCTATCGCAGCTGTCATCGGAGGAAGAGGAGGAGGTCTCCATGGGAACCAGGGGGACGCTGCGGAAGCTCCTCAGACTCATCCTGGTGGACGGAGGCTGGACGGCCAGTTTCTATGAATCAGACCAGGTAAGTTTAGAAATGTACAGATCACACAAAATAGTTTATCTATCAATCCAAAAACACCTCTGATCACTGGAGCATAACAAACAGCTGGGTATTTTTAAGTGATCCTGCTTGCTCGGCCTCAAATGGCTCACTGATACATCAGTCGTTTGGTCTAAAGGTCAGAAACATCATAACATGTCTAAAGCTCACAGGATCATGTTCAAACTCTGTATGAAAATAAAAAAGTGCAACGCTTCAAACACCTGCAAATTTACTAATGTTAATATCTGTTATTATATGTTAATATAAGTGTTTTCGAATACTCGATGAATCGACTAAAGTTGAGCTCCACAGTAGTTCAGCCTGCAGGACACACCCCTGTGGACTCACCCTGAAAATGTAGGTGACTGGGTCGTGCATGTTTCTATACATTTGACACGGATTACAGTCTTTGTAATTTAAAATGAACTTTACCTTGATCTTTACTTTACCGGAAGAGGGTAACGTGACATTAAAACTTCTTTTATTAAAATGATCAATTTTTCTAATTTGACACAAATTTGATGTAATCTTGCTCACTTTATGTGCACTATGTACAGTATGCTACACTATACTTTAAATTAAGACTTATTTTTGAATGGATCAAGCTAGAAAAAAAATGAAATGTTGCATTAAGGTAAGTTAATCCTTTGAGGAATTTAAATGGAAACTTAATGTGCTCATAACCGGAAGTTTTATTTTCAAACACATTTTTTAAAAAACACAATTGCCGTGATAAAGGTTTACATAAAAATGCATATAAAGCTGGTTTTCTTACCTTGGAGCGGGTGGAAGGCATTTTTTCCCCTTTAATAATGGTCCCTCACACTCACACACAGCGCGCAGCAGCTCTGCAGTGAACAATGCAGGACCTGCAGCTGCACGCAGAGACACCGCCGTTCATTTCCCGCGCCACCACAAGGTCCTGGAAGATGCATAAACTGCATCCCGCTTTTTAAACAAAATATTACACTCACTGTAAAACACCGGATAATAATTTCATAACCAAAACTATTTTCTGATATTTTGAAACGTGGTTGGTATTTCTTTGATTAATCATATTCCATTAAATGATTAATTTATGAGACGTTTTTTTTTCGGAAGGAGAGCTCATCTTCCATGAACTTTGGCGTGGCGCGAATTTTTTATTTGTCTATTTGCATGCAACGCGGGTAAAATGTTGATTTCTGTCCAAGTCTGCTGCCATGAAGCAGGACACAGTTAAAAAGGGTCATTTTGAGTTCAGACTCTAGATTAGCAGTCACATTTGATTTGATATAGTTGTGAAATATATGAAACTGTTCTGGGACTTAAGAATAGTATATTTCATTACACACTTTATGTGGGCTTCAGCTGATAAAAAAAAGGAAAATGTTTTGGTGAAAGACACGGGAATATATGGAAATGTCCAGTGGTGAGGTAAGTATCAATACAACACTGTAAAATACAGTCCACTACAAGTAAACCTCCTGAAATCAAAGCCTTACACAAGGAAGTATTATTAGCCATAGTTTCTTAAAGTATCAAAAATAAAAGTACTCAATCTGCAATAAAATGGTCCCTGTCAATGTTTTTATTCATATCTGGATCTATTCTGTTGGATTTATATGACTGCTGCATTAAGGTGTATGTTGCTTTTTTCTGCTGTAGATTTTGGGTTGAGCTCATTTTAACTACTTAATATACTATTGTGTAGTTTAGATAATATATCTTGGTCTACAAGATAAATATATGTTTATCTTGCCACTCTCCTATGAGAACCATGTATCTCAAAGTATTCCCTTTGCATTTATGCTTATGAAGGATCATTTTATGAACCCATTAAGAAACACTTCAGTTTATCAGTTTATGAAAAAAATCTGAATCACAGAGTTTGGAGATACCTGCTATGGGTATAAAAATATTCATCTGAAAATGAACAAAAAAGTTTAATATTTGCCTCTGTAGGTGTAGTAGAAATTTAAAGTTGCATAAAATGGAAATACTCAAGTTAAAGCACCACAATATTATTCTAAAGCACTAAATGAAAAGGAACAATAAGAAAAGACATATCTAAAGCCTGGCAGCAAACTTGAGATAAGATTAAACCAGGCCGACGTCTTTATGTAAACAGCAGGAAGTGAATATGATTAGGGCATCAAAGAGGAGAATACAACATGGCTGGGTGGAGCACACAAGATCAAACACTGTATTTTACTTCTGGGTTTATATGATCATTGTAAAGCAGGAGATTGTTTTTTATTTCTGTGCAGAAAGTAAGAGACAGCCTGAAGAGACAGCTGAGAAGAGATGGATTTGAAGAAACAAGTGAACATTTTATCCAGTCAGGGTGGTTTCACAGTTTATTTGGTTACTTAATAGAAAAAAGTGTGATGAATAGAATATTTTTTTTACCCAACTATAAGATGCCCTCTTTCATTTAATGAGGAGTAAAAATAAAGAACACGGCATTGTCCACTTTTGTGATAATAACAATAAATACACGCTGAGCAAAGGCTCATTTTTATTAAGAGGAGCCAGTTTTTTTAAAAAATAAATCCTTATGGTTACACATATATACATCTTAGACACGAGTGTGATTCTCTTACAACAAGCAGTTCATGTCTGAGCATGTAGGCGGAAGTAATTCACATGTAAAACCTCTCTAGTGCTTGTTGACATGAAGCATACAAGACGCTGTCAGTTCATGTGTGGCCCACAATAAGTTCTTCCACCGGTGCCACGCCCTCCCCTGCCCCCTCTCCTCGGCCGACCTCTGACTTGCTTATTGTCCTGACGTGGTAATCTTTTCTGCCGCTCGACTTTGATCCACCCTCCATCGGCGGCTTTCGCCCCCTCTTTTTCCTCTCCAGGGTTTTCTGTCACAGACAGTATACCAGGTATCATGGAGGGGCGGCTCTGTGGTGCGACACTGTAACTGTTGGACCGTGGCCTCCCTGGCTGCCGTGAGGTTTTGTTGGTTTTATTATGAGCGTGGCTCCCTCTAGTATTTATTGGCCCTCTACCCTGCCCCCCTCCCACAGTTAATGTGTTGCCAAAGTAGTTGTTTTTACGGTGGTCATACACCGCTCCTGCACTGAGCCGGCGCTCGCGATCCCTCTCTGAGGTGCTTTCTGACGTAGTGCTGGAGGGGCTGCTTCCCTTTGACCCAAGATGGAGCGGGGAGAGTTTGGCCGATAGGCTGGCGGTTGGCGAGGAGCTGCGTGAGTCGATCCAGGGAGATGCGCGGGCGCGGTTTGGAGATCGACGCAAAGCTGCAGCATATGAGCACCTCTGGCTTTCGTGTGCAGACAGGAACTGAGGCAGAGTGCGGGCATCAGAGCTAGTGAATGAAGTCCGAGCAGCAGTCATCTGCAGGGACTTCTGGCTCATTATTTGCCTGTGTCTTACGTTGTACATCCACGTGGGATCAATATCTAAAAAAAGAGATATGCACTTATGAAAATAGGAGCATATTCTGTCTTTAATATTGTTAGATATATTTGTGCTATCTTAAATTTGACAGCAACAATCTTTAGTCATTGTTTATGCACTCCGCAGGTGAACAGAGATAAAAAAAAAAAAATTTAAAAAGCTGAAAATAAAACAATTACCAGAGTTAGACTTGTCCCTCGGGTCCCAGTCGAAGTTATCTGGTGTTGTTTTGACGACCAGCTCCACAGTCTTGATCTCGTCTTGTCCACCACTGTGACTCCACACCAGTACGCAGCTATGTCTGGTGGACTTTGGTGACTTGACATCATTCTTTAGTGTGGAGTTGAAAGAGAAGGAGAATAAAATTATATTTAGCATTAAAAATAATTATACTTGTTGCACAGAGTTCTGTGATTGCCTCTGATGCATTTTCACATTTTTATTTCAAATGGCAGATGGGCAGTGTTTTGTGAGCTGCTGGTATGAGTCACCTCATAATTGACCGTGTAGTCCACTCTCTGGTTCTGCTGTACCCCAACGATCCATTTGTCCATCACAAAAGGTGGCTGCAATGCAATGACATTAGTAATCTGACTATGGTAACCACAATACAGAAATCCTACAGGTAATATGCAACCAGTTAGCTTAAAAGCGTAGCAATAAACAACATATTATTAGCACTGATTAAAACGTGAGTGGTTTTGTCATTCGTAGCTTGTTCTGGAAATGTGTTTCTGATGATACCTTAGTCATTCGGAGGATTTCCACATCTTGCCGGTTGGCATTAAAGATGACATCTTTGATGTAGGTTACTGCGACGTCATCTCCATCAAGTTCCAGGTACATTTTCCATTTGCAGTCCTTGAAAGAAAATGGCTAATGGTGAGATAATATAGGCCTAGTCTGGTGCACTTAGTAACAACTGTATGAAAAAGTTGCAGTGTTCAGTGTGGAGAACTTGGCTACTCTTGTATATAAACCAACAGCACAACCTAGAGGTAGTTTAAAGGTAGTGGTAAGCTACTGGAAACAAAGCTTCATATTGTGGGGGAGGAAATTATGTATTATAAGACATAATGATGTTTTTTGTCATGTCATTCAGATATTATAAATAAATCACAAGAGGATGAAAATTAAAGTTTATATTATATGCAATTTGCTAAAAATATTTAAAGAAGGCTAGATACATTGTGAAACGTTATTTAGATAGAGAAGTTAGAATTATCACATTTAATAGAATTGCTGAAAGTAAGCAAAATATTTATACATAGATATTGTAAATTATTTGTCAAACATTTTATATTAAAATTGTTGGATCGAAGGCTGAGGTTGATTTTAGGTGAGAAGGGTGAAGGTTTTTCCTCATGAGTCGCTGCATGCGGGACACATCAAATCCTCACTGGGAGGCACGAATCTGAACAATTCCCCAGCCCTCTTCTCCTGCATACTGAATGCTGACGAAGCAGTAATGATTCTGCCAATCCCCAAAAGCCGGCCACGAAAACCACAGGTCACCGCTTAACCACGCAGGGTTCATGGCACAGGCCAATCCATTGTGTAGTGATCACAGAGAAAGACATCAGAGGAGTGGCACTAACACACTCGTCTGAGGAGCCTTCTCCCTCTCCTGCATCGTCCCCGGGGGCTGGAAACGGCTCAAAGGGGAAGCTTCAGCAAGCCTCTGGCTCTGAAACACACCAGTGGCCCCGCACTGGCCTGGTGTCGGCACTGGACGGTCGCACCGGGGCTCCCAGGTCCATGCTAGTCTAATCACTCCAGCAGAAACAATGTCTGGTAATGATGCCTAGGACCCGAGTGCGTCTAATGACAACTCATACATAATTCAGCACCTTTCACTTGGCTGCACGGTGATATCCTCATTAGTAGGGGACCCTCAGTGGCTGTCAGATGGTGGCCGCACAATCGCAGGCCCTCATTTTGTCTTTGAGAAGTGCAGCTGCTTCCATGACATCGCCAGCAAAGAGGGGCGAAGAAAAAAAAAATGCAGTGCGGGTTTGTTTTATTTAGTGCAAAAAACCTTCCAGTTTGTAAAAACAAGGCTGACACGGAACCTGACACCAGGCAGGGGAAAATAATTAGCTCTCATTTTCTCAGCCTCCTGTTTCCTTCTCCCTGCTGTGTTTTCTACCCACTAAACCACCACATGTCAGAAGAAATGGGAGGCAATTAGCAGGCTCGTTTCAGCCCTGCCGAACACACTGAAAGAGGACTATTTATGATGGGACAATGAACAGCTGAAAGATTAAATAACGTTTGCCTTTTAAAAAGAAAATGACTTCTGGCTAAATGGGCTATTTTTGATTAAATTCAAACAGCAAGTGAAGAGCCACCCTTTCTCCACAGTTTGAGACCCTAACAAAGGGCTGTGAGCAAGTCGAGGTGGATGTGGTACATGGCTGAGAATGAAATGTTTATTTGTCTGGTTTTATACATGTCTAGTGATGCCATCAATGGTCAGTGTAACAGCCATTATCATGAATCCTCAGAACAAACAGCTTCAATACAAGGAGGCTGATTCAGTCATGCCAAAAACATGATTTGTTTCACTTCTATTTAAAAGGTAACAGTTACTGCTTAACTTATAAGTAATTAATAATAATCAATAACAAGCCTGATCAAAGTACATCCAGTATTTATTTATCTGTGATTGTCCTTACTTTGTTGATTGCAGACCGAATGATGAACTACATCTGATGCTCACAGTTACAGAATATCAATGTGTGCGTGTGTGTGGGTTTTTTTTTACCACAAACGTACAGATTTCCCAGTTCCTGGTTTCCAGTGGTACCCAAACACCAACTCCAGATTTACAGTTTTGCTCCTCTCCACCTCTTTTTCCAGCTCATCCTGGGAAGGAAGGATGAAAGGCCCAAATATGCAGTTAAAGCAAGACAAAACTACTCTTCCTAAGGACGAAGATGCAACTTTATACCTTCAGCAGAGGTGGGAAGTGGACAAACCCGAGGTAATCATTGGTAAGTTTTTCAATCTCGCCCTGCCAAAGAGGAAATGAAAGATCGCCATTATTCCAAATATCAATGAGCATATATCTCACACTGTTAACTACATACGCATTAAAAACAGTTGTGATCAAAGGTTAGCTCTGCCTTGCCTTGAGGTGCATGACATGACCTTTGGACTTGACCCCCATGTCCCGCATGTCATTCTCTGTGAGCAATAGCAGCCTCTTTCCAGTGATGTGGTTTTCTTTAAACAAGTCCGCATACAGCTGCATGCCACATGTACCCTCCCCTGAGATGGAAAGGGATACACCCAGTTTTTCAACAACAGATCACAAAGTCTGAAGCTGCTAGATTAAAGATGATCTTGCAGTGTGCAACTTGTGAAAGTAAATTAACAAACCTGCGCCGAATATCTGCTGCATCCAGAAATACTACAGGAATAAAATGTATTAGTTTTGATGGTGTGAAAATCTGAGTTAATACATGAACATGTGCGGTCGATACAACAATACTGACCACATGCTCCTCTGTCCATGTATAGATGTCAAGGGTGGGCAGCAACTGCGTGAAAAAAAAAAGACAAACAGAAGTAACAGCAGTGGAATATGGATGGAAACAGAGTGTATGAAATATGTGTGTATTTATGATAGACAGAAAGTAAAAATCACACGACTTAAGTAAATGTTATTAAAATGGAAAATAGCCATGTTTTCCGTGTCTTCAAAGCCATTACTTTTCTGGTTATTGTGCTGTGCGATTAAGATGACTTGCCTCTAATGGTCTATATCAAACCGAAATGTCCATCTGACTGATCTAACATGATCCATTTGAATGATAAATCATTTATTGCTCATTAAATGTAATCAGGCAGAAACTTGCCAGCCAAAATAAAGATTTCATCATTGTGATCGTGAGACTGGTGTGTAATGACAGAAATAATGCCACGGAAAATTGGAGGAAAGATGACTAAATGAATGAGTAATCCCCATTCACTGTCTCCTTCCCACGACATCTGATAACAGCTCAGATTATGAACTGAATGCCGGGCTCAATAGACAGTCGCTGCCATACATTTCAGCGCAGCTCATAAAGCCACTCAGCCCTGCAGCGTTTTCCGCCTCCTCCAGCGCCGCGGTTCGGAAGTAAACAGATTCAGAAACACTCTGCCACTGCCAAAGTCTCATTGGAGTGATTTAACTTCACTTTTCAAGCGGCACATTGTATTTCACAAATGTGCCGCCATGCCTGTTTTTACTGAGATCCGTGGCATGTTGCTGACAAAGGTGCCAAGAGCTCAAATTTAAAAGGGGGGCTCAGTTTTTGTGTTCATATTTTGTGTGTGTGTGTGTGTGTGTGTGTGTGTGTGTGTGTGTGTGTGTGTGTGTGTGTGTGGTCTGCTGGAAGAAAAAGGACAATTTGAATTGGGTTTAGTTCACACAATTCTGCCCCCATGTGGACTAAGTGGATGATGGGTAACCAGACCCTGAATACCAGGAGTTACAAAGTGGCATGAAGTTATATCACAAGAAGCAGCTCAGCAAAAATATAATGTGAAACAATCGTTATACACTCATATTAAAGAGGTATCTCTTCTGTCTTTTATCATAAAAGCTTGGTAAAAATAGTGGTATAACACTCACATCATTTGTACTTTCGTCACTATTACTCTTGTCTGGAAAACAATAAAATCAATCTAAGAAAGACAGATGGGCTGAGAGTTGAAATACACTGATTTATTGATAAAACTGTGAAGGATGCAAGAAAAAGTCACATCAAGAGGCTACTTATCATTTGATTTTGGTGGAGTTTCCAGAAGCCTTTAGTGTCTGGACTTTATTTGACAGGGAAATATGTGTGTATATATATATATATATATATATATATTTAATTGTTAATTGTTATGTCTAGTGTGGTGTGCATAGGGCTTGATGGCACAGGGGTACAGACAGTGTTTGAATAGGAATATTAGCTCATGGCAGGAAGCTAACAAGCAACAACACAGGAATACAGAGGATTACATCCTCATGAGACTGGCTGATGATAACAAGCGAAAGGGACAATTTAATGGGCCACGCTCAAGGAAGCATGTCCTTCCCCCAGATGAAGCATAATACCTAACTGAACACTAATGCTAATACGATTTTACTGTAATACTGTAAAGTGGAGGTCTTGAGGCTAACATTCAGTTAAACCATATGGTGTGATACTAAAATGTTTCAATATAAGGAAACTAATCTATTAAAATAAATATTGTGACTCCTTTGGTAAAAAAAAAAAATCTGTGACTTCTGACTACGGCCTCTGGTGCAGAAGCATTGTCATAAATATTAATCATTTCTAATTTCTGATCTAAATCTTTCTGGGCCCAAGAGAGAAGCCTGTCTCGAAAAGTAAAATGTAAAATGAGAGAATGAAGCTGACAGTCACACAGCAAAGTCCCTCTCCTGCTGTTTTGAACCTGGGTCAGTAAGAGGAAAAAACATGTACTTTCTCATCCTGGTAAGAGACTGCGTCTCAACAACTGCACTCCACCACATCCAGAACAAATTGGCCAATCTTAATGTCAGCAAAATGTCACTTCATCATAAAAGCCTGGCCTTCTCTAAGCAACTGGCTCACGTGGCTCTTTCTTCACAGCATGGCACTATACATCCAGTACATTAGGCATACAGTAAATGACATCCATAATATCCATAGGTGGAGGGTTACAAATATATTCTATAAAATGTTTCTGTGCTACATTCAGCTAGAATAATGTGCAGCAAAAGCAGCAGAAATAGCATGCCAAGATTTGTATTCCAGGGACAAAGTAAAGATTATTCAAATGACAAAATAATCAACATGACTTAACAAGCAATTCATTAAGAAACGGTGCCTCCGCAACGGCAATAATGCACTAAGTGAGATCAGAGTATTTGACAGATGCAGCTGTAGCGACACAGAGCTTCGGAGAGCTTTATTCACTGTCGTCAGACCAAGTGAAGCGTCCCATCCCCAGAGTCATGTTGACTTTGTGTCCTTCTCTGACACTGCTCGACATGGAGGAGTTCTGCTTGGCCTGCATGTTGACCTGCATGCCCGAGTGCAGGACAGGCCGGCCAAGGTCCAAGGAAAACACGTCCTCAAAGCCTTTCATCACCGACTGCAGCTTGTCCTCCTCGTTACCAGAGGTTGAGATCTGACACGACACCTGTGAACTGTTTGATTCCTCCGTCTCAGACTGATAGAACGACTTAGCGCTTATCTTTTTTGCCACGGGTAAGAAGAGCTGGGAGGCAGAGAGGGGGGCACAGGGGTAAAAGAGAAGAGGAGAAGATAGAAAGGGAAAGGAAGTGAGTAATCAGTTTAAAACCACAAAATAAGAGTAAATGAGTTTCAACCCCAATCCAAGATGTGATTTAGATTTTAAAGGGAAGTTAGTAGACCAGAACAACAGAATAGGGGTAGGACTGGAAAAGAAAGGAAATGAATTTAGTGTACTTGATTCAAACATTGCGTTGACTATTTCAGACTCGCACTATAGACATTGTGTCTTTCTTAGTGACAGATCCTAATCTATCTATATTGTACGCTACTGTACTTTTCAGTCTCACACTTTTGTGTCACATTTTTCTTCAGAGAAACACAAGTGAAAACAAGAAAAAAAACAGTACAGTAAAAACAGAGTACAATCTGTCTTTTGCATGCAAAAAAATACACCGCAAGGAAGCAGCAAAGCCGTGAGCTGCAATTCGAAGGCTGGACGCTCTCAATTCAGCTCTAGCGCGGGGGTGCAGCATTCACTCTGTGCATCATGATGCAAATGTGCTTGTTGGGCAACCATGCACTACACTGCACATAAATGCAGCACTGCCAATAATATACACTTTCCATAATGTTCTCATAATGTGCTTTTCCCTTTACTTCTCATTCCACACTTTTTACTTTCACTTCACTGCATTCCCATTTCCACTTCACCCCTGATGAAGATCCGGGGGGAATTCTGTCCCTCTCCTAATGGGCTTCAGGAAACGCACGTGAATAGCAGTACACAAGTGAGGCGATGTCGCTGTGACCACTTGACAGCTGGTGCAGCTGTCCTGGGTGGGTGAAGGTGGACCAAGGTGGAGAGGGGATAATGAGGCACTCACCGGGCTGTTGGACTGTTCGATGAGTTTGCGCTCCCACATCTTTAGACGGCGCTCTCGCTCCTTCAGCTCCTGCTCTTTGGTGCTCAGGTCTCTCTCCAGCTTCTTGAGTCTCTCAAGTGTGGCTTCGATCTCACACCTGCAGTACAGAAACAGAGCAAAGTCAACAATTTCCAAAATGTCTTCTTCGATGTCTTACCTACATTTGTTCCACATGTTAAAGCCTTAATGTTTTTGCTACTGTCGACAAATCCAATGAAAAAACTTTTCAACTTCCCAACCCCGTCTGTGGCACACAAGCCCTTTCCTTCACACAAGAGACATAAATCTTTTAAGGATCACAAATATTTATTTAAACTAATGTTTTTTTTTCCTAAAACAACTGAATACTATATTTTAGCAAAAATATTTCAAACTGGACAAAATATATTTATAAAATAAAATAGTTAGAGACTATTTTCATCTATGTATTAATACATATGTGACTATGTTTGCAGTAGGGCAGAATACATGTGTTTTATTAAATGAACTAGTGCTTTTGTTCACTGAAGGCTCATTGATATGTTTTCATGTTTATTTTCCCATAATTGGCTTTAAGGTTAATTGACTTGTCATACGTGCATTGTACATTCTGCATCAACTTTAGTGAAATATTGAAACCCAAGACGCCATGTTTTTTTTAATGGCTGCATCATTTCCATCCATCCATCCATTTTCTGTACCACTTATCCTGTCTCACAGGGTGCTGCAGCCGATCCCAGCTGTCATTGGGCGAAATGCGGGCCCCTTGGACTGGTCGCTAGTCAGTCACAGGGAGTAGCAAAGAGCCCTGTTTTGGGATCGAACCTGCAACATGGGGGTTCGCTGCATCGTTTCGTTAAATGTAAATATTTGGCTTCTTAGGAAACTTTGGGATTTCCACTACAGTTTAAAATGAAGCTCTGTGGCGTTGAGCAATGTTTGGCTGCACAGCACTTCTTTGTAATGACTAACTCACCCAAGTGTTGGTCTTTTCATGGAATTTGTTGACAATAAGAAGCCTTATTCTTTAAACAACAGAGTGTAAAATATGTGTAATTAGTGTAAATACTAGTGAAATGAATCACAGTCCATAACCAGTGACGCTTACTAAAACAAAATGAAATGAAACTTCTCTGTAAACAACCCAGTGATGCCCTGCAGTCTGAAGGTGATTAGTCAGAGTCTGAAGCTTTGAATGCCAAGGACAGGATGACGTCTCATGTTCACTTCATGCTGGGGAAGTTTGTTTTGCCCAGCAGGTGGGGCTGCACAGTGTGTCGTGGAAGTCCATGCTGAGCTTCAGCCCAACAAAAACTTTGTTCTCACACTTTCTGTTCATAAACACATGTAGCTCAGGCAGGAAAGCCCATCCTCACTCCTCCCAGTCCTCCAGTGCCTCCACACTGACGCTTCGTCCCACCTCAAAGTATTTCCACTCTTTCTTGACTTCCTCGCTCAAGAGTCTTTTAAACTGTTTTATCCAGACAGTTGCAAGACCACCAAAAGAAGAAACACATCTCTTCTACTTCTTCAAGCTCTCCAAACCGGTGTGATACAGAGTTTAAAAGGAGACATCTGTTTAATTTCACATGTTAAATACTCAACTACTCTGATTCAGTTTGTATTCATCACAAAAAAACAGCAAAAACAGTGATATTCCCAACAGTCTCTGCTGTACTTTGATTTTGCCGCAAACATTGTTGCTTGAGTTTTACCTCTTCAGACTTTTCTCTATCTAGCAGTTGAGGTTCAAAGGTAAAAAAAAATCTGCTTCTACAAAGATCAGCATGTTAACACCGTACAGCTGTGGACTCTTGGCTTGTTGCACTGTAGATACACCCCAAAGATAAAAATGGCCTGTATTTATATAATGTGCACCCAATATTAATGTTAATGCTCTCAGATATCAGTCAAAACTAAAGTTAGCAAATCATCCTGATTAAAACTGTTTAATTTGAATGTGTCACAGTACAGCACAGAGCCAACATAACAGCAATCACTCTACGCCATGCCTGTTCTTTAGTAATGCAAATCAGCTAAGTGAGAAGTGTGGTGATAAGCCCAACAGATCTCACTGGTCTGAGGTCAAGA
>JBAJHX010000043.1:10921978-10936516 GCA_037176925.1 Amniataba percoides | reverse complement strand
GTTCTTTAGTAATGCAAATCAGCTAAGTGAGAAGTGTGGTGATAAGCCCAACAGATCTCACTGGTCTGAGGTCAAGATAACATTTCCCTGGTGAGGTCACCTCCTGCTCTGATTACCCACAAGTCTGTCCTTCCAATCAAATCAAACCTCAGTATCAAACCTCTTGAGCTGCAACAATCGCGTTCCTCTCTGTGTCACGCGTTCGCAGTTTTTGTTTTCCAGCAGCGAGATTCACTCCAGCCTGCCCCACCTGCAGATGGCTGCCTGGACATGATGCCACCAGCACAACTTCTGAGGAAAAACCTCAGAGCACAGACAAGCCCCGCAGAGAGGCAGACAGAGAATAAAGTAACAGCTGAGACTCAGGCTGTGCTGAACATCACCAAACCTCCAGCTGCTCATACAACCCAATTAAACACTTCTACTTGAAAAAGATGGTGATTATTTTTAGGGCCTTATGGATAAAGAGAGGAAGTATATCCAGATGGAGGATTCTTTGGAGGTTTTCATGCCTTTATGTAGCTATCAGTGTAATTATTAAAGATCTATATGCACGATCTCAAGTCTTTTTTTCTGCTTCATGGCCCCCATCAGCTACATTTCCACATCATTCTTTGAACACAGTTGCACATTTCCTTAGGCTGAGGCAGTATATTGGTGAAAAAAGAGAGTTATAAATACATTTACTGGGCCTGCAGAATGTCTTATCTCATTACCTCCATTCAGCCTTGTTGTGAAGGAAAGAGTTGCACTGTTCAGGAAGTTGGCTGTCATTAGACATGGACTCCAAAGTAGAGAGGATCTGCTTGAACATCGGCCTTTCCTAAATCAACATACAAATATTTGCTCCGTATGTTATTCAAATGAAAACATGCATATGTTGTCAATTTGCAATGCTAATGTAACTTAGAGGATCACTCACTTTTGGCTCTGCTGCCCAGCAGCTCCTCATGAGCTCAGCAAAGCTGGGAGGACAGCCACTGGGGATGGTTAACCTCTGAAACACACAGTTAGTGGCAGGATGAGCTGCTGCTTAATGACCTGAACTAAACTGAAGGAGTCTTCTTCAAAGGAATAGTTTGAAGTTTTTGGAGGTGTAATATGTAAAGTAAAAAATAAATATGATCAGTACATTAGTTCTGAAGAGAAGAGAGACACTATTTGTTTTAACATTATATATGTATTAAGAGTAAAACCCATCCATGAAGGTTTTATATGACTTTTTTTTTGGCCTCAGTAGCCAGTAAAAATAGAAAAATCATAATGGCAGGCGGTTACAGTCTGTATTAATTTTTAATCTGCACAAACTTAAACTCTTTAAAAAAGAAACAAAAAGAATAAATATTCATGACTTTTCTTACAGACATATAGAAACTATATTATTAAACGTTTTGTTTATTGAGATTTACTGAGCATTTCTGTTCTGAGGGACACCTTTTTTATCATACAGACATGTGAGTGGTATCAGTCTTCTAGTAGTTGTTTAAATGTTTATCTAGTTCTTTTCCAAGTTATTTCCCACAAATGACCCCAAAGAAGAGACATCGTTTAAATTTGAGGTACAATAATGTAAAAATGCAGTTAGGAATTCATTCATTCCTATTTCACAATAGACTGTTGAACCAAAATATTGACTATTGACTAAAATATTGAGTGAGTGAACGAAGGCTTATTCATCTGGACAATAATGATTTCTCAGTATTGTATACGTTCACACACTAGAGTACCTCATTTTTTTCCACCACGAGCCAGGCCACTTGTAAACCTTCCAGGCCTTTGAAGGGTATCTCACGAGTGAGCATTTCCCAAAGCACCTGTCACAGAAGTCAAGAGCCAAGGTCAAAAACAAACAAAGTCATAATACTGAAAAATTATACATACATGTGTGAAGGCTCTATAAACATTCATAACAATCTTCTGTTTCGCCCCTTTGTGTGGGTGTCTGTCACAGAAAAGATAATTACTGCTGTGCAGATAAGTATCTTTCAGCTTTTTCTATAGCATGTGTATTCATATACAAATGAACATTAAATAAAACACTTTTCTGTCTTTCTTGGGGGCCAACTGCAACATGTGAAATAGACAAAAAGATTAATTTTAGGTTCTGCCAATGATTAAAGGCTGCAAGTAACAGTCCTCCCTTGATCATTTCGTTTCTTTTCAGTTGGTATTCAACTATCAGAAATGACAACCTGCGTTCTTCAACCTGCATCTTAAAAAATTAGATCATGAAAGGTGGAGGATTTTATTCAACACCTGAGGGCTCTGCTGTATATGCACCATATTTCTGCATCTCTGCAGCTGCCTCTCATTCCACGTATGTATGTCACCACAGAAATAAGCTCTTAAGTGTTTGAGGGGGAAAACTGCATACTTAAATTTGCATTTTGTAGTAGTTGTCTGATAAAAAAGGCACTCATTGCAATCATAAACATTGTCTGTTTAGCTTGTAAAACCCTATACATGTCTGATGAAACATCATTTTTACAGATTCTTCTGTTAATTCATTGCAATTTTGCATTAGTAATTTACACTTGTAAAATAGGAGCTCGATTTTTAAGCCGATTGAGGGAAACTGGTAATGGTTTCCATTTTGAAAGTACATCCAAAAGTCTTCAGGGAGCAACTTCACAAGACTTTTAAGAATAAGAAAGACACTGTAAGTTTCTAAGAGGCGGTACTTCTGCAAAGGTCAAAATCATTTAACCGCAGAGAGAAATGCAGAAATGAAAATATCAGTGGGGCTAGTTGACTGGCAGCTGTTTTTTCAAGTCACGAGTGACTTCATACAATTTCTATGCAATTTCAAACATATTTGATTTGATTATATTTTTTTTAGACAAATGTATATTTTTTCTGTCAAGATGGAACAGAGAACAAAATATTTCAGATGAACATTTAAAGTAAGCCTCATTTGTTGTTTCTGTGTTTTCTTGTTCATTGTTGCTTCTGAGTGGCCAGAATATTTTAGTCTACTGTCAATATAAGAATTATTGCAGTTGTTGTAAATCATGTATGTATTTGGTCAATGTGATCATTAGGAAGAATGAATCTAATGTGGAGCACTGGTTTGAATGCATGCTGAATCCTCTGCATCGTGTAAGGCAGCAATCTTCTGTGACTGCTGACAGGCTTTCTTAAATAATTTGAGAGCTAAGACCATCTTCTAACAGTTAAAAACATTCGTGCACAGCTTTTATTCTTAATTAGAAATCATTTGTAACTATAAGAATTAAGAGAACTGTCTTACTGTAGATGCTATAAGCCTGTCAGGTGATTTCTATCTTTTCTTTCTTGTCACTCACCACACCATAGGAGAAAGTGTCACAGGTCTCAGACACAGGCAGGCTCTGGATCACTTCTGGAGCCATCCAGGGAAACGTGCCCACCAAAGACATGTGCGTTGTGTGGGTCACAAATTTGGAGGCTCCAAAATCACAGATCTGAATTGATAAAAACAGAATTAGATACTATCATGAATTAGATAATTACTTAATGTATGTAATGTTTAAAATGCATTAATCAAACAAATGCAAGTATGCATCTGGTGGTGAAGCTATATATTCTACAAATGTGGGTATGAAGTATACTGTAATCACATAATTTAGGCTTGGACTGAGATGCTATTTTAATCACAGTAGCATCACAAACAAATATAATTCGGTAGACTAAATTCTTGTATCATTTCAGAAAATGTGGCACTAGGATACATCAGATACATATAGATACATACATTTTATTATTACATACATTTTGTAAATAAAAGGTAAGACATGAGTTTTTATGAAATCCTTTCTACTAGTCTGATCCACCAGAGCACCTACAGTCAAACACACCAGTAACGCTGTCAGCGGTGTCTTGTACATGCTAAGTTAGTCACTGCCCTCTTGTGTCCACATGCTGTAATAAATAACATACCAGTATTTCATGCTCATATTAGTTTCAAATTTTGAAATAAAAGTCAAAGCTCTCAGGAGACCAGACAGCATCACCTCATCAAGCTGGCTAATTGTGCAGCAAAATGTGAGATAAACCTCCACAGGGAACAAAGTCACAATGAAAACCTACCTTAAGAGCCTTGTCTGCTGCCAAAACAACTGAGAGGAAAAAGAAAATTTGGTTTTAAATGTCAGAAAAAGTGTGTATATAGTATTATTTGGACAGAAGAAAATTAAACACATTACCATTCCTGGACTTCAGGTCTCTGTGGATCACCTTAACAGGAGCTTCTGAATGTAAATAGTGCATTCCTAGAGTGGAAAAAAAGGGACAATTTTAAGAAGGAGATCACGGCAAATAATACATGCCGCTAGTTCTGATTAATCACATGAGAAAAGAATGCATTTTTTTAAACTTATAATGTTACAAGAGAGACCGCATGCTGTTTGAAATACTGTATACGTAGAGTTAGCAGTGAGCTGAGGGAGCTACAGCTGATTTGGGTAGAAATGCATGTTATTAGGAATTTACTAATGAGAAAAATCAAGACTCCTTGATTCTTGCTCATTTATATTTCCATGTTAAAGTCCACCTACACTGCCTACACAGACTGAAGCACAGAAATACTGGCCATCAGTGTCAACATGAATAATGACTGCAACAAATGAGGAGCACTGTCCCTTCCCTTATAAAACCTTTAATACTTTCACTGAGGCTGTTTCTTAAACAAAACACATTATTTAACCTGTTGAAAATCTGGTGTTCATTAACACTTCAGCATAGGTTTAAGTTATATATCAGCTGTTTAATAATCTGCCTGAGGCTTTTGATATCACATATCATAATATGTCATATTTCTTTAAGTTACTGGCTTTAAGATACGTTTTCAAGGTGTTGTAGCTTAAGACTCTGACATGAATGATAAATGTTGACACTTCATAATTTGCTGTTTATTTTTCATTATATCCAACATTTTACACTAATAGGTCGATATCTAATAGGTAGATAGGTAGGCTAGAAGTAGAAACTGTCTCTCTGAAGGAGATGGTAAAGAATTGCTCCACACTTAATTTCTTCAAACTACTGAAATTGGTGACATTATGTTCTTATGCACATTTCACAATACCATTAAAGAAAACATCTGTATAGGCACAAGTATAGCTCTAAGATTCAGGATTTAAATTTTAATTTTCAGTCATATTATTAACACTGTTTCCTGTGTGTATATATTTTATTTGTTCATTTGGATTTTATAATTAACCATGTGCGGCCTATTTTCATTTTGTAAAACTATGTAACTGCTCTCAGTGACTTTAGACTGCAAACAATCTTCTCAGTTAATAAATTAACACAAAAACTCAGTTAGTAAGAGGCACAATTATTAAGCCGTTATTCACTGATACAATCCAGGATATGAATGATTATGACATTTACCTCTGGCAATCTCTGCAGCCCAGGTCATGATGTGTCCCATGTCCATTTCCTCACTCTGATCACTGGACAGGTAATCGTACAACGATCCACCACCAGCGTACTCTGCAGAGAAAATGTTTGAGTTTGTGTCACTAGTTGTAGACTACACTAGATAGTTTGTGGTGGTAAAATGTCTTGCCAGTGACAAACCTGTTCTCCTGAGGCGTCACATTGTGCATATGAGTGCAGTATGTGAGAGCATCACATGAAAACAATTAAAAGTTGAAATTCTGCCAGATGACTCCTGGAAGCCAGCTGACACTGTCTTGTTTACAGATTGCTCCAGTCACTGTGGCTGTGGATGAGCTCAATTTATCACAATGAACCTGAACACTATGAGCTTACCCATTCATCAAATCTGTCTGAAACACAAAGGCATAATGTTTCTGCTCTGTTTTTAAACCTTTCATTCACTTATATGTCGGACCCTCAAAAGACGGTTCAACGCTTAGAAATAAAGCTTTGATAAAGCAGAAATGTATGGAAAGAGCTAAAAGAGACATTTGCTACCTTTAGATAGATATTCTTGTGAGGTAAAGTGCTGGAATAAAGACAAACAGGCATAATCAAAGCAGCAAACTGCAGGAAGCCTCTGTTAGTGCATAATAACCCAATCATGTTCCAGTGCAGTAATGTAAACATGCACAGGCACCAAGGCAGCAGTCTAATTAACAATCATAAAACACACAGATGCTTTTTATGAGTCTGATTTTTTTTTTAACTTGAACTGTAACAAAAAGCTGTCTGACAGCTGACATACAAACCCTTCCTTTTATAACAGAGTCCAGAGTAACATGAGTCCACCTCACCGTACCGGTGCACTTCACCCATGCAAGTCAAGATTTGTCTGCTTCTGCCCTTTGCACTTTCATACGTTCACCCACATTCCAAAGATAATGGGATGGCCTGTGGCTCTGCTGCGAGCTGCACTTTCATTTTTAGTATAGTCCGCATCATCTCAGCGAATGAGACTAATGTCGCAGAAGAGTTTTAATCAGTTTTAAACAGCCTTGGAGTGCCAACTTACCCCCAAAATAATCACAAACCTCAGTTCTTTGGCTTTATGAGGCTGCTCAGTGACAGCAGATATTGTTAAACAGAGACAAACAGGTATCTTAAATAAGTTGTAGATATCAGTTAACAAGAGGGAACTGCTGTGTGTCAACAGACAGAGGAAATTTATAATAGAGCTGATGAATGTGGACACGGCATGGTCAGAATGGCCATAAACCTTTTTTCCTGTGTATGATGCTAATTAGATTCTGCTTTGACAAACAGAGACACCAACAAGCTCCCTGACAACAAAACTCCTTTCACAGCTGCAAAATACTACAGTGGCTGCTGAGGTGCCATGAGCCGTGAACTTCCCTCCATTGCTCAGATGCAGCGCCGTAAGTCCTGCTCTAAACCCGCAAGCGCTAAAGAACTAAAGCAGATAAAGAGGACACGCAGAAAGTCTTAAGAAGCAGAAGTTTCCCAACTTTGTTACAGTGTGATATTGCACAAGATGATGTTTCATAATGGCGTAATGCAGCATCTCAGGAGAGCCTCCAAGCCCAAATCCTCAATAAAAAGACATCATTATCTCGGCACGGAGATGGATATTTTACAATCACAAATCTCATGTGGAATTGACCTGAGGTGACTGTAGTCATGCCAACAGTGGATGTGCCTCACAGTCAGAATACTGCAGTGGGTGTGATGTGGAGAAATACCTATGTCTTCACATAAAACACAGGATTGTAATCAACGCTAAACACAAAAACACTTTTTGTTAATGAATGTTTTGATTATCTTTTTTTTTTTTTTGATACAGCATTTTATTTTGAGGCGCAGATTTTGTTAATTGTTTTAGACAACACAAAACAATGTGCAGCGTGGGTTCGCCTTTTTTTTTTTTCAAACTGAAACGCAGCTCTTGTGTTTGTGTCACTTATTTCCCTAAACCCGTTTTTTTGTTCCAAACAATAGAGAAACACTGCAGCACAGAGATATTGACACTTTTAACAGTCATACACACAGTGACACTGCTTATATAAATACAAATACAGGCAATGTCACTAACACAAATAATCAAATCGTATTCTGCCAAGCTGCTTTATAATTTGAGTACTTCCATTTAAAGAAACACTCCCCAATACCATTCCTAAATTCCAGTTTCACCCCTGTCAACTTAGTGATGGTGACATTTGGAGGAAAATACAGTTTATAATGAGGGATGAGACAATGGTAAACAAAACAAAGCCACAAGCTTCTCACAGTAAGATTCAAAGATTTGACGTGGGTTGTTTTGCTTGTGTATAACATAATTTTATAGACATATGTAGATTACACTCTGTTAGAGATGCAAAGTTTGATACACACACTGCAAGGCTCTTTCTCTGACAGCTTTATAAAGGTAAATAAAGAAAAGCAGAACCATTATCCCTCCGCGTTTATCATTCCCCTTTCACTTCAAGAGTAAAAGAGGCCACGCCGTGTGTTAAAACGAAAGAAGAGATGTCACATAAATAAAACTCGACACATTAATCGTGCTTGTTTGTTCAGGATGCTGCCACGATTTTTGACATCCGCTTCTGACTCTGCTCTCAGAGTTTGAATACACTTAGTGTAATGTGCTTTGGACTAAAGAGTCTGTCAATAAATGTAACGTAATGTTAATGCCCCTCCCCATGAGAAAAAAACAGTATTAGATTACACACCATCAACACGTTTGATGCAGTGAGGAGAAACATGAACTACGGCCTCTTGTGTTTATTACTTTCACTGACCAGCAGAACAAAGAACATGTTGTGTGCGCTGTGGGCTCTTGTGTATTGTCCACATGACGACAGGAGGCCATACTCCCTGTTCAGGATGTGAGTGAGGGCAGCTACGACTTCCACTAACAGCCTGTTCAACTCTTTCCTGGAAGGAGAGCGATCTTAGTAGCAGTATGAAAAAAATAATTCCTGGGGGAGTCCCTGTAGGTTTCCCAAACATGCAGTAAACCCTGAATGTCACACTTTTTAATAATGGTGCTTTCAAACAGAAATGATATTTCTGCTCCAACCCGAGAGGCTCAGTAGTTCAGCCTTTGATGTGGAGTGAGTAAACATGTAAAGAGCCTGTAATGCAGCTTCCTATCTGCATGTAGGCTGAGCTGTTTGTACTTAACTGCTGCTCTGGGGCTGCCTGGCGGACTTTCAGCTGGTGGTGCTCTTTTGTTTTAATGAAAGAGCCTCTTTTGTTTTGCTTTTCAGAAAGAAGGGATGGTCTTCATTTGTTCATCCGCAGATTGGTCTCAATTATATATAGTGCTGAAATAATTAGTCCATTAATTTATTGATCGACAGAAAATGAATCACCACCAATTAAGCAAAATCTTTTGCTATTTCCAGCACCTCGAATATGATGATTTGCTGATTAATATTATTGTAAAGTGAATATCTCTTGGTTTTCCACTGTTGGAAAAAAAGAAATTTGAAGACGCCGCTTTGGGTTTTGTGAAATCGCGTCATTCGTCCATGTTATGGACTTAACAACTAACAATGCCATATGATACCTGTGCAGTTCATTACAATTAACCTGTGTTTTGGGGGATCTCTTGACAGCAACCACCATGCAAGTAATAATAAAAAATGCCATAACCAACATCTGCCAAACCTTTGATCTGCAATGTGACATAAGACGGGGTAATCCCCTTTCTTTGATAATCCCTCAGAACCTCATTTATAGGAATCAAGGGTCACTCGGGGTGTAAAGTTTGGTTTATCAGATCCAGTAATTTCAGCATCCAACCTCCTGAGGTACATCAAATAATTTAGTAAACAGTCAGTATTAATAAATGAATAAATGAATTCATGCTTCTGATGATCAATCTGACCCGACCTGACCTACCTTGGACTTCAGAATTCAAGAAACCCCAAACCTTTGTTGAAATTAGATTTCTTGGATATAGCACATAAGCTCAAAACTAACCCAAGGAACCAGATGTTGCTCTCCCTCTGAATGACTGGCCACATCTGTGCTATAAAAAATGGTTTCACTAGAAGTTTTTCTCTCTATTTAATAATGTATGTCTTTACCACTGGATTCAGCTGCCCTCTTGTCTCTCTGGGTAAATAAAGCCCCTGCGCATCTCTAAAGCCCACTTACAGAGGAATGTAAACATGCATGGCCTCAGCCTTCCTGTAGTTAGCCACTATTACTGGGCTGCAAGTGCGAGGGCTCTCACTTTCTGCCGATGGGGTTCCCTGGTGATGACTGGTCTGCTGTCGCCCTGCTCTGGTTAGGACTCGAAACCACGTCAGTTGCAGATACCTCTCTCCCGCTTGCAGCTAAAATTACTCGGCCATAGCTTAATTCTCAGAAACTCCCTGAAGAGTTCGAACCGAATAAATAAGTCGCTGGACGGCCGAATGTCTCGGTACACACCCCTGTGCTGTGGTGTTTCTGAAGGGAGAGGGGGACGCTGCAGTGTTGGAGATCTCTACACAGGTAATAAATCAGATTCTTTCCTTCAGCTCCAAACTAAACATCACCTTCCTCAACCACATTTACACCACTCCCTTGAAGTCCCAGAATTAACAATCAAACCATATTTTCCATGACTTACTTCTCTTACTGTCAAACTCTAAACATAAACACCTTCATCTTCGTCACTGCTTTTATGGGATCAGTAGACGCTGAGCATTTCAGGGAGGCCTGGGCATTACAGAGTCAGATTACAGAGTCAGATTAACTGTGGGGGGGAAGGCCTGTCTGGTTTGTGAAGCTATTCTATCAATTCTAAATTCATTCAATTCAAAGTCTTACACAGATTGCATTACTCCAAAACTATTTGAATCAGTTTCTCCAATCTGTGATAGATGTGCTGCTGCCAAAGTATCCCCATCTTCTTGCGCTGTTGAATAATTTCATCACTTATATTTGATGATCTGATTTAACTGTTTTTTCCAAACAATAAACACCTTCAGCAGTCTGCAAAGTGAAATGTTCGTTTGCTCTGACAGGACATGCAACAGCAGGCTCTCCGAAGAAATGCTTTCTATGCTGAGATGGAGCAGATTAGGTTTTAGTTCACAAAACTATTACTTGAGGGTGTGAAAAGTGTTTTTGACGCCGCTTCGTCCGATGTGACTTTATGACTCATGAGCTTTGCTACTATGTTGTGCAAACTCTTCTTGCATACCGGCTGAGACTCTGGCCATCCCATGTGTGTTTTGTTCTGTTTTTGTTTTGTTTTGATCTTACCCTTGACCTTTCCTGACCGAAGAGTCAGTCTCATGTTTTGCCTGTCTTGGTGTTGAAAGCGAGACCGGCATAACACATTGCTTTAAACTGTTCCTGACCCTTTTAATCTGTTCACTTGTTTTATTATAACAAAAAATTATCAAAAATAAAATAATCCAAAAAAACACAGTACAGCAATAGAAGAGAGAGTTTAAAATAAAATAAAATTTCAATGACATCTCCATGGGAGCACTCCTACAGTCCTGCACGATGAAAGTTTGTGCACAGCCATTGGGGGCCCCTTGCTACATGAGTTTCATTCTTCTCAGCCCCTAACCGAGACACAAAACAAAACATGGGCACACAACTACTGTATCATTGTGTGCACTTCCTGAACCCCCTGGCTTTCACTAATGGCTCCATAGAAACCTCTGCAGCATTCAGTGCTGAGCAAACTACAACTGGTGCAAACAGATCCAGCTGCTGCGTTTTCTACCAGCTCTGTTGTACACTTTATACTATTGAGACATGCTGTATATTTGACGCGGTCAACATGAAGAATTAAAAACGCTTACCAGTGACGATTCCATAGTTGGGAGCCTCAACAATCGCGCCATAAAACTGAATGATGTTACGGTGGCTGAGGACACTGAGGATTTCAGCCTAAGCAAAGAACACACGAGGAAGAAAAACATAACTAGTCACTACACAAATGAAAAATCATTATATCAATGTCTAAATAAACAAGACTTAAAGCAGGGTTTTGAGCTAAATGATAATGTTGGCATACGTACTTCAGCATAATGAAAATGCTAACATGCTGATGATGCCAAGCAAGTATGATGATTAGCTCAGGTTCAAATACTTTTTTTGTTAAATGCACAACAGTTCATGAAGCATAAACAATGTGTTTACAAAATGTATAAAGACCAAAATCATGCAAGTGAGAAACAGAGAATCTAAGACATACAACATAAAATAGTATCTAAATTAAAATACAGGTATAAAATTAGATAAAATATTAAATATAGTACATAGTTAACGAATGTATGATACTGATAAATTAAATAAACTTGATGAGCAGTAATGTATTATATGTATATGTGTAATTAATTATGTATACTGCATAAATAGGATACATCATAACAAATCTGCATCTTTCAAGTTCAGCATGTTAGCATTTGGTGGTTATTAAACTAAACAGAAAGTACAGCTGAGGCTGATGGGAATAGTACTCAATTTGCACGTATTTCCATGGAAACGAGACTGGGGGCCTGATGATGACCCTACATGAAGTCCGATGATCACCAAAGTTATTACAATTCATCCTGAGGAGAGCATGAGTGTTTATACCAAATTTACAGGCAACCCATCCAGAAGATGCTGAGCTGACATGCTGGTAACACTAATGGAGAAGTCATTAATAAAAAGGGCATAAAAGAGAGCGTCAAATCCAAATTTCACTGTAGCTTGTGCAATAGTTCCTGAGATATTTAACCAAAGACACAGATGTCAACGTCCTGATGTCGCTAAAGGAAAAGTCAGTAGGATTCATCCTCTGGGGAATATGAGCGTCAAAATTTCATGGCAATCCACAACATACCTGCTGAGACATTTTAGTCTAGACCAAAGAGACGGATAGTTTGACAGACTCGCTGTGAGAGCCATATTAAAAATAAAGTAGTAAGAGTGTATATAAATATATATTAACATAACACACTGGCCCACGAAAATCATTGTGAAACGAGACGTAGAATGATCTGAAACCTGACAAAACCAATTCATTTAATTGTAGCCAAACACTATAATTAAAAGAACAATTGGTTCAGTGTGAAAGAATTACGTTATTATTTTCACCGAACAATCATCTCTCCAACACTTGAGTGAAAGTTGAATGGATATCTGTGATCTTTTGCAATTTCATAAAAGAAACGGCGAATCGTTTTCTGAACATCCTATCACAGGCCAAGGAATGCAATGCAATTTCCCTGAAAAGATTTCAAAGATAATTCTTTTTTTGTCTTTAAGACAATGAGCACGAGCTTTCAAAGGGATTTCAAGAACAGTCCCTGCTGTAATTGGACCAAATACATCGTTTCATTTGGCAATAACGTTTCTTTTGCAGCACATTTCGAAGAGTGGGGGAGTATAATGACCATGAGTGATGGGTGCAGAAGTCACCACATCCCACTAAATGAGGCAGCAATTAAAATGATTACTATACTGACAATTAAAAAGTATATGAAAAGCGCCAGGCAATTATGACTCCTACCTCGTTTTCAATCTTGAGCAGTTTTTTCACCGCCACCTCTTTGTCCTGGGAGATCCACCTGGCTCGGTACACACTTCCAAAGCTGCCGCCGCCACAGTTCTCATAGAAGTGGATGTCATCGAACTTGATTTGCACGAAGGAGGCGCTTGGAGACGACATCTCATAATGACACTCAGCACCAACTCAGCTTCTGAGGGAGGGAGGAAGGGAGGGAGGGAAAGAGAGAGGGAGGGAAGGAAGGAAGTCTGGTTCGCTCAACAAAGTCCTCGATGGTCAAACAAACTTGCTCCTGCTGTGTCAAACACTTCAAAGAGCAGCTTCACTCTGAAAGACACCATTTGAAAGCGGGACTGCGGGCTTGAAGGCGCTCCGGCACCGTCGGCCGATTGTGCGTGCGGTGTCAGTGTGATATCCCCGCTTTAAGCTCTGTGATTTACTGACCATCCCCTGTCTCTTTCCACGCACTGCTCATCATCAGTACCAGTAAGCAATGAGCTCAGGGTCCAGACTCTGCTTGTATAAGGACGATGGCATGCCTGGTATGCTGCGATCGTGCAGACTATTCCAGCACGGCCTACTGTGTTCAGTACAAGTAAGGCCACAAGCAGAGAGAGCAAAAAAAAAAAAAAAAAAGTGACTCTCTGACTGGAGAAAGTCCTCATATTCTCTTCAACTGATTCAAATAAAAAAAAGGAGCTCTCCCTGCCCATGTAAAGGCCGGGCATGCAGTATTTGTGTAAGCCAGGGTTAGAAACGTAATGGAGTCCGGGCAGATTGATGATCTCAGCCTTTTGTTTGCCCCTAACAGCATAAAAGCATCTTGTAAAGAAATAATTCCATCATTACAGGAAATTGTAGCTCTGTTATTGTTCATAGGTTTCCCATTTACAGCTGAGCAATTACAGCTTTTAAAAGGCTGTTACCTGGGTCCTCATTGGGATTGCTATCCATCCCAGCAGGAAATGCCTCCATTGTCACAAAGGGGGGCCGTTGCTTTCTGATGATTTACCCGTGTTCCTGCTATACTTAGCCTCGCCGCAGTCTGCCCGGTGGACCAGCCCACGGCATTGTCCGTCCACTCAAGAGGCCAGGGTTACTGGGATATGGCAGCACTCCTGCACTCCCCTCCCGCCAGTTCTCACTCGACGGCAAACACCACAGCCTGATATGCCATATGTCAAACCCACAGGGAGCTACTGTGATCAAATCTAAATGAAGAATAAATAACACCAGCAGAGAGCAGATGGCTGGGTGACCTGTCAGCTTCAGTCTCAGCACCTTGACAGTCAGCAGCATGGTGGTATTTGACAGAGTGGCATCCAGATGTTTTGATGCCACAGTTCATCAGTGCTCTCACAGTGCAGGGTCACTATTGATCTGTGTGGCTCCTTAAGGACATGGTGCACTGCAAGCACTTAACACAACTATATATTTAAAAAAAAAGAGCAAAAGTGAAGTGTTATTAACAATTACTAACTTTTAGTAATGTGTTGTGCCTGTTGGAGTGGCACTTTTAAATGACTCCTTACTTTTGTATCACACCCAGAAGCAGAAACAAATCTGCACGAGTGCCATGTGAACTGCAAACACAAGACCCAAGTGCAGCATGTGAACGGTGCATCAAACTTCCACACCCAGCA
>JBAJHX010000043.1:10910365-10921878 GCA_037176925.1 Amniataba percoides | reverse complement strand
GGCTTTCTCTGCCCTCTCTGCGGTGGCTCGACTGGTTGCACAACTTCTTCCAGCTGCAGTCGACACAGTGTGTGTGTATGTGTGTGTGTGTGTGAGAGAGAAAGAGAGAGAGTGGTGATCCTGATGACAACAGTGCCCCCAGCTGGAGCAGGCAGGGACTGACAGTGTGTGGCCTCACTTTACTCATCCATACAACCCTTAAGCGACACATTACTTTCACTGATTTTGCAATTTTGAGGTGCTTGTTCTTCACTTTATTAGATTTATTTCCATATGATTACTTATGATACTTAAGAGGAACTTTTTTGCATTTGTCATGCCACAAATTCCACCACTGGATTCAGAGTTTATGTGCCAAATAATACACTCCCTGATCACATTATTAGACACCTTTACAGTATAACACAGTCTACTACAGTTCTGCTACACATTCTGCATGTAATAATAATCATGGTAGGTTTTTTTGTTTGTTTTTGTTGACAGTGTCAGTTATTAGTAGGTTTATTATTGTGTAATAGTCAGCGGTGACCTTGTCCTTGATTGCATATTATTGAAATGTTTTTATTATTTCTGTCCTTCTTGCTTCTGAATGTGGTGTGCAAGATCAAGGTCAGATATTTACTTTTCATTGCTGAAGGGGGGCGATGAACATAACGATTTCCTGACAGCAATTTCTGAAGGTGAAACCAAAAAAGTAGTTGTAATAATTAATAATAGCGTATTGAGTGGAGACAGGAGAAAATCTAACTACTACTGCAGTGTTTCCAGCGGAAAGTCTGTGACCTCTGAAACAGATTATTTGGTGCAGGAAATCCCCCTCTGTGCCATTTTGATTCTTTTAAGTACAGTGGGTTGCAACGTAGGCCTTCAAAAAAATAACAATCAGTGGGCAATAAACCATTTTGCATGTACTGATTGTGCACAACATCCTCCAGCCGTCTTTTCCCTTCCTTTGTGGAGTGTGTACATGTAGGTGGACAGTAGACTAACAACTACATATATATTGAGGAAGTGAGTCAGATGATAGATCGCACAAGTTTTGTTTTCGGTTGTGAGTTGACAGGCTGCCAGTGCAAACATTAACACAGGACTATATACTGTATATACTATGTATTGTAAACTTTCCCTCTGTGGGACTAATAAAGGGTTAAAGTAGCTTATACACTGAATAATTGATAATGTACAGGCATGCTCAGGGGCTAATTTCTGTGTGGTTTGGCAGATGGGAGCCAGTGGACCAAACCACTGTGAAGTATCTGAGGGGGGATTCAATGCACCGTAATTAACCCAACTGATCTGAAAGCATATACTTAAATTATTCATAATTTTACAGGAATTTTTAAACAATATGTTCATGCAAAATAACCCATGTTTTTTCCAGGAATTGGGGGCATTTCATTTCACAGGTGTGCCTAAATAAAGTGGCCACTAAGTGTAAAATATCAGCTCATAATAGTATGTATTACTTTACAATTTCCATTAGAATAGCTGCTTACACATGACCCTCTTGGAGAACATCCTGTACAGTACATGATAAATCTCTTTCACTCTAACTTAAAGACAATTCTGTTTTTATCATAACATGCAACAATACAAATCATCCAGTGTGTTCCTAGTGAATGAATGTTATATGAATATTGAATATTGTGCTCCTCTGCTCTCTAGTCCACTTAGATGACGACATTTTGGACAAACACTGAACATAACAGTGCTCCTATTTCAATAAACCAGTCTGGGATGTTTAAACAGTGTACTGATGAATTGCAAAACCAAATGGAACAATGATGACGACTAGACCGTAAAAATACATCTAAAATATTTAATACTTAAAGCACACAAATTTTTTCAGACATTTACTGTATCTCGGACTTCCAAACAGAAATGTGCTGACATGAATAAAAAGTCCAACAATTCTAATAATTCTTTGCATGCTGAGGTCAAAATAAATATCTGTATACAGTTTACAACACGTAAGAGTCTCACAAACTTAAATATGTATAAATATTGTTTGATACAAAAGATACGAAACAACTGAATATCAGGAATATCAAGACTTTGCATTTTTAAAGCATCACATAGTGTTTACGTCTGAAATGTTAATCTGATGAATGAGATCCCACCAAAGACTGTTAATTTCCTCAATTGTCGCTCTTGTTTGACTTGGAGATGACGGCGATATCTGCGGCACAGTGATATGAGAGGTACTTCACCCACCAACAATTACTGTTGTTAAAATACCACAAATGACTGTAATAAAAGGCTTAACAAGTCAGGCAACAGCATCTGACACAATATCTCATTATCTGACACCTCATTAGGTCCTCCACGTGATTGCCTGCGTTGGAGTGAATTCCCCCAAACACAAGCATGCGATCGTCATGTGGTGAAGCAGCATCAGAGTGTAACATTTCTGTCCCTGAGAGGTTTCAAGACCTGCGGGGTTCAAGTCCGTGAGAGAGCTGAGTTAGCGTCCTTTGGTTGTCGATCACGTTGAGCTGGCGTACGTAAGTCCGAACTTCCGGGTGGCTCTTGCTGGCCAGAGGCGAGTCTGGACCTAATTCAATTGGAAAAGATGAGTTAATTTTGTTTTTTTTTTTAATCAAAAGAAGGAGTTATTTGCTATCAAACGATCTGATATATTGCCCCATTTCTTATGTTTATGAAATACACTTTCAGGATGCACACTTACTGAATGGTTGGCTCCTACAGTATCTCACTGTCTTAACTGTGTTCGCCATCATCCGCTGAAAGATAAAGAGCTATAATCAGCAGCAGATATCTGCAAATTAACTGAACAGATAGAAAAAAGTTTACCCCCAACAATAATCGGCACCTTCAGAGACTCACCATTTTCTCAAAATTGACCAAATTGTCGATAAATGTCTTGTTCCCTTCATGAGTGAATGTCATGTCTGGAAAAAAAAACAAGGAAATATGTAAAGGAGGACAAATAGTTTTTTATGGCTAAAGCTCAAATGAAATCAAAACACACTCAGATAAACGACTCTGACCTTTGATCAGCAGCGGCATGAAGGGAATGATGGGAGGATCCAGCTTGGCGACTGTCAGTCGGTACGCCCGGTGGTTCCTGGATGGGTCCTGTGGAAAGAATCACACTGATCTGAGATCTGCCGTCACCACGTTAAACAGATCCATCAAAGTCTTGTGGCTGCTAAACCCACATTCAACCAGCTGACAGTGAAAAGATGCTGATAATCAGTGCAGCGCATGCTTGGCCAGGGAACACTGCAACTCAAACACTGAGGCACCTTGTGGAACAAAATGAGCTACTTCGACTTACCATTAAGTTTTCAAATTCCACGTAAAACTTCTTGAATTTGCTGGGGAGTTTCTGTGAAAACAGATGCCGCCAAACATTAACTTGCAGTTAAGGCGAGAATAATGTGGTGTGAGTGTGGACAGGTACCCACCTCCCAGGTTTGGCTCAGTCTGCACACTGCTGGGTTGCTCAGTCCCATAATGATAGCAAAGAAGGCGTTCAGATTCTTGTACTCCTTACAGCTTTGGCAGAAAACAGCAAAAGAAAAATTGGAGTGACAAAACTGCAAACAGAGGCAAAGAAAACAGCAGAGCAGATGAGGTCCACTTACTGGGCGGCGATCTTGATGAACTTCTTGAGAAGCTGCACCCTTTTGCTGAGCTGAGAACACAGGCATATCTCTGTAATCACCCAAAACTGAATTTCATTAAACCTCCTCAGGAACAGGTCCAGGTTCACAGTGGTTTTCTTCATGTTTTGCCTCCCAAATGTGTGGTATATGAGTTCAAGCTGTCGGACACAAGGCAACACAACACAGCCGATCTTATGAACAAAATAGTGGATCAACTGAAGGTGAAGCAAACCAAATATCTGTTCAAACATTAAAACAGGTATACTCTCAAGTGGCACCTTTTCTCACAGTCATACCTCATGCACACAGTGAAAAAGCTCCCAGTCATAGGAAGTCATGTGGTAAGCCACATCCTTCGAGCTCATTAACTCAAAGCTGGCCAAGAGCCCTGCAGAGGGGCCCTCCTGCTCAGGTAAAGGGGTCTAGAAAAAAGAGAAAAATGCCTTTTATGTTTTTTTTTTATCTTCATGTTATCTCAGCATTCACAGAAATATATTAAAAAAATCTGCACATTCACGAGGTTTCTTAATTAGAATTTACAGTATTTAATATGAAAAAAGTGTGCTTAGTGCAACAGGTTTCAGCGACGCACAGAAACAGAGACAGTCTCAGTGCAGCCTGTTTTATATGGTGAGAATGGAAAGTGTGGTTTCTGGGAGAGATTAAACCCACCAAAGAATCCAGTTGATCCCTCCGACAGGCAAACAGCCGGCCATTTATGCTGAGTGTGGAGAACACTGAAACATCATTGGGCTTGAAGATTACTTTCTCTGCAGATGAAACACATATTGCACAAGGGTTAAAATATATATTTAAACTTTTTTAGCCATGCTAGCATGATTGTCTGTTGGTCTGTCCACCAGGATTGATGGATTACCAGTTTTGTGCAGACCTCCACAGTTCCCTGACAATGAATCTTCCAGGCTTTGATTATATTCTAACGATGCTTCACGTCTCTGTTTTTGTGAAAAGTCTCAACTATTTGACTGATTACCATGAAATGCGGTTAACACAATGAAGTTCTGTGTTTGGTGCTAATCTTCAAATGGTACTGAACACCAACTACTATAACAAACTACTATTATAACATATATAATTCCCATAGCTCTTTTACCCTACATTATACACATATAAAATCTAGTAACAGCCTTGTTTCATCCTTGCAAAGCCACAGTTCATTGACTGTAAATAAGATATGTGAGCTACATGATTATGAACTCCACACAACAGGCCAGCACAACAGCTCTGGATTTGTTTGTGCAGGTCAAGTATGGACGAGTAAGAGGCGCATTAGAGCTTTCTGGCAGAGACGGTGGAACATCACTACAGCGAGGAGCAGCCGCTGGCACCAACAGCCTCATGCTGAATGTCATGACAGATACTTTTCTCAAGCTGCTTTACAGGCCATTCTTTAGCACCTACTGTTTCAGCCATCCGCAGCTGGCAAGCTCGACCACAAAAAGGCAGCTAATTTCTCACTAAATCAGCCGGGGATTTATTGGTTTAACACCCTTCTCTGGCTCTCCCCCGCGCCACCTCCAATCATTTGATTAACACGTAGCTGCCGCTGCTCTCACCTCCTGCCGAGCTGAGACTGACCAGGAGCAGGTCCTCAGCCGACCCCAGCTTGTCCGCCACAGCGCCAATGACCTCCCTGACTGAGGCGGCCACTGGGACGCGGATTGTTGTGTAGGTGTGGTCACAGCAGTAGACTTTGAGCAGAACTGGAGGCGTAAAAGAGCAAATATGGGACTGTCAGCAAGAGGGAATGAAGGTGAGGTAAAGCAGTGCTTAGAGATAGCGGGATCAATGCAACTCTACTAGATAAATATGAGTTGTCATGGGTTGACAGACAAAATAACAGAGCTGTACTCTTTAACTTTCTTGTGAATCCTGGACAGTTTTACCTTAATGAAACAAAAACACTGCTTCATTGTGAGCTGTTGAGGGACAAAAAGATCAGGCGTCACCGGCTGAAACCTTCCTGTGGTCCAGCAGTGTTCAGTGAGAACTGACCTCAAGTTAAGCGTGACATAAATGTCCACGTGTTGTGTGATTGTGCTGGCAAAGGGGTTAAAAAGCACCAATGACTCATCTCCTCTTACTCAGAGAGAAAATCCACATCAAATGAGGAAATCATTTCTGCAAACAGAACTGGGTTTGTAGTTTTCAATGATAAGCTGCAGCAGGTAGCAGGAATATGGCACTTGGTGACCAAACTTGTACAAAATAACTGATTTACTGTATTAAGAGCTACTTATTCATTTTGTATGTCATCTAGAGACAGATTTTAAACAGACAAATGAGGTTAATCAATATCTGTCACAACCAAGTACTCAAATTCCTCATTGAGTTTCTGAGTTGTGGGCTGCAACCACTCACTGCACCATTGACGCCACCACTGTCTGCTGCAAGTAATGAAACACAAACATGAGTGGTTGCGTAATCAATGCCTGATGAGTTAAAAATATTGCTAAATAAAATATTCAAATGAGGATATAATGTAACATATTAATATCTTCCTTAGACATAAACCGTGTTTGATACAGTGACCCAGACATGTAGAGATATTTACTCACTTTCATCATTACTCTTGATGGGCTGGCGTTTCTGAAGCTTCTCGTCTCCCATACTGAACTGCCGCAGCAGGACTTTGTGCTGTGACAAAGATTCAAACAGGTCCAGGAATTTTGTCATTTTCACACAGTGCAACAACAGCTATGCTTGAACTTTACTTTGGAGGTGAAGGAGCCAGTATCTTACCTTTTTCTGTGAAACTCTGGCATCTTCAGTGCTGAAACATAACACATATTTAATAAACTTGCGTACTATGATACATTGCTGTATTCTAAACTCCCCAATCAAAGTATTTCCAATTAGAGAAACGTATGCTGTGAATACAGGCCAGCTAGAAGATCAAGATTCAGCACAGGCCCTTAAAGATGCTATCTTACTTTTGTTTTACGATTCTCTCCAGGTCTGATAGTTGATCCCTGAGGGCTGGAATCGCTTTGGCATCATTAGATACCGCCATAAGAAACTCCTGCAAAACACAAATCATTTCCAGTGAAAACAAGGTATATTCACTCAGCACTGAACAAACATGTAAATGCAGTTAATATTCATCATCTTATTGCTAAGGGCAACATGTGAACTAGATTATCAATCAGCACAACTGTTCAAATATTATGTCATGTTGTAAACATTTAAAAAGAATAATTTGTATCCTGACTCCCCAAACACACATGATGCCACCTGCGGCTTTGTGCATAAAATAAATCTGTGGCCTCTTTAAATTCTCTATTCTGATTGGTTGACAGCTGAGCAGTCATTTCTACTACCTGCACAACATCACTGGACACCTGCGGCGCCAGTGTTTGTTTGCTGTTGTAAATTAAAGTGCCAGCAGTAAATTCTATATACATATAGCTCTTTGTTAAAGAGCTTGGAGCTACTCTGATATGTTTAATCAATTTCATTTCATTTAGTGTTTAACATTTGTGTGTTGTTGGGTATTATTACCTATTTAACCTGCCTCCATAAACATATTATTTACATATCTGTTATTGTATAGTTGTTTTACTTGAATAGTCTGACAAAAATTTAAGATTTAAAAAAAAAAGTCTGAATAAACTTTAGATTTTATGTTTTATGACTGTTAAATGTAGTTTACAATATCACACACCGTCACTTCAAGACTAAAGCAAATCTGATAGAAACACTGACTTTATATTGATCTTTTAACGGCTTCATTATTGGTATTATATTGCACCAACATCAGCAGCTATAACAGTGGTTCTTTCATTACTAATATCTAACTTATATCACCTCTAAAAAGGCCACCGAGACGTCCTCCTCCTGCAGGTGATCTCCATGTACAGCAGCCCACTGCACGACCAGGCGGATCGCCCTGCGCTTGTTGTTGAGTGTGTAGTCCAGCTTCTCCTGTTCAGAGCCCTGCGAGGCCTGCGCATGGTAGGTACACAGCAGTTAAAGATCAAAAACATGAGTAGAGCAGAGTAATTTTTTTTCTTTTTCCAAAGGGGTGGAAGGAACATTTCACCACATCAGATAAACGTAGCGATGAAAGGATATTGGGCCATCAGCACCGGGCATAGTTGACTGTTTGGGATGAAGACACAGTGCATGAGCACAAAGTCCTGCAGGGCTGAGTCTGTGACCAAACAAATGACAGAAGTGTAGGTCAGACACCTGTGAGGCCAGTGCAAGAGGGGATCAAAGAGTGTCCAGAGCTATCGGGCCTTGATCCATGTGGCCCCTGTCTCTGTCACCTCTGCAGGCAAATGAAAACAATATGTATCTGCGCAAGTGAGAGTAATTAGATCAGCTCTGTGATGTGAGGCTAATTATAGACAAGAACAAACAGGTCAGTGCCGAGCAGCAGGCAGAGGACAGAGGAGAGAAACGCTGAGCCAGAGAGAGAGAGAGGAGGAGGAGGAGGAGAGAATAAATATACTGTGCAGAAGAAACCCTTCACATTGAATGATCATCATATTGATAGATTCTATTAGACGGTACTAATCTGACACGCTGGATGTTGCATGCTGAGTGGTACCTGACTCTGTGAATTGAGAATCCAGTCGCATCATTTCGAGGAGGTGCTCCAAAATCTTCTCCGGAGTCCCCGACATTACCTTGTATCTGGAGCAACACAGAATAAAACCCACCCTTCACTAATCAAGAAACACTGGCCCTTAATGCCTAATGACATGGTTATGGCCCTCAACTGATTTGTGTTACTTGAGCGTTTGTCTGTGATTGCTTCATTTGATAACAATCCTATTTACAATCAGGGTTCTTGGTCGGCTGAAGATTAGGGGGAGTCTGAGGCTAAGAGCTGTGAGAGGAGCCATAAAAAAATGCAGGGGCATCTTCTCTGTGAAGGGAAATCAACACAATCCAGCCTCGGTTGTTTTCATTACTTGATAGCAGCATCACGCGAGGGAGCTGCACGAGCTGTGTCTCCAACACTTGGGAGGGAGAACACAGTCCTGACACTCTCATGTGTGAGCAGCGGAGTTGATTAGAGGGCGACCCCGGACAAGTAATTGTGACTTGCCAGGCCTTCTTTTTCCCCTAGGAGCCAGGGCCATCATTACCATTAATATGTCTCTCTGTATTACATGGACTGTGGTGCAGTGACAGACGCCTCTATTAAGATAACACTTGTTGGCCTTAGTGGACTGGATCGCTCTGTGCTTGTGCCGCCTGCACAGTCGGTCAGCACTTTCATCTGCTGGTCACACTGAGTGATAGCGTCCAGTATTCACATGGCACTTGTTGGTGATAGTATGATTTTTTTGTGGGTTTTTTGTTGCCAGAGATTGATGTATCAGTGAGTTATAAATAGTTGGAAACATATAAAATGCTGATATTTTGTTTTGGGTTAGTCCCACAAAAATAAATGCTGCTGTAAAAGATCACAGGATCAAACATATATAAATCCACAGTAAAAAAAAAAAAAAAAAACAGTCCCCGCCTTCAAATATTGGGTTCGCATAAGACTACAGCACCCATCACTATTCAGCTGTTTTAATAATAAATGAAGATATATACTTTTGAGTCCTTTTTAGAGATTAACGTTTTCAATTGGAATGAAAAAAGTCCATCACCATCCCTTTTTCTAAACTTTGTTTGAGGTCAGTTTCACTTGTGATAAATTGCACCAGTAATCTAACTTTGCAACCAATCATACTTCACACTAAGTCCCCCTGTTAAGCATTTACAAGCAGGATACACACATTTAATAATGATTTATATACAGTATAATGTGTTTAAATACACAATAAGGACACTGTGAGTGAAATACAGTATTTGTCAATTTATCCTATGACAAACTGTTTTAAATTACTATGAGTGTGTTTTACTGTTCTGTCATTCATTCAGTCTTTGTGGATTTAAAGTGCTGTTTTGACCGCTACTTTCATTCTGTAAATGTTGTGCAGTGCAGTGGATTGTGGGTACATTTACTTGTAGTGGGAGGACGAGGCTCCAGAGTTTCGACTGCTGCTTAGACTTTTCTCTAACACCAGAACATCCTGGCCGTGCTCCTTCAGACGCACCGTGTTGGCCTCCACGTCCTTCACATACAAAACATATATTATATACACTTCAACAACAAGAAGCAGTGCAAGTTGATGCAGAAATGAGATAAGATTGAAAAAGTGCCTGTATCTATTTATCTAGTCTAGTGTCTAGTTCAGTGATTAATACTTCATAAGCAATGCAAAATTATTAAAACTAGGGATCAGAAAATGCTTAATACTCTGTTTTTATTATTTTTTTAATACCCTCTACTTGAAATTATATGCAGAAGTTTTCAATGGCACAGACATGTCAGCATGAATTTTCATGAAATGTGGATAAAATAATGCTAAAGACTCGTGAAATATTTATATTTCATGGAACAGTGCATATATTAATGAATCTTTGGGTTTAAATATTTCATCAGTGTAAACATCATATAGCTTCAGAGTATAAGAGTGTGATGCAGTCAGACAGTGTGAAATAAGACCATTTTAACAACCTCAAAGCAACTTTAGGGAAAACAAATGTGGAAACAGCTTGAAGCCATTTTGCACGAATGTGTCTTCCAGATTCTCACAGATTTACATTTTAATTGCATTGCATTCTTTATCGCTGTCTCTCACGTCCCAGTTCATACTGTCAAATCTCTGGCGCCAGAGCTCCCAGGTGGAAGTTTTGCACATAACAAGTTTGCATCCACAGCTAATCTGCCTTTTATCTCTATCTTGAAGTAACAAGCCTTTACCACCATATTTCATACTTAGTGGGATGACTAAGCTAATGGGTGCAGAAGGCTGAAGTGTTACCTCACAAGGCACATTGAACAACTTATATGGCTGCATTGCTGCTGTTTTGCCAACAGAGGGCGACAGAGCTTCTTCACTGTGAGTATAAAAGCACAAGGAGACGTTAAAAAGAGCAGCTCACCCTCAGAATCCGGTTGAAGTCCTCCTTGTCTACTCTCAGGAAGTGACAGTTGTCGTCCCGCAGGACAATGGAGGCAGCGCGGGGGGCGTCATTGACAAGAGCGAGCTTTCCAAAGTCGTCTCCCTCGTGAAGAGTACAAACAACCCCCTGCACGGCGCACAGACCAGTTACTAACCAATGCCCAGATCAGGGCTACATAATCATGCTTGATGCTTTTAGAGGTGATCTCATATGGTGAGATACCTACTTTTCCATAGATGACCACGTTGACCGAGCCCTTCAGAATAATGTACCATGATGTCCCCTCCTCCCCCTGATTGAACACTGAGAGGAAAAAAGAAGAACATGGAGAGAAAAAGCTTCTTGAAAAGGTCACCCATATCATATCAAGTTTTTGGGAAATATCTTCAAGGTCACATCACATTATTTATCACATTACTTACACACTGTTCCTGCCTTTGCGTGGGACTCAAAGATCAGCACTCCTGCCAGTTCTCTTTTCACCTGTGCAAGCAGGGGAGGTAGATTTATAACTACGAGGAAGATCAATGCAAACACAAAGTCCTTTACTCACTGCTGCAACAGCAAGCAGCCAGAGCAGAGTAAAAAAAAAAAGACAGCAAAGCTTTACCTTCCTGCAAGTTAATACCCCATTGTGTAAAACAGACTTTTTAAAACTGCATTTCAGTTTAAGCCATTAAAATTACAATTTGAGTGAACCCCAGCATCACAAACTCATATATTTACTTGCAGAACGTGTGTTTAGACATTAAATACATGAGGATAAGTGCTAAGATGACTATACACATACAAGTGTGTGTGTGTGTGCGTGTGTGTGTGTGTGTGCGTGCGTGCGTGTGTGTGTGTGTGTGTGTGTGTGTGTGTGTGTGTGTGTGTGTGTGTGTG
>JBAJHX010000043.1:10896915-10910265 GCA_037176925.1 Amniataba percoides | reverse complement strand
GTGTGTGTGTGTGTGTGTGTGTGTGTGTGTGTGTGTGTGTGTGTGTGTGTGTGCGTGTGTGTGTGTGTGTGTGTGTCTGTGTGTGTGTGTGTGTGTCTGTGTCTGTGCAGTTTGCTATTTGAGTCTGATAAGCTGAGCATGCTTTTCACTGCCTTAGGAACAGAACCAATTGTAATCTCTGCATAGTGGAAACAAGAGACACCACAGGAGAGAGAAGCCGTACTCACAGTGGTGGATAGGTGAGATAAGGCCTTTATATGGAGAAGCTCTTCATAAATGATCTCCAAGTCATCTGCAGTTCTCTCGGAAGGACTGGGAAACAAGACATATGCAAATGAAATCACAAGACCGTCACACCGATTCACTTGATTTAATACTGCTTCAGAGACGTACTGTTTCCTCAGAATCATCCTCATGTGGGCGTCAGGTCCAATCTGCGAGAGGAGGAGCAGCGTGTCCTGCAGCTCGTCTTGGCTCTCCTTCCTCTCCTCCTCACTGGGCAAAGGGGCATCCTCCTGCTCATCATCCAGGAAGCGGTAGAAAAGGTACTTGTCCTGGAAGCTGAGCTCCTGATCCACTGCGTCACAGCAACAGAGACAGCGGGGTCTGACTTTGAACTCTCTGCTTCGCACGTACACGTGTGCGGGCGCAGACATCACAGAGAGACTCACCGTGGTTGAGAACACCTTCTTCCAGCAGCACCTGCCACATGCCCACAGCTTGAACACGAGAGTGGACACATGAGCTCTGCTGCATTTGCCAGTCAACCAACTCTGTCCCCACACAGCACCGCCTGGGAACGACACAGGACCATGTAAGATTTTATACACAGCTGGGCAGTTATGTAATGTGTTTTGACTTTGGTTTATTTTATATTTTGTGCTTTATTACTTGATTAATTGGTTTAGTAATTGCCTGTTTTTGTTCTGTTGTTTTATGAAATGGTTAACAAGACATTGAAATAAAAGAGTCTGAATGTTCAGTCACTGAATAAATTGAGGTTAAAATTGAAGCCAGGTCCCAATTGTAAGTGTGTTCTTAATGACTTGCCTGGATAAATAAATGTTCCATTGAAAAATAAAGTAAATTATAAGCTACTACATCTTCATGATAAACAAAAAGTAGCTATAAATACAAATGTATTACAGCAATTTTGATGTGGCATGTTCTTATAGAGTAATATTTTCAAAAGTAAAACAGCTGTCAGTGACACCGTATGTCCTTTATGACTGCTGCATCGATTGATTTGTTCTTTACCACTTGAGGATAGTAAACACTGACACACTTATATGGTTAATACAGCATTTGTGTGTTAGCAAACGTGTTAGCAAACATGTCTACACGTTCACTCGTTTTTTTCTCTGTTTCAACTAACCTGTACGTCTTCAAATGGTACTTCCTGTCTCTGATCATGTGAGGTGCCCTGGTGAGGAT
Source organism: Amniataba percoides (assembly GCA_037176925.1). Classification (NCBI taxonomy): domain Eukaryota; kingdom Metazoa; phylum Chordata; class Actinopteri; order Centrarchiformes; family Terapontidae; genus Amniataba; species Amniataba percoides. The sequence goes on along the minus strand of JBAJHX010000043.1, from coordinate 10,908,831 downwards.
GGCATTACGGAGAATCTTCCCCGCTCGCAGGATCCTTTCAGAGGGGACCTGCACAGTGGGATCAAGTTAAATCTCAGCACAGTGGAGTTTTACCGATGATCGGCCCCTACATACAGAAGGTGAGTGAGTTTACTACCTGAGAAATGCATTTAAGGTGGGGTTTTGCTGGACTTTCAATGAATGATTTCTGAAAAGTAAAATGAAAGAAAATATAAGAGGAGCTGAAATAAAACACATCACGCAATGAAACTGAGGCTCTTCTGATGACACAAAACTCATAGAAATCTGGAAAAATTAAAGGTCTGTTGTTGCAGAACAAAATAGTCCAGTAATTGGCAATACAAGACATCGGAGAAACAAGAACATGTCAAATAACAGTTTTTCCTTTCGCTGCAGGCCTCAGGACATTTTCCTTACTGCTGCTGTGTGACTCACAGTTGACATTACGTGTTTATTAGCTGTCAGTTTTACTTGAATTTATGGTTTTGAGTAGTGCTTCTCAGCTAAAATAATGGCCAGTTACCAGACTCTTGACTGATGCGTTCAGTTATTTAAATGGGACACAGATATTGTGCAATACTGTATAAATACTATATAAAGTGTGTTTTACATTTTTCTTTTTTTTCCCATTGGGGGCTTGGGGTGGGCTGCAGGGCTGTGGCATTTAAAATGCATTCTGCAAGCTTCACAGAGAAGCGTAACTCATGCATTTATGTGTTTATGATGTAAAGTTCATTATTTATTTACAAGAAAATGAGTCCACTCAGCCCCCAAAGAAACTGGGCTTTTATACTTATTGGTCATTTATGTTAAAGTACATTTTTTGCTGTGTTTCTTACATAAGGAAGGTCCGCTAAGGGTTGCTCTTTCTTACATAAAAGAACAATATTGTAGCCATGTTGAAACTGAACTCTGCGTAGGAACAAAGCACAGGGCACCATAAATCTGCTGGAGTGCCACGTTATCAACCCAGAGGTCAGGAAACGACAACAGGAGAAAGGTGGGACAGGAACTCTTAACGACGGAGACAAAAAAATGCAGTCATCTTATTTATATTTAGACTAGCTTTAAACAGACTTCCATGCTCATTTCCATCCTCTGACGGAGGGCTGAATAACGGATGCTGTTACGTGAGGCAAAAGATAAACGCAGAATGAGTTATAGCCTCGTTCAACACGCTGCCAAACTGTTCATTTAAAGCGACACTCCGCTAGACAATGAACCAGCACTGTCACACTCTCACAGCCTCTCTTTGTCTTTGTGGTAACACTAAATCAAATCAATAATTCATGTGTGTGAGGGAAAACTACCTTATTCTGATGTTTGGAGACTGACACAAATGAGTTGTTGCTTATGTTTTCTTTGTCCGGCATTCCTGTTGGGGAAAAGAAACAGAGAGTATATTCACAAAGTGACTAAAGATCTGTGACAAATAGTGAAGGGTGTCCTGTTTTCACCCTGCATGTCCATGTTTTTCCTGTAGCAACCACTAAAACCAAAAGCATCAAACTTGCCATAAAAAGCCCATTTATCCCTGAAAATAAATTTAAAAGAACAACAAACTCTGCTTTTAAGCATATCTAGTATGACTTTAAAGATACAAAAGAAAACAAACTAAATTCATTTACATTGCCACTCCTGGTGTATGCAGTATAAAGAATACAATCTTTATTTCTAAGTATTTTTTTGCATATTTATTAAAAGGTTGTTGTGATTTGTCCTGCTTTGTTTATCCACGGTTTGTATCTTAAGATCAATTATCTCTGGTTAAATTATCAGATCATGTGGGCCTACATTACCCATTTTATTCTTTTCACCATTTAGTTACAACTTATTTGAGCTTCCATAGAAAAGTGCTTTTCTTTGCAGATCTATACTGAACAGTTCACAGACTTCTAACAACAAAATCTATTATAAATAAACATGCCATTAGACTCTATTATTCTGGACTTCAGGTCGTTAGTTAAAAGCAGCAACAAAGTCATGTAAACTAAATGGAAATGAATGATGAAATACCTTTTCCAGTGCCTTTATTCTACGTGACAGTCCTGCAAAGGACTTTTAGGGTGTGGGAGCTTTAAGCTTGTACAGTTCCCCTCCGGGACAAATAATCAGTCAGAGCTGCTCAGTCACAATTGTATCTGCAGGGAAAAACTTTGCTATTCTTAGACTTCTCAGACTGCTGATACCACAAAACAGATAGAGAATCCACACAATACATAGTAAGTGGCTTGAAATGCAACATTATGCTTGCGGCTCTACATCCAGGAATAAAGCTCTGGATAATTTTGCTCACATTGCTCTGTCATTGCACGCTATTTAACAGTCTTGATTTATTTTTGTAAATGTTTTTTTGCTAAAAAGGTTTTATATTGTTACCTTCATGTTGCATAACGCATGTTAGCATTTAGACCTTTATGTCACCTCACCAGTAGGCAAACAAAGTCCAGCAGGGAAAATAATAATGGAAAAGTTTGAAAAAAAACACAATTTGTGACGCAAATGTGAACAAAAGGGTGAGCTGCTGTCGCCAGAATATGAACCGACAGCTTTGTTAGTACTCTGTACTAAAACACAGCATCGACAGTCAGAAATAAGGTCACGGTCTTTATTGTTATCTGAAACATTTGTGACCTCCAGATGCACAAAGAATCTGATTTTGGCAACAGAAACCAACAGTGAAAAAGAAACAGTTTGTTTAACTAAATTCAACCAAAGTACTAAGAATCACAGCTGCACTGGTCACTTTGGAAAGCAAAGACAAACTATATATTTTGTCATTTTAATTTGAGTACTATTGAGTACTATTTCAGCTTCAGCAGGAGAGATGAAAGACACTCAAATGTAAATTTCATTAAACCTGCAAGAACATTTTTTAGTTCATTTACACATCCAGCAGTTAAAGAGCAACATTATGTTTTGTTTGGAGTCACATTTTGTCCACCTGATGAATGAAAGTCCAATATTCACTCTCACTCTTCAACTTTGAAAGCAACAGCAAAACTGAAGTCTGGAAAACCAAAACAATGAACAGATAGATGCTAAAATCCTGTGTATATATAATGTACAGTGGGGTTTTTAGAGCTTTTTGTGCTGAAAACAACACTGTGAAAGTGGTGAAAGTGAACAAAAATGGTTTAAGTTGTGGACTGAGAAGAAAAACAAGGATGCAAAATTTGGTTTAAAGTTCAGTCGAGCTGAAGGAAGCTGTGAGTCACTGCTACGTGCAACAATTTTCACATCTTCATTTAACAAATTGTTAGACAGTCGACGGTGTTTCTATTTAAATGCTGCCAGCCTGTAAAGAATCTGAGCTTGTTTATTTCTGTTTTTGTAGGAGTAAGACAGCTGTCCATCATTTCATGTGTGATGCTGCCATGATGGTCTGTGTGGCATCACGCCACTCATTCAACTGTCACATCAGTTCTGTCACATCGACAGGAGTGCAGTATACAGTACACATGTGAGAGATGGAGCCCAGATTAGACACTTTGAGTGTGTAAGAGCCCCAAAAGAAGTGTGTCATTTTACTGAATAACTGGTGAAAAATAGTGCTTTAAAAGGTGCTCAGATACAGTGGTAAAGTGGCACTCACTTTAAAAGCTCCACCTGTTAACAACAAAGTGCTGTAAAAGCACAGCGTTGTTGTGTAAGAGAACTATTTAAAACATGTTAAATTCATTCAACCAGTCAGCAACCCACCAAGCTGCTGTAGATGTACACGAGAGTGCATTAGGCTCCAGCTGCTTGATGCTCGTATGATTTCTGTCTCGGTGTATTCATGCATAGAATCCATACTGTACATCCCTTAAGTACTGTGCTGCATACTGAAAAAACACCCCTCGCCCGGCTCTTACAGTGCTGCTCCACAGCACGTTAACAGTGACGAATACTAAAGGAGACGTGTCAACTTTGAAACACAAAGGCTACAGCAGTCAAACAAATCAAAATTTTGAGATTGTGAGTTCTTCATGCTCTCTGTTAGGACGATAAAACAGGAGTAGCATTTTCTTTAAAATGTGTCCATCATTTGTGAGCTCTTTAAAAAATACATAGCAATATAGAGTGAACCTGCTGCCGGGAAGCCAGCTGACTCTGGATTTTTTCTCTGTTGTTTGTCATTTTTATGGTGCATGACTTTGAAGCAAGTTAAGTGCTCTGTTTGAGCAAAGCTAAGTCAATATTGAGTTAACTTGCAACAGAAAAGCATAAATAAAAGTCACCCTTTATCACAGTGCAAAAGGATGGAGGAGAGCTGGACATTAATGCAGTCAGGAAGACAAAAATATTATTATACATTGTAAAAAAACAAGTATGACACCACCTACAAGATGTGAAAAGTAACATAACGTCAAGCACTGAAGACAATCTGTATATAAATGTTGACATACATTCATTAACTGAATGAAGATTAATAAACGGTGACAAATTTGATGAATAAAATATGCAATGTTTTGATCCAAACCACCCAGTAAACTGAAGAGTTGAAGACTACTTACTGTCAGCACTGCAACCACTTTCCATCACACCATAAGGTGGGGCGAGAAGTCCAGCCATGAACTGATGATATTTCTAAAAAGTAAAGAAAATACAGGATCAGTCACAGCTGTGAAGAAATTATCAATTTTACAGAAACTTGTCATCTAACCCATACAGAAAGTATTTTTAAAAAATGATTATTGTAATATGAGTTGAATCAACACCTCTAAAACTGAACTTTATATCCTTCCTGGCTGTTGCATTAGTTTTAGATAAGCAGTTTCTAATACACATGCAGCAATGTGTTAGAGACATTTTACTGTTGTGGGTAAAATGAGTATAAAAAGGGTATAAATAAATCTGAGTGATCGTGAGATGATTAATGGAAGGAAAAAAAACATTAAAATATTGCTATGGAAAGCTGCGGCCATTTTGCATTCATCTTTTTTTGTAAAATGTTGTACTTTTACTACCCCGCACCTCAAACTGTTGTACAAATTCTACTTAAGTACAGTACATTTGTAAACATGCCCTCCACCTCTGATCACTATAAAATATATACACCAAGAGGCATATTTCAAGAGAAGCAGATCACAGTGACAGTCATCCATTATCCCTCGCTCTCCTCCAACATTTCCTGTCTCCGTCCCTCATTAATGTGCTGTCTAATAAAGGCACCCAAAACCAATCCCTCTGACATCACTTGTCTCCGGGCTGCGAGGACAAAAAACAAAGTCGATGACAATTTGGGCTGTTTGTTGATATTTTGTCCTCATTAGTCCAAGCAAGCAAATGTGTGTAGTGTTCAGTGAGTAATGATCACAAAGAAAGGGAAATGCCAGAACATTCATTATTATACTTTTAGTGAAAATGTGAAAATAATACACCTTAGTTATTAAAAAAAAATCACACCATCTTTACTATACTACATTTAATTTCTCAAATCTCAATTTCATTTTCTAGTCTTTTCTTTCTTTTTCCCTGTTATACAATTGCTAATGACACATTTCAAGAAAGTATTTGTTCCTTTATGTTGTAGAAGATGCAAAGAACCACAGAGTAAACGGAATATGACACTACAACGGTACATGTCTTATTCCGTCACTGTGCCCTGCAGCATCACCGATGTTATGTAATCAACATCGGACTGCAGCCCATGCGCTCTTGTAAATGTCACGTTTTTTTTCTTCATGACACTGGTGCACAAAGAGGTCAATCCAACCACAGCCAATGAGCCATAAATAAAATACAGCTTTATACAAGAAAGGATTAGATCAGGGGTCAAAGCAGAGCAGTGCAAACCTTTGTAAGCATGGAATCACAGTTTGCAAACGTAAGAGCAGAGTCCTCTTGTGAAATTCTTACATATACACATTACAAGTTCGAGCTACACAGACATTCTTGGTTGGAGAATACCTTTGTAAGCTACCAGTCAAACACTGAGCATTTAATTATTATTATCCTGTTAGGCCTTGAATTCAGGTGCTTGTATGCAGAGGAAGAATTTCAGTCTTTTTTCTCTTCCAGAGCGAACAACTACTGATAATGTGCTAGTAATGAATTTAAATATCTGAGAAAAGTATTCTCATGTTTAAAACACATTTAGACTGTTTATACGTTTTAGTTCTACAGTGACGTTACTGTGATATGAATCATAGCGACTTACTGACAAACTGTTGCAAGTAAGTTATGCTAATTTTACGAATAAACCTATGACCATTACCAATAAATAAAAGAATAACGTAACCATGTATGAGCATCTTCATCACTTATAGTATCACTGTAATGCAAGCTGATTCTTAAAATGTAATTTTCTTTAAAATAATTTGTCATCCAGTCTGATGGTTCAAGATTAATTTGAGGTAAAAGACAAACAAAAACTGATTATGTGGCAAAGAAACCCCGTTCCAAGTCGATAAAAAGCTGATTGAGGACCACTTAGCGACCGACCGATTCTCTTTCCCGTCCAATCTTCTGCTCTGTAGGAGAGTGAATGAAAGCTAGGAGTATAAAGTCATTGTTCCTTGATGGTAATGTACTCTCAGAGGTCATGTTTTTAAATTCACTTCCACCCTCTGAAGTCAGTTAATCACTTTAGCAATCCCTCAGGGGGCATAGCTTTTTCCCACAATTAAGAACCAGCTTTTAAAAGTGTTTCCACATATCTACACCAAAACGGGGACTGGTTTACTGCTCATTAAGATGTTAGAAGATATAGATTATTGTAAAACCAACGCCACATTTTCATATCATGGCAATGCTCCTTTTGTGGAGGGGATTTTGTACACGTGCAAACAACAGATTTAATTATTCGCTGCTAATCAAAGCGACAGAACAGAAACCTTCAGAGTCACTTCAACCAACCTGTCCGTCTTTGTTGACAATTAAAGGATTTAGGATTAGGGAGGAGCACTTAAACTGAGCAGCACATGAACAAATGAACTCAACCCCTCTGAGCCAGTAAAGCCACGTTCCCTGAGGGGTTGAGTCCAGTACACAGGGTGGGGGTGTCGTTTTAGAGGAGGATTATGGGCATTGTCAGGTGTGTAAAAAGCACTCAGTTTCTATGTTGTTAGTAATGATCTCTCTGACTCTTACGACAGAGAACACATTTGTTTCCATGGATTTTTGCCTAACAACCTCAAGCTTGCCATTAAGTCACTGACTTGGCAGGTGTGACTTTCTATTAGTCTGTCTGCATCAGAACCAAAACCATTAGTGGATTGATCACTTGGCCGATTGATTAAAAAAGTGTATATACTTATATACTTAAATAGTCAATTTTGATAATCAGTTATCAAGTTATTATAATCAATCAATCAATCCTTAAGTCATTTTTCAGGGAAAATTATCATACAGACTACTAACAGCTAGCCCAACAAAAGCAAACTAATTAAAAAGTTTGACTTAGTTTGCTTTAGTTGGGCTAGCTGTTTTCCGTTTTTTTATGCTAAGCTACGATAAATGGATGTTGGCCATTACTTCATTTTTGTCATACAAAAAAAAGACTGATTTAAATTCATCTCATCTTGGGAAGAAAGCGAATGAGTGTATGTTCCTTTAACGGTTTCTCTAAATGGTTCAGTCTAACCACTCATACCTTTAATCCCAGAAGATTATTGGAGCATTAAATGATTTCACACTCCAACTAGAGAGATTAAAACTGCAGAAATACTGGAATGATGAGAAAATCTTCTAAGAAACACCCCAATTTAAAGATTTATAAGCCATGTTTGGAAAAGAAATCTAGAACTAACTCATAATGTTGCCTTAAAATGCTAATTCAAATATTTATGACAACACTTTTCATAATAAAACATCCACTGGGTGTGATTTGTGCAGATACTCCTCTGCAATCTGTCACTTCATAACCCATATAATAACAGAAATGTCTTTGTCATCTATTATCTGTGTAGCAGAGGTAAGGCAGAGCAGTACGTGCTTTTCAGGATCGCTAACATTAACATTTACTGACAAATGGACAGTCAATAGTCATAAGGCACAAACAAGCTCCCCTGGGATTCACTGCCAGAACTGCACAGAGGGTCCACTGTTGTATTTGTGGTACAAATGTTTTTGACTGTATCTGATGATTAAAGCATGGATAGACCTTTAGGCTGGGTCAAATAATATCATGACTTGGCATCCAGACAGCGAGCACAAAGATTTACTCAGCTTACAGCATTTGATTTAGCCCTGACTCTTGTGAATGATTGTGTTATTTTCATAAGCTGTTTCCATCGCATTAAAGGAGATTATGATCTGCTGCTTCAAACAGGTTTATCCCAAGTAGCTGAGAGGTGTTAGGAACGCTTCCAGAATAAGAATGATGGTGTTTGAACTTATTGTGATCAGACATGTAGGAGTCTAAATCCCACCACATCCATGACTCCAGGAATAAAAATGAACTTAAAGAAGATCTAAAGCTTTAAAAAGGCCCCTTTGACAGATTTTGACCTTAAATCTATCACCAGCAGACAGCAGAAACATTGCTCTTTTCTTCATTTGTAGTCTCTCCCCAGTTTGAGAACCAAGAAATGTGTTTAGAGCAGCTCACATAGTTGAATGAATGCAGCTGAGAGTGACACAAGAACATCTGGACATAAGAAAGATTCGAGTTCAAGGTGTCAGGTTGTAATGTTTTAGGACTTGACACTCGATTCTTGCTTCTACTTCCACCATATGAAAATATCTTCCACCACCAACACCGCCCTTAAAAGCACTGTTTTAAGGGCGCTGTTACAAACGTATTGATTTGCAGACAATAACACTCTGTGGGACAGACTTCAGAGTGATGCCGCATATCTTTATATTTACCAGAGTTATGCATCAGCTCTCACTAATTAGTGTAATTTGATATTTGGCTGTCAACAGAAAATGTGTTTTGTACTGTTCTGTTCACAAACCAAAAGAGAAGGAAAGATCTGGCTGTTCTATAGTTCAAGTGAGTGGACCAAAAACCTCCAGCATGAGACTGTTAGTGTGGACATGTCACTGCCTTTAAAAAAATGATTGGTTTTTCCTAAATGTAGCAGTATTTAAGAAGGTGGTTTCCTCAGCAAAATGAATGAACTGTATGGCTATGTTCAGGCCATCAGTTATAAATATTTCCAAGCAAATCAAATTTTGGATCCTTCAGTTTAATGCGGGTCTACAGTTCAAACCAAAAGCAATGTGGCAAAGGAGCCTGCCAGACACATGACTCAGTGCTGTGGCAAATTAAGCAAATTCAAACTGTAATCACTCAGTCACTGCATCATAGTTGTTAAATTCAGCCAAAATTGCCTTAGAATCTGAAAGTAAATTGATTTAAACCCCTACGAAGTATCTTCTCTAACTTTAATGGACCATTTTAAGCTGCTTCTTAATTTCTTTACAGAGTCAGCTGATTGCCATCTGTCCTTTTAAGTAAATAGTATTGTACCTTTTTATTGTTATTGCTCATTTTAAATAATGACTCAATCAACAAAAAGGTAACGCCCATCCAAAAAATGCTCAAACTGCCAAACCATTGGCAACAACATGATAGTAATCATAAATGGGAGCATGTGGTTGGGCCGTGGGTCTGGCATTATAAAAATACTCTGACTAGGCCATGAGTTGAAAAGCATTCAGACTTGACCTAAAAAGAGACCCAATTCTGGGTGACAAAACACCATTATCTTATTAAGACGGACCACATTCATCTGATTACAGGTAACCTTTTTTGATCATGTTGAGTACAACATATTTTCTACTTGAGTGGTACTTGAATAATAATCATGTAAAAGCAGAGTATGCAGACATCTCAGAGCCAATTGAGTGTATCAAGAGTTTGATCCTGCGTTCATCACACGGCATTTAGAAATGTCTGCAACAACAGATGTGCTATTCTGTATTCCTCCGGTGAAGCTTGGTCAACTGTTGTGCTTATTTGCCCTTGTACACTGATCTCACTGTTCACAGCAGCAGGGGAGCTCTTACATATCCCCCAACCGTCCCTCTACTAATATTGTGTCTTTGGTACACCTCATGTATAAAAAGAGTGTGGGTGTCACCACACAATGCTGAATATAAAGCTGATGTGCACACTCGCTATGCTTTAAAGAGCCCATAGATGAGTGTAGTCTTATCTGTGTCACAACAACAGATCAGTAAAGATATGAGCCAAGTCATCTCAGTGCATCTCAGCTGAGGCTCCTCCTCCCGCTTTCATGCTTGAGCACATCATTGCATTGCGAGCATCAACGTGCATGAATGCACCGCTGTATTTTGAATAATTCAGCCAAGATTACATAACATACATAGTGCAAAGTGTTCTCAAAGCGTTCACTCATTATTCTGAACTCTTACAGGCACACTTCAGGCCACTTGGGGAAACAATTGGGGGAAAACCCTCCCAAGAGCTTCACTACACTTCCTCTCCAATGGATTTCCTCAAAAACTGGAACAGATAGAGCAGGAATTCTAAATACTCATACTTTTAGTAGGAATGAAAATACAACATTTTGATACTCACATTTGGACTGAAAATTCCAGAAAGTTCTGCAACAACAAGAACAATTATACACAAATTTCTATGTAGTATATATTTTTTTCTCTTTATCCATACGTTACCCTGCACATCTCATGCAACAAATGCACTGGACTATAGAGGACTTTGCAAAGATTACCTAAAAATGCTACCAGCGTCCCATGCAGCCTGTTGTTCTTGTTAATGACTGGAAGGTCCTCCACACCCTCTCAATCCAGCGTAAACACGAGCACGCAGGTCCAACTCTTACAGCCCCAGTGTGACAGCATGGTCCAGCACGATCCAGCAGCTCCGTCACTGCAGCCTGCATGCCACTCTGAGAGCAGACTGTGTCAGCCCAGCAGAGTGCCAGTCAGCTGCTGACTTCTTCTGAGCAGCAGTTGCTTGGTGATTACTCCACTCCAGTCACTGAGCACACAGGAGAGCGTGCTCGATCTCTCTCTCTCTCTCTCTCTCTCTTTCTCCCTCTCTCTCTCTCTCTCTCTCTCTCAAGCCTTAGCTAATATAACATGGTAGTAGCTCATTTTCAGCTTGGCCAAATCCACAAAGGAAGAGTCCAGTCAGTCTCACAGGATTTGACAAGAAATCAGAAATATTTTCTTTAAAAAAATCTTGCAAAAATGTGCCTGCTGCTTTTATTAACTTACAACCCATTAGGGAGACAGTTCCCTCAGAATTTAATTAAACTTGTGAATTTTCCTTTGTGCATCCAGTCCAACCCTAAAATGTACAGACAGTGCCATCCTGTTCTCACTGTATCACTGAGCTCCTGGCTCTCAAGGACGGAGAGCAGATGGTGTCTTATCTTTGACCTTCTTACTTATCGTAGCCACAAGACAGCTACATTGAACTCCCTTTTAATCACATTGTCAATATATATATATAGTTTTAGTCTATAGCAGTAAAGATTTTGCTGTTTTATATTTTGAATACTGAATTTAGATCAGGTGGTGACAAAGTGAAGGAAATTAACCTTTTCTTTTTAAAGTAAAATTCTGTGAATATTTCTAAAGAATATAAATGATTTTAAATGACTCACTTATAAATCGCACAACTTAAAACAGCAGCATCAGCTTATTTCATGGCGGCTTATCTGTGAATGACAGTGCTGATAAAGGTTGTAACGGTGAATTTTATAATTAAAAATTGGCAGTGATGGCTTATAAAATGGTCAATGCCTTAACGAGTAAATTTGACCAAAATCAGCATATCTTAATGGGCTCTGTAAAGCAGCCACACCACATGTTTAATGGCTCCAAAAAAAAAAATTAGGTTATGAGGTTATCCTCCTGAGACCCGGCCCATTCATTTATGTCCATTATAATGGACATTGTGTATTTATATACATATCTGTATTTTCCTTAAGTATTTGGAGTTATGCTATCAAGCTCTATGGTATTCTGTAGAGGACATCCTGGGCATTC
>JBAJHX010000043.1:10836414-10896815 GCA_037176925.1 Amniataba percoides | reverse complement strand
TTTTTTGGCCCAAATAGACAGGAAATCACACAAAAACATAAATTGTTAGACACTTTTTTTCTTTGGTTCTCAGGAGGATATATGTGTGTGTGTGTGTGTGTACATATATATATATATATATATATATATGTGTGTGTGTGTGTGTGTGTGTGTGTGTGTGTATACATGTATATATATTTAGATATATTTATATATATAATATATATACACACACACACACACACATATATATATGGCATTTGGTGGTCACTTTTATTTGACTTTCACTATATCTCTATATATGTCTTCATTTATTACATTAAGAAAAGATGAAACCATCCAAAAACTGAACATGAGAAAATAACCACCTTACCCATTTTAAGACGGGCAAAGACTTAAGAGATAAAGAGGGGGAATCTATGTAATAAAGAGACAAAGAGATGCAGCTGGAACAAAGCCTGAACAGGTGTGGATGTGTCTCACCAAATCACCTTCATGTTAAATCTGACACCATGTCGCTTTTCACTCCCAACTGAGAACAGTCTATAACAGCTTGGCTGTCGCAACATCATGAGATGGGAAATAACATTTTGTTTTGGATTTGACATTAGTCATCCTGAATTTGATGGAATAAAGGCTTGTACTGAACAGGCACAAATCTAAGACAGAGGAAATTTATAAAATGTATTTTGGACGTCATTATGATGGACTGAGGCTGGCAGAGAGAACATATTCCATTTTCCTTCTTTTCTCCACAAGACAGTAACAAATTTGATTTGAAATTTGAAAATGATTTACTGCTTATTCTCTACTGGACACGTTATACTGCACTACAGACGTGTTGGTTACAGTTGGTGTAGCTCATAACTTTTACCTCATTCATCTGATTTCTAAACATCTAAATTTGAGTAAATTCTGCAAAACTAGTCACAAGAAAACATGTTCCTTTGTGGGCTAAATTAAGAAACAGAAATTGAACTGATGATAATAATCTGCTGTTTTCATGAGTCCTGTTTTATTGTACTAGTCAGGTATTCAGGTTCTGGGCTTTGGATGATGTAACAAGTCTGTGAGCAGAGATAAGAGAACACAACACTAATGTTTTCACATAATCTTCCTGCTCTTTCCATGTGAATATCCGCTGTGCACGTGGAGGGACTGTGACCCTGGATGCTGAACCACCAGAGGATCCATGTGGCTTTGTCTTTCCAACCCCCCCCCACATCCACCCAGTCCTCAGACCCCAGAGGGCATGCTGCATCCCTGCCACTTCCTGTTCATCAGCTCTCTCCACTGGCTGCCCACCAGGCTTCTTCTATGGACTGATGATAGTGACACACCAACCCCCCCTCCTCCACCCATCCACTCCCTCTGCTCAGCACCCAACAGACACGCCTCCAGTCTTAACATGCATGCAACATAAACAAAACCATAAGCATCTATAACACATTGTCACTCAAAACATGTGCAGCACACACACTTAAAACCATCCTCCTATGATGTGTTAATTGTCACATCTAATTAAAAAAAAAATGCCAAAGCTTCCAGACAACGAGAGCAGGTCTGCCCTGGCCCTGTGCACGCTGACGTGACAGTAAGAGAGCTGTCTTATGACCCTAAAAGCAAAAATCACAATTGTGTTGTTTCAGTCACGGTGCCCATCGGAAGCAGGAAACAAAGGGGCGAGCAAATTGATGATCAGGCCATCTAAGCCTCAGCCAGCGTGTCCGTGTGTGCTGAGCTCGGCTCATGTCTGCTCTGTTAAACAAACAGCACGCGGCTGCTCCCTCCCAGCAGTTGTAGTAGTCAGCAGCATAAGAAAATAAGTATTAAAGTTGCATGTGTGAGTGTCATGCGTGAGTGGCACCAAAAGACAGGCGTACATGCGGTGGCTTTTCCATGTCCCATGTTGAAACAGAAGGGGAATACTGTAAACAAGCATTAGCTCACTCTACAGCAGTCAAACCCTGGCACAAACATATCCTCAACTTTGCTGAACAATACCATAAAGATTTTAGGAGAAAGTGCTAAAACTGGAGAAAGATATACACTGAATAATTGACATGGACACACATGAATAAATAATGTTATCCATTGGTTCATTAGGGCAATGCTGTGCTCACTCTGGCATAGATTTGTACGGGCACTTGGCCACAGGCGTTCTTCAGGAGGACAGATCTGTGTGGGTGTAGGAAAAGGAGGAGGTGTGTAACTTTGTTTCAGGGCTTCCTCTTCAGCTTGAAGCAGAGTAGGCTGTACCTTTCTCTTAACATCACCCCCTTTGCTTTCTCCCCATATCAGCAATCATCTCAAGATGATGATCTCCGCTCCCCCTGGTTTTTAGGGTGGTGTGCAATAAGGATACTGATCTCATGCAGCTAAAGGTTTTTCATGCATCAGAAAATATATTTTAGCTTCAGTAAAGCCTATTGTGAAGCAGCTGAATTTCATTTATTCAAAAACCCAGGAAGACGCCCCATGAAGTTGGAAGCAGTTTGTCGCCACAGTGCATCAGAAGTGGCAGGCAAAGTCTGAAGTCTGACGCCACTAGTAACAAGATCCTACATAAGCAATTTTTCTGCATTGCGGCAACACTGGGAGAAATAAATGAGCACCATGCTAGGCAGGATAATTTGGTGAAACTGTTGTGCGAACAACAAATTGTAAAATACTGAGAGCTAGTATAACGATTATCTGTCAACAAGCTGATTATGTGTGTTTTGACTCGATAGCCCTTCAGTCACAGCTTGGCAGAGTTGCGAGGCAAAGCCAGCTCAGCACAACTCACAACAGAGGATCTATGTATTGATGCTGATGCTGTAAACGGTTGTCATGGTTTTGGTGAAATACATCTGGGACAGCCACTGACAGCAAATCGAGGAAATGTCTCGTTTGGAAAACCTGCATGAGTGATGAAAGTGATGCAAATATTTCATAATTAAAGACCCCCACCACACACACAGACCCCACACGAATTAAGACTTGCTTGGAATAATAATTTGAAGTTAAATTGCCTAATAGCAGGTGAAATTCTTTAAATTACACCTGCTCCTTCTCTCTTGAAAAGTCCAGAACATATGACAGTGAAGATAACTAAATTCTTAATGCCATACTGAACCATGATTGGTTTTCAAATTGTCTGCCTGTGCACAAAAGTCTCTCTAAACTCAGACTCCAGGTGAGAACAGAGAAACTCTTCTTGCTCAACAAGACGTAAAACAGCCCTCTGGTGTAAAACTCTGCATGTACTTGATTCTGCACATTGAAGCTCAAATATCCAAATGAAGTAACGAATCAAAACACAGGCAGGAGTTTCAGCATGAGATAGAGGGCGATAACACTGTCAGAAAAATTGCTCCCCAATAGAGTTTCATTTAGGCTTTTAAGCAAGTGATGTGGAAAATATCCCACAAAATCAAAAATGATTTACCCAATGCTGTCAAACTAATTGTTTAAAAAATGTACTATTTATGTAATTATATTCTAATCTAATACAATTAACAAAGCTGCAGCTGCACAAGTATAAATGAGGAATACAAACAAGGATTTTTGCTACCTTTATTGTAGATTGATAAAACTGCACAAGGAGAGAAGCCCTGTAATATCTGTTAATCATTATGTGCCAACAATACATTTTAACACGAGTTCATTTCACAGCTTTGTCAATACATGACAAAACAACTGAGACCAGAGAGCTCTGAGGGCAAGATAAACCAATTTGAACACAAGAATCAGAGGCCATAAAATCTGAAACAAACCTTACTGAAGAGGTCGCCCGAGGGCGGAGGTGAAATGTGTTTCCAAGCTTCCACGTGATCCTCAACGCATATCCAGATGAGGGTTAAATATTATGTCACACTGCTGCCAGCCAGTGCACTGACACAACCACACAGCCCACAATTTAACAGCTCCTTATGCCCTTCCATCCCAGAGGAAATGGGCTGTCTCTCTCAGTAAACCAGCCCATTGCAGAGGCACCAGCAGAGGGGGAGCTGAGAGAGCAGAGGGGTCTGTGCACAGCATGGCACCAACTAACATTCAAAGGATGAAGAGACGAGTGGTGCAAACCTACTTTGATTTGTCCTACTTTGTGTTATTAAACATAATGGATATCAATCAATCAATCAATGAATATTCACTGTAAAGTTCAATTTCAAATTTGTTCTGACAGAATAAGATATACTTCTATAGTATCCTGTTATGTTATATAAATAGTTGGTCTGTCCTATTTTGGCTGAATTAGTGCATACAACAAAGACGTCCAAAAGAAGTTTCCTCTATTCAGCACACCACTTCCACCTAGTGGTCAAATGACATAAACCTTAAATGCCTTGATGAAAACCAGTGATGTGCAGAGTAGGTTGCACACAAACTTGAGCGCAGAAGTTTACAGAATAGTAAGTGGACGGCTCACATTATACCTGCAGGAGGCAGACAATAAATTCACAATCCAGCCCCCACTAATCCAAAAGACATTTTGCTTATACACCGCCTACACCTTGGCTGAAGCTTAGCTCAATTTGTCACAGTTTTCACATGCTGTATTTCAATACCAACAGGAACAAAACAAGACAGGTGGCTTAAAGCAACCCCCTCAATGGGTCAGATATGAAAGGATGAATGGACAGAGGTGCTGCCTTCAAGAGGCCCCCTCACTGATTAAGGATCTGCAATCAGTGTCTTTATTGATGTAAAATCAGTCAAGTTAAATATGTAAAAAGATTTTTTTTAAAATGTGCCTAGCATTGTGAGTAATCCTACAAATATGACATCTGTTTCATTACAGACTCATAATAAGGCTAAACTGAATTATTTTTTTCTACTTGAAAATGCAGTTAAATACATCCTTGGCGTCTTTATTTAAAATGTGTACTTTCTGTAAAGTCTCTAATGTCACTCAAATGTCAGAGGCATTCTCCTGACTAAGAGGCAACAAAATCAGACTAAAGACATGCTTAGACAGATTTTGCCTTTACATATCTCATACAGATACAAGCACTTACCTTGTGTTTATCTCAGAGATGTGTAGTGAAATGTAAGATAACCAAGATAAATTTCTGGACAGATGGAGCAGACAGAGGTACTCACCTCCCACAGGGACCTGAACTCCCTCTGCTCAATGCGTAGGAGCTCACTGAATTCTCGCGTGACAATGGTGGCATGCCGGGGGGTGTTATCCAGGATCGACTCCCCAAATGCCGTGCCAGTCCCCAGTGTGCATATAGTAACAGCATCCTATGACAGAAAGACAGACGTGCTCCATGTGGGTCATTCTCACATAAGGCTAACACATCTAATGCTGATGTAATGCTCTTATTCTGCCGGGAAGAAAAAAAAGCTTTTGTGTGGAGCACTTGTGAGGCAGTTCTGCACTGATCAGATCACTCTCAAAGGTTAGAGGCAATCACCTGAGCACTTGTGCTACATGATGGATACACTCCAGTCTGCAAAGAAATTACTCTAATCAGCATCCAGACAAACTGGCTGAGGCGCATGAAGATGCAGGATTAAAAACTATTCACTAGTGTCCCCTAATGTAATAAGGAAAGCACTCTTTAAAGCCCACACTCCAAACAAGCCTGAGGTTGGGCGTGAATACTTTTGCATGCAGGATGTAATTCAAGTGGGGCTTAAGAGACACAATCAAACAATTTAGATCTTCACAGAAAGATTGTACAATTTAGAGGACAGTGCAGATTTTTTTTGTGAGCATATCTAAGAAAAATCAATGACATTTGCTAGCAGGATGAAAGTTATAAGATACACCAAGAGTAAAGTCACCATCTTTTTCACTTGAGTCTGAGTTTCATATAGTGCTTGAAAAAAACACATCAGTTGTACCTGATAGCTTGACGTCTCTGAAACTTTGACATCCAGTGAACCAGAGAGGACGGCATACCAGCTGGTGCCAATGTCTCCTTGGCGATACACTTAAAAAACACAGCACGGTTAAATGCTATCATTTTTTTACAAACATCCAATATTCTCTTGAACCATTTCGGTGGCAGATATGACAGATTCAGAGCGTTTTGACCTACAGGTGATGCCTTTCTCCAAGCACTCGTAAAAGCCACACAGGCAAATCCGCTGCAGCAAACTGGGGTGGAATCGCTCGAAAGCCTTGACATTTTTCAGACGCGCCAGGATTATGTCAACATCTTCCCCAGAGCGCTCTGCTGGTCTGGAGGGAAAGAAAGGAAGATATACAGGTGAAATAAATGAGTGTATGTTAGCTAAATACACTGCAGAATTTTGGGACAGCCACAGCAGCATAAGTGCACTTTGGTGTGGACTGTGAAAATATGTGTAGTGCTGCAGAAGGGACGTGACACCAATTCATCCCCCAGGAAAACTGTCATCTGGTTTCATGTTAAAGCTCTTGCATGTCTTGCATGACAGCAGTTTTCATGACAACGAACAAGGGTGTGCAGACCACAGTTGATCCAGGCACACATGCCAATGTTCTTTTTATCATGTCTATTATTTTGTTTAAAAAGCACTTCCTATGCAGCGCTATTCATTACACTGGCACAATACCCTGCTATTAAGATGACGTTTAGAGAAAGTTCAGTCAGAAAAAGATCTTTATTCAATTAATACACAGAGCAGATGAGGTCATCCTGAAGGGTCTTAGGTTGAGATAAAAACTTTGTTTCAGTGTTAAGGAGTCAACTGCTGAACATTAAAAGTAAAAGATCTCACTATGAAAAGTCACACAGATGTTATTTATTTATTTTTTTAATTGGGAAAACTGACACAGTTTTGGCTCCTGTTCAAAAACTGCAGCTGTTTTGTAAGAAAGCTAGCACAGAGTAACTCTATACCTTGCTGTTTATCACACCGAGCTCTAACAGCATGAGTGACCTAAACTGTTGCAGAAAATGCTGCTCACGGTATCACAGATATGCCAGTGCGTGTTTTATCCCTCTTGCTCCGGCATTTTGCTGCCCCAAATGTGTTGCACTGAATCTGGAGCCTCTGATGTAACATGTGGGTGGCTGTACTGTAGCTTGCATCACCTTTGAATCTGCATCCAGCCTTTAAAAAAGATTAAACCAAACAGTATCAATAATTCAGAAAGGGAAACAAGTGCTCACTTTACAGCTGCAACAATCCTCTGGCTTAATGTAGCTCTGAAAATGATTTATTGTACTGTATTATCTGCTCTGTCACATTACAATAAAAGTGTTTTCGCCAGGCAACAGCTTGCAAGCAAATGACTCTTCATCCCATATTCCCTGGAAACCTTTCAACTCACAGTCGTCACAATGAAGCATCTCTATTCTGTGCTCCCCGTGATTGGACTGTATGATCCCACCTGAATCCACATCTTCTGCGTTAGAGCCCCCAAGTCTACCTTGAGTTATTTCAGCATGGAGTCCTTTATCACACAGTGAGGACAACAAGGCGGGAGAGAAATGTGTGGGAGCCTGAGTTTCAAAGCCAAGGAGAACCAACCAAGATAAACAAAAAAAAACCTTTGAAAAAGTGCTGATTTAGAGTCCAAGCGAGGACATAATGTTTTTATCACGAGGCAGCTTGCTGTTGATGAACCTAAAGTCACAACTGCTAGTTATTTACCATGTGGTTACAACTCAATGTTAAAGTTCCCATTATGCCCTGATTTTTGGTTTATTCTGCAATTAAAACTATATTAGACTGAGACACAAAGCAATAAGCATCATTCTGTACTTTATTAAAGAACATTTCTCTGAATATTAAAAAAGATCACTCATGCGTCTATGTAACTTTCAAGCTGTAATCTCTTTACTGAAAATATTAAAGTATGCAGCTGGCCTCTGGTTTAGTTTTGCGAAGCAATAGTTATTAATAGCTAACAATGTTATGTAATTCTCATCTCAAACAATGCCACAATGCCACATTGGAACACATCATGT
The DNA here is from genome assembly GCA_037176925.1 of Amniataba percoides. Taxonomy (NCBI): domain Eukaryota; kingdom Metazoa; phylum Chordata; class Actinopteri; order Centrarchiformes; family Terapontidae; genus Amniataba; species Amniataba percoides. The sequence goes on along the minus strand of JBAJHX010000043.1, from coordinate 10,888,938 downwards.
GCAGTTTCTCAAAAAGATTAATCAGTTAGCAGCATCAGCACTTCTTGGCCAAAAAAAAACACATTTCTGTTCATATTGTTGCAGATTAAAGGCGCTTTGTTCCTCACAGATGCACACATGACTTGTAAAACATGACCTTACCCTGTTTGCGTTTGTGGCAGGACTTATGGTGCGTGGTTCTTGGTAACTACAAAGCTGCCTTCAGACGTCCAGAGGACACTGAAGCCTTGGACCCAAACCAGTACGTCCATCTAATCTGCCTACACTACGTGATGCTGCCAAGGCTGACTGGCACCTACAACCAAACGTGGGTCAGACATCCAATGTCATCTGGCAGGTATGTGTGGCAGGACAGCTTGGAGCAGATACCCAATGAGATAAAGTCATTCAAAAACATTTAATTACAGTTGCTGATTATATATGTGAAGTGAAGCAATGTAAATGTAAATGCTGTCCATCAGGATCAAAAAGCTCACGCCACAAAAACAGTTAGCTGTTGGCCTCATTAACAAGACCCTCACTGAATCTGACTGTGATATATTGAATTTATTGTCTTTATTTTAATTTTGTATTTCTACATTGTATTATCTGTTTTATATATAATTCATACTTCTATTGGTTATGCTGGGCCTTAAAAAAGACACCAGACATTGCTGTGATAAAGACTTTAAGGGGTTAATCATGGATAGTATTAGCCCTATATGAATTATGAGTAACAGAGATTGGTTCTGTAATGGGGTTCTCTAATTTGATGCTGAGGTTCTGTAATTTGAGTTGAAGTTCTGTTATTTTTGGCTGGGCTTCTTTAATTTGAGACTGAAATATCATAAGGACAACATGTGATTTAGGTTCATGTTCACTTATCTTGTATCAAATTCTGTGAAAAAACATTTTCAGATGGAGTGAGAATACACACCGAAACATCCAGGTTCAGAATCAGAATCATTTATTTGTCCCAGGGGGAAATTTGGTAAATTTCCAAAAACCAAAAATGCCAAATAAAGGTAAATTTGGTTCATCACTTCATTTTTAAAGTAGCAGCAGAAAAACATAGTGAGTCATGCTCGAAGCATCTGATTGGAGCGACACAGGTGGCGTCCACGACTAACTGGAGGATATTACTGTGTAAACACATCTGGCACACTGCGTCACTTTCCTGTTTATAGCCGATGCACTTTGGACCTTTCCTTTGTCTCTGCCTCTCCCTCCCAACTCTGTGTATCCAAGTGGTCTGTTTGCACCTGAGTCATGTCCAACGTCTGTGTCACAATATTCACCTTACACCACCAGGGCAAAGGGCAAAATCAATGGAAAAAGTATGCATATTGTGTGTCACACATAATTACGCTTGTGGATGCAAAATGATGAGGTCAAAGGTGCTACTCACTATAAAATACCATATTCGGTTTTTATGGATCTTAACGTCTAAATAAGGTCTTTTTTTAGCTCTCTTTTTGAAGCAGTCCTTGCAGCTGCCTAGTGGTTTACTGCCTGCTCTGACAGGTGTGCATGCAGTAGTTTTACCTATTGACGGAGAGTTCTGCAGTGATCTGAGCCAGAATTTAGTCTAAATATCTAAAAGCATCACGCTCCATCATTACAAGAGCAATCCACATGGCACATTAAACAATTTAAGAGCGTACTGACAATAATTCCGGCCTCACGTCTAATCTTGCGGAAAATTAAAACACAAATCATATCGTGTTTGATTTAAGTCAGCAAGTTACATTTGCTATTTTTTCTATCCACTGCATCCGCAGTAATTGCTACTGAATCAACACATAGCTGATCTAATAGCGTCAACACAAGCTGCAGGGCTGTTATTGCTGAATTATAGTAGATTGTGCACTTTGTGTTGTGAAAGACGAATGGGATCAGCTCTGCTCTTGTTCTGCTTTTTGCAGGAAGCATGTAGCACTTTTTTTCTTTCTTTCTTTTTGAAACTTCTACAAGCCTCTTAATCCATATTGTGCATGTTGCATGCAAAAGCAGAACAGCTGCACAGCTGTAAACATAAATCAGCACAGCATTTGTCCTGGATAATGAATAATAATCACAGTAAGTCAGTGACTGCAACAGCTGGAGGGCAGGAGACTGACGCACTGCCCGCTGCTCCTTCTCTTATCTAAAGTTAGTGACCTTGTTACTTTTACTCTCAGTATTTCACAGTCCCTCTTTGTCTGACAGAGTGATGTGGTCTCAAGGCAGCGGGACGAATGAGCACGTGTCTCGGTGTGAACGGAGTAACCTGACGCACGGCGCTTTGGATGATGCCCTCGTTCGAGATCTGAAGCGCCAAGTCTTAATCCCGGTGGGAAAATGAAAACTACAGAGCCGACATCGCTGTTTTAATCCAGCTACAACGCCCAAGCTCCGGTGGGAGATAAAAAAAAAACGCGTTAATATCCAGTCACTCGTCGCTCGCTCGGTGACCTTAAATGAGTTGCAGAGACATGTAAGTATCTTTTTTTAATTTACCTCTTATCCAGACATATGATCCACTCCGCGGATTCCGACGAGTGCGAAGAGGTGTGCGCTGCTACCATCGTGAGGTCCTGATGCTGCTGATGGAGCTGCTGATGCTGCGGCGAAGGAGGAGGAGGAGGAGGAAGAGAGGGCTGAACCAGCAGCAGGAACAGCACTTCGTCCGCCTTCAGTCAGTCACTGCTGACAGTCCTGCCCTCCCCTGTGTCCCTGCTGCATGCACCTGACCGGGAGGGGGGGGCAGTTTCACCACCAGCCAACACACACACACACAAAATCAGAGAGGTGAGCTAAAAAAAAAACGTGATTTTGCACTATTTTAAGCAGAGATGTGCCATATCAGTTCGGTTTATGCTCTTAACTGTGATTTAAATATCCCATGATGTGTATAAAGAGTGTTTCAGGCTTAATTAGTAATATGCCAACTGCTACTAAAATAGTTTACCTGTGGATGTCATTTACAATTAAAATCATTTCAGTTACAAACTTTTGATTCATCTGGTCAAAAGCGATACAGCCTAATATAACAACCCCAACAACAGATCCCTAAAAGTGTTTAAAATAATTATTATTAATAATTAATACACGTATGAGCCTTTTAGTGTTGTAGTTCATTAAGAACTTGGAGTTTAGACACTGTAGATTAATACAGTTCTGCATCATATCATATAAGTGTGTTTTAAATGTAAAAAAGAACTAAAGCTGTCAAATAAATGTAGTTAGTTAGAAGTATGTATGTTGTAGAGAGTAGCATAAAATGAGTATAATAAGTACAAGTGTGTAAAAAAATTGTACTCAAGAACTAGAGTTACTTGAGCAAATGTACTTAGTTACATTTCACCACATTCATAATGGGAGGTGTTTCTAAGTATAAATGTTCTGAATTATTATTATCTCTAATTTTGCCCCCTCTAATTAAAGCAGTGAGATTTTCAGTATAACCCAATAACACCATCATGAATGTAGGAGTTATTGCCTGGCTGTTACATTGGACTGTATTACTTTTAGCTCTGTGTACCTCATAAACATAAACAGTTTTAAAAATACTATGGTGTGACATAAATGGTCTTTGTGTGTTAGAATATCCCACCTTGGTATAAAATTGCCTCACTTGTTAACTAATACAACCTAAGTTGTAAATCGCTAACAATGACTGATTAACAGTTCATCTCAGAAGTGTGAAATCCAGCCCACATCGTGTAACCGCTCACACCAGCTAATGTCTTTTCACCACCTGAAACCTTCTCACTCCCACAGCTCTTTAAAAAAGCATGACTGGAGGTTGAATCTGTCAAAAAAAAAATTAAATCTGTGAAATGATTCTCTCACTGGCGCAGCCTTGTGATTGTTGGAGAAATATCATGTTGTCATGGCTGCAGACATTGATCGTGAAGCTATATTGGCAGCTGTCTGCAGGTGGAGGACATGAATAAAGAAGCCAGTCAGCAAAATGACTGACTTCTCTGCTGCAGGATATTAAAATACTGTTGCAAAGGGGAGACAGAGGGCATGGCAGTGACCTTATGGGTAGCCTATAAAATAACACCCACACACCCATCCACATGACAGGCCGTGCTCATGTGTACATAGGGACTCGAGAAAATGACATAAAGTCCCTGCATAAATATGACTGTTACCAGAAGGCTGCCTGTATAACTGACTGCAGTTGCGGTGCTTTGTGCAGGCACTGATGGCTTGTCGTCTATCAAAGTGGGAACATGTTCATAATGGCCCTGAGAAAATTATGCTTTGTAATAAGAGGCCACATAATGAAAGGGTCACTGGTCTCGCTCAGTTACCTTGGCAACAAACTGCGACAGAGGCAGAATTAACGAGACTCGGCGGTGCAGCTCCACAATGCTTTCTGTGCTGATGAAATTGGGTAGAGAACCTGGGTTTTGGGGGGTTACTGTAGAGAGTTTATTTTTATCATTTTCCATGATTATTAACAAAACAAAAACATCACAATTCAAAACAATAAGACAAACAAAATGAGATGCCCTTGCTTTAAAAAAAAACATGTACAGAGAGCTGGTCTTATTGAACGTCTAAACAATGAGATTCTTTGACCGTCTCAGCTATAAATAAATTCATGTGTCCAGTTGAAAGATTTGACAATAGACAAAAATAAGCAACTGATGTGTCTTTTTCTTGATGTTGAATAAGTACATAGGCCAAGCATCATTATTGATATAAACAAATCTTAAATCTTTAATAGCTGTGGTTGCTGTGCAGCGCTCGCTCTCTATTTAAAGACCTCAGCATGAAACTCACAGCAGGTGGTGAGGCACAAACTGTGCCTTTATGTCTAAAGGAAATCAAGTAAACTAGTGATAAAATGGCTCCCAGTGATGGTTTCACAGCAGATGCCTCTAAACCCCACAAGAATCTGTATCTAACATCTTATGATGCTTTAGCTTTTAACTGTTTTGCCAAAAATATGAAGAATTTCCTGTTTGGATCTAGCATAGAGCATACTTAAATCATGACTTTTGTTTTGTTTTTGTTTTGTTTTAGGACTAGCAAGTTTGCTTTTAATGTTTCCCATATTTAAAAAAAAAACCCTATACTTCCATCTGCCACAGGATGGCAGCATTATCTTTGTAAAAGGTAGTCTGTGCTGCACCTGAAAACAATTTATTTGTGACAAAATATGAACTAAAGGTCAGTAGTGGTAATTGCTTGATTTTTATTCTTAGTAAGTGGACCTTAACTTATATTATTTCAATCACTGTTTCAATAAGATCCCATTTTGAAGGGGCACCGCTTCATCTTTTTTCCTCTGAATGACCTGCATTCACGCTTCAGATCACTTAGTCCCCCCCTTTCTTGCCAAGACGAACAGAGAGGGTGCAATGCTGAGCTCAGGCCGGGGCATGCACAGCACAACAAAACACACATTCCTGTAACACTGCATACCACCACCTCACAGGAGCAACAGAGCAACACATAACAATGTGTGAAGACATCGATACACACTGCAGTAGCTGCTGCACCTTTCTTATCGCTTCTCATAAGCCACCAGTCCACAGTCCACAGCTGCTTGTTGTTCTCAGCAAACGCATGAAATCACACGTATCTGGACAGACTCTTGAATGTTAAAGTAGGTTATTCCTATTTGTATCCATTCCAAGTATACATGCAAATAGTCCTGTGTCCTGTAAAAGCAGTAGTATTGCTATTTATGCTCAAACACACCCTGCTGACAGTGGCGAGATTTAATTTCGTGCCCTTTTCAGCAGCAGGGAAGAAACTCCAGGTGCAGAGACAGTTTTGCTCTGTTAGTTGTGCCTGGCTGGACTGAGTTTGAGACGCTGTCTCAAAGGTTCCACCGGATACTCTGACCTGCTCTTCACCTGCTCCTGTTTCCAGTTGGTTTGTCTTGCTCAGTCAAAGTTGTTTGAGAGGTTGCTATAGAGACCACTGGCTCGGCTGCGGCGTGCCATGTTACCCCTGGGAGAAAGCCCACTGACTGTGTATATACCGCTTTTCAGGCCCACAGTTGCTAGGAGATGATCCAGCAGGCTGGAAATGGTAAACACAGTGACACATGCAACCCTCATGTGCACACGCAGCATGATTTCAGATGCTGATGAGCATTTGTTAATGTTGGTATGTTGAACTCTCGCTGAATGTGCGGGGTCAAACTTCTACTAAAATGGATTTGTTTGTTCCTGTCAAACAAGCATTTTCAGATGTAAGATTTGTTTCAATAGACACAAGTCTTACTTAAAAAAGAGCAAAGTACAAATTCCAGAGCCAGAGGAAACGATAGTTAAAACCACGTTCTCCACAATTGACACTGTTCAGATATTTCACTCGCAGTCAGAGAGCTCACACCCCCATGCAGAGCCAAATGTCACTGGATTTACATAAAACAAATTAATGCAGAGCACCTTAGAGGGCCATGATGCACAGTGTAAACAGACACTTATATACACCGTGTATATGTGAGTGATTGTACGAGGCTGTATAAATCTTCATAAATCAGATAACCATGCCTGAAATGGAATGTGAGGGCAGATAACTCCAGAGGAAATGCCTGAGAACTGGACTCCTTCCAATGACGTCTCTCTGAATGCTTTAAAACACTAATTTACAACCTTGATATGATGGGCTGAAGTAGCTCAAAAAGAAGCACTATTTTCACAATAAGCTTTCGAGAGAAGATAATAATCAGGGACAAAAAAGGTAACACTTGCTGGGAGAAAAAGACTCAGCATTGAGGGTTCAATATTTCATGTATTGTACAATTAAAAATGTAGATGGGATTACACTTTAGGCAACTGAAGTCATGCTCACAGAAATGCTTCATAAATGGATCACCATCTGCTTTGCTGTAGTCATATCATATTAATAATTACTTTACTCTTTGCATTTTGTAATGCAGTCCTCCTTATGTTTAGTTTCATGTTTTAGGTTAAAAATGTATGGAGATTTCATCAAACAGAACAATCAACACGTACGAAATGTAAAAAAAAATATAATCTCAAATGTATGTAAATTCTTTGGTAATAATGACCTGATAAAAGTGACTCCATCATCTTGTAAAAACACCCAAATATCTAGGCGACATCCATACAGGTGAAGATGTACGAATACCTTCTCCCACTTGATTTGACTTCTATTTCCTGAATCAGTTTGACTGGGTGATATTTTTACAATGTAGGCTCTCGGCCACAGAGGAAATCTGACTATACTTTCATTCAGTATCTTTCCATCTCAATGAAAAAAGTATTTCTTTATTTTGTGAATCAAGCAGGCACGCACCGATTGTTAGGAATGTCTGTGTTGCAAAATAAGAGTTAACTTGCACGGTGTCGCTCTCTGGGGAGGAGGCCTGATTTTAAATAAGCTCTGCAAGTAAAAACTGAATGCATGCAAGTTTTTGGAGTTTTTACTCAACTTTACTGAGTATTTCACTTTTCTGTGAGATCACTCACTAAAAGGTATTATTAGTATGATGAATTAAAAGTCATGAGTATAGAAATAGAAAATGTCCCAAAACACTTGCACAACCAAAAGAAATGTATGCAGGATATAGGCTCTCTGACCTACTTTAATTGAGGCCAAATGTAGTGTTAATTAAAAAAAACAGATCTATTATATGTAACATGAACCCACAGAGAAGACACACATCTGCAGAACTGAAACCAGTCCTGCATCATTATCTGGAATAACACTAGAGAGGCAGTCATAGCTTGAAGAAAATTCAGCTAGTTTTGTTGTTATGCACAGCAGAGATGCATGAGCTTTCAGAAAATATAAAACTGGATTTAACAGCAGACAAAAAAATGAACAGTATCTTCTATAATGCCTTAACCAAGCATTGATTACTCATCATTTGTATATTTCTTTATAAATGTTTTTTTCTTTACACCTTACTGGCACCGATAGAGTTACTTCTACAGCAGGAGCTCTGGGTGCCCTCACAGGAAGTGACACATAGAGAAGTAGACTTAAGACCATGATACCTCAGGAGCAGCCTGCTCCAGTGAGTTAAGACTTGAAGACACTGAAGAAGTGTTTCTCAACCTGAGGTTCAGGACTTATTCCCTACTGAGGATCCCAGGATAAAGCAGAAGGGTCACAGCATGATTAAAGGGGACTTCAAAGTAAAACTTAAATTTCTAATGTACTAAATAAGGTTAATTTCTTTTTTTAATTTACCATTATATTTATGACTTTTCTCAAATTGTTCTGTTTTTCTGATGAAATACACATTATTCCAATCAGCCTCTCTCACATTTTCTTCAGTACAGCTGTTACTGAACACATTGCTGTGTCTCAGTTCTATTCAAATGCAGGAAAATAAAGTTCAGCTATCATTATTTTTTCATTTACAACTGTGCTTCCTTGCAGTGTGACATGTCAGAATGTCCCGTGTGAATAAGGGCTGTTATTAGTCAGATAACTAAAACCCATTGACCTGGAGCTTCGGGGATCCTGGAGGTCTGGGGCACTGTGACAGCAGGCCGCTCTGCCCCAGTTGGTAATCCAGCCTTGGGAAAAGTCAACTTTTGGTGCATATTAAAAGTAATGATACAGCATTCATAAAAACATTGTTTCAGCAAGGAAGGGACACTCCAGCAATTTAATGTTGCACTTCCATTAAGCTGAGAGGGGGTTTTAAAAAAGAATGGTCAAAAAAGCTGAGTTATGAAGCTGCCAGCTTGAAAAACTGTGAGTCTTACAATTTCCACAATGCTGCCCAATTGCATCTTTTATTAGGCCCCTTTTGCCTCCTAAATGTCAACTCTTCCTAAACACACTCCCACACTCCCAGTTTATAACTTCGATTTTTGTTTTAAGACTCAAACCTAAGCCAAGATAAAAGAGATGACCTCAATTGGACTTCCATCAGAGCCAAAGAAGACGTTACACAGCTAGTTTTACAGACTGAGTCCTTCCTGTGACAAGTAAACTGAACTCCACACGTAAAAGTGGTGAATATTTTAATAGTAATCACTCATAGACTGGTGAAAAGGTTGTAAGGGAAAAACATCTCTCAATGCCCACAGTGAACCGTTTACCAGTGATGGAAAGTAACAAACTTTCATTCAAGTGCTGTACTTTAATATAAACTGGAGTTGTATGTCACTTGAGCCTAAATGAGATTTGGAGTAAGGTTTGTGTATGTAAAACATATGAAAAGTTAATAAAATATAACATTTTGTTACAGCCTATACAAGTACAGCTAAACTGATTACTCGATTAAAGAAACAGTAGACTGACAGATTCAAGATTCAAGACTTAAGATTCCTTTATTCGCCCATAGCAGGGAAATTTACGGCGCAACAGCAGCAAAAACACACAGAGGAAAAGACAGTAAAATTAAGTGGTGACTTTTTTTATACTTTATTCATAAGTCATCATAGAGGCAGCAGAAGGAGTCTAGATTTTTTCGCTGATTATCTTTTTCATGTAGTACTGTCGGGACATAATGAGAGTTTTAGCAAATATGATTAAAAATAACTCAAAAAATCAAAATAACTTAACCAACATCTGCTTTAAGTACCATTTTACAGTAGTCCTCAGGGGCGTAGCTCTATCCTGGGCCTCCTCCGAGAAGCCCTGTGATTATAAAATTATTATTACAAGCCTTTTTTGTGGGGGCCCCTTCACATCTTTGCCCCCCCCCCCCAAACACACACACACACCCTCACTGCTGCGCCCCTGGTGGCATTTCTACTTCTTGCACATGCGCAGTGGGAGTGAACTCCTGTGAATTGTTTTCAGTTGTCCAGGTGTGGACTTTAGCTCGCGCGGAGCTGCAGGTGACGTACAGTGACGCACAGTTTGGCTCTTTCCCACGCCTTCCTCCTCCTGCAGCTCCTCATGTCTCCACACTGAGAGGGGGAGGAGGAGGAGGAGGAGGAGCAGAAAGGGGGGGGGTACACTCCTGGAATGTGCGCGCGCTCCCGCTCCTCTCTCTCTCACTCTCTTTGTGCGCGCGCGGCCGCAGACAGACAGACAGACGGAGCTCGTGAGCGCGCGCCGGGTGCATGAGCGCGAGCAGGAGGAGGAAGAGGAGGAGGAGGAGGAGGCAGGAAAAGGCTGCAGGAGCGGGGAATGATGGCGGTGAGCAAGAAGAAGGGACAAGTTTGATACCGCGGAACAAGCGACGCGATGAAGAAAGCAGGAGGTGAAAGAGGCGAGAGTTTTTACTTCACCTTTCTTTCTTTTTTCAAGTCGGTTTTAAAGTTGTTTACCTTTGAGCTCCGTGTCGTGTGTGTTTGGAGTTTCCAGGGGCTCGGACTTGAAATGCCACAATGAATCGTTCAGACATTCAGGCTGCACTAAAGGCTCTGCAAGTTTTAATTCAGCCTTTTTGAGCGAAGAAAGAAAGTTCACAGCTCTTTAAAGTCACTTCTGAGGTTAGAAAGTTGAGTTAATCGGGAGTCAGACGACCATTAAGACACACACAAGCTAACTCACCGAGCAAAAGCTGCTTTATTTGACATTTTCCGCTGTTTTAATGTGCAAGTTTGAGGTGATAATTGTGTTTTAACTCGCTTTAAACGTGAGGTAATGTTGTCCGGTGTTTTCACTCACAGATTTGTCTTTTTGTTTTTTGTTTTTTTTGTTTTTAGATGTCTTCGCTGTTTAGTTATCGTCGCTGCAGCACAGAGGCTCCTCCGGATTCATGGCTTGTGAGAAGTTGTAGATCAACCTGAAAACAGCGACCGTCTCTTTTATCTGTTTTAAAAAAAAAAAAGCCCCAAAAATGATCAAGGCTGAGAGCAAAGGAGGTGAGAGGACGCTGAGGAGCGCGTCCCCTCACAGAAACGCGTACAAGTCTGACTTTCACGCCATTAAATGCTCCTTTGATGGGCCAAAATCCGAGGCCGCCTCCAGATCTTATGCAAATGGATCCAGCGACACCCGGGAGGACTCGAGGGGGAGGCCTTTTGGGACCAGGGTGAACAAGATCAAGAACATTTTCCTGCAGATGGATGGTCAGCAACAGGAGTGCCAAGAAGGGAAAGTCACTTTAAAGCCTGAAGTGTCCCAGGTGTCCCCACCGAAGGGGCAGTTTCCAGTAAACACACCCCCCAGAGGTAACTTCAACAGCCCCGCCAGCCCGGAGTCGCTCCATTCAGATAAAACACCCAAAGGGGAAGATGTTGAGATTGACAAAGTGGCTTTGGCAGAGAAGTTTTCTGTCACTAGAAAACTCTTTGAGAGGGGCATCAAAGAGCAGCCCCCTGCTGAAAAGTCGTCTCCAAACAGAGTGGTGACCCGCCTGTCCCTCGGAAGTGCCTCTGATGAAGGGAAAAGCACGAGGAGGGTGTCGGGATCCTCCGAGACGCCTGTCAAATCGGAGCAAACCCCTACTTCTGCAGCCGAATGTCGAACAGATGAGAACGCAGACGGCGAGAAAAGGCACGGGCCTAGGGTGACACTGAACGCGGGACCCATATCCAAAAGGTTGGAGAATTTTAGAACGGACAACGACCCAGAAGAGAACAACAAAGCTGCTGCAAAAGGAGGAATCGTGTCTGCTAAACAACACAGTACCACTGAACATTTACCGCCTACCTCGCCAACAAGGGACAGCTTGCACAAATCTGCCACTCCTGTTAAAGAAGCCACTAACTCGACCCTTGTGACTGATGCCACTAACAAAAATTCATCCCAGGCGGCGTGCGTCAGTATGAAAACAGCGCCTTTGGGGTCTGGTGTTGGGATTAAACCAACATTCCCGGCTACCAACGCGGCATACAAATCTGTTTCTTCCACAACCGATGCCACTCACAAACCCCTCTCACCAGAGCACACAACCCCAACCAGCTTCAAATGCTCCTCATCATCCAGTGATGGATTTAAGAGGACATCTGTTGGTGGGGATGAGGACAAGCCACATAGTCCACCCCCAAGAGACGTGAAGCAGCCTCCTCCATCAGCTGGTGGGGTCACCAACAGGCCTAAATACCCTGACAAAGCCAAGAGTAATGACAGCATGGTGCAAAGTCCCACCAGGGAGAAACCTCCAAGCCAGACCTCGTCGCTGGACTCCAGGGGGGTGGGCATGGTACGGGCAGAACTGGTGGTGGTTCAGAATGAGTCCTCAGAGAGTGAGGAGAACGAGGATTGGAACGCCGAAGAGAACGTGTTCGAGGAAGAGCAGGTGAGAAGCCCTAAAGACCCGCCGACGCACCTGAGAAGAACCTTCCCACCAGAAAAACAGAACTGTAACCCTGCTCATCATGTCTTGGCGAGAGATGTCGCAAAAGGGACACAGAGGATAGCAGAGACCGCGGGTGAAGGCAGGGTGTTGGAGGACAACGGGCCGTTTGAGTCGAAGGAGGAGAACCAGCAAGATGGTGAGGATAAATGCGAGGAAGACGATGAGGCAGCGGAGGAGGAGAATGAGCTGGAGGATCAGGTGGGCCGGAGCATCCTGGATAGAGCCTCTCCGGTGGTGTACGGTATCGAGAACGCAGCTTTTGTGGATGACAGAGATGTAGACCAGGTCCTCAGGGAAGAAGAAGAAGATGAGGAGGAGGAGGAGGAGGAGGAAGACCGAATGTATAGGGAGTATGACGATTGTTATGAGGCGCCCGGCCTGTCAGATGAAGAGGATTCTCCATCAAAGAGGAAAATCAAGTTCTCCACAGACCCCATTTTGGTGAGTATGTGCTGTTGTTTACATTTGAACTATTGCTGCTCAACTCCTAAAAACATCTTGTGCAGCACTGTCACCTTAAACCGCTGTCTCACTGATTCAGCAGCTGTCTGGCCAAGGTGTTTCCCTGCAGACATGAGACAAATTAGTGGAGGCCAAGAATGAACGCCTCTGTTGGTCATACTGACGTCACAGCTGCTGCACCGTATCATCAGACGAGCTTTGTCACTGTTCAGATCGGTCAAAGCTGTGGTTTATTTAATCTGGGTGACCACAGCGGAGGCTGATAGTTTGCCATCTCCAGGTGCTTTAATCCAGCAGAAGATCAGGAGAATTTTTGGGCATGCAAGGTAGCAGCAATGTTTGTAAAATGCGGTTGACATTGCAAGAGCTTGTGAAAGCAGGACCACAGCTGAATGTGGGCGGCAGTATTGTAGAGACATGTGAAACTCAAGACTGTACAGTAAAAGAAAAAAAATCATGACCACCCTTGAGTCACAGCACTGCATGGGTATTTTTGCTCATCTAGAGTGGTTCCCTTCTGCCTGTGAATCACGTGTTGCTCTCAAGAGGGACTGTTCAGGGCTTTGATCCATCCATATGATCTCTTTCTACAGACTAAGTTATCTCATTACTTCTGGGAATTCCTGCTTTTTTTAATGTGCATTAATTTAGACGAATATGAATCTTTTGTGAAAAGCATAAAAAAGGGCTTCAGTTGTTTTATTTTTCTCTGAAATCTGTCACATTGTTGGTGTTTTATCATTGAGAGGTCTGATGTCTCTTCATTGAAGAGACATTAGACTATTTGTCTACTTATAGAGTGGTCTGATTGACAGAACAACTAATATTACAATATTTGTGATATTGTCATTTTTAATTTTAGTGATGATTCAGTTTATTTACTTTACTTTCCATGCACAGTCAAATGAGTTATGTGTGTCCAACTATATAGTCTCCAAACCGTGGAAAACACAGCATTTATATTGCAATTTAACAGTATCAAATTTCCCTGTAGTCTGATGTCATCATATCCATAACATTTATTTGATACGGTTTCCAGGTTTATTCTCAGCTGGTATAATATCTTTTGGTATTGCCACATATGCCTGTGTTGTAAACATTTCCATTGGGCTTTAAAAGGGTGTGTTGGAAGTGGAGGTAGCGTCGCCAGCCATAGATATTCCACAATCAACATATCTAACAACATTTGTTAAAGCGGGGAAAAACAAATCACTCCAGTGCATTCCACAAAGCTTTTGAGCAGCTCAGTGTTTATCCAGGCCTTAAAATGCACTGTTATCTCAGGGTGTGGACCCCTCCTCATCCCAGTCATCCTGGCAGGGGGTCCTGGGAGAGGGGACCAGAAGCTGACCTGGAGAGGAGGGGACACAAACAACAGTGCGCCTCCTCTGCCCAAAGTGGAGCTGTGACAGAGTTTTACAGTTCACAACAATATGCTGGACTGTGTCTCCTCTACGCAGCAGTTCACATACAGCTCACAACAAGCGTGAGAGGGAGACTTTATGCAAAAGTGGAATAACTGACACAAGGGTGTAGTTGATATGTGAGCTTGTATCAGGGCTGTTTTTTTTTAGAGACACTAGCTGGCTTCAGATTGTTCATACTGCATTCTGTTAATATATGCAGTGCTAAAATTAAAGTTTATTATGTATGAAGTATTGAGTACATTAGCAGTGATTGTTGGCCACAACCAGTGTTATTTTCTAATTCGATATGCAGATTTGTTTTTCTCAGTTCTGGTTCATTATACTGCAAATGCAAGTCTTTCGTCAGCAGGCCATAGTCAACATCATTCAGTGATAGTGACTTACTAGCTGTTTTTTAATGAAAACCATAGGTATATTTTTAAATATTGGTAAGTATGTACAGTTCAGTACATTAATGATAATTCATGTGTAGTATTTTATGATGGTCCCTTTCTACCCACCATGTTGGTTTGAGAGCGCTTTTAATGATCCCCTTTGATAAACAAAAGATATATAGCAAGTAAAAAATGCCAAACCACTCGTTTCCAATGAACTTTCTATATGATTGCATGAATGGGTGCATGCAATGGACATGCTGGAAGGAGCACAGAGAGATTTGTCAAAGCAATGATATTTGCTTGGATTAAAACCACGGGGTCAAGGTTACGTGGTATGCGTGTTGGCCAATTAAGTCACACAACTGTCCCTAAGCCAGCCTTTTCTACCTGCGGCCTGGCTAACAAAAGCCTCCCGCCAGCACTGCATCATTCTCCACAGTCTGCTGGTCAGCGCTGGCACTGGGAATCAAGCACACTTGAGTCAAAGCTAACTAGGAGAGAGGAAGTGCTTTGTGCTCCTGGCTCACAACGGGATTAGATCCCTACGTAACCCGAGTCTGCCTGACAGAGGAGGTGTCTTGTGTGGAAGAAAGGTCCTCTTTGTGAAGTGAGAGAGATGTCCAGTTTCAACCTGTATCACCATTATCGGGGTTGAAGAGGGCTCTCTAAGGCAGTCAGGATTAGTGCATATTGACTTGTTAATTCCTAGATATGTTGTTTAACTAAATATTGCATGTTTATGGTTGCTAAGTGCATTTAATGTTGTTAAATGCTGTTGGTGAAGATGGAAATACTCGAAGGGTGCAGCTTAACAAAGAAAGTAGCGAAAAATGACTGTAGTGTGTAGTTGAAAAAGTACTGTAAATATTTTACACATTGTTTTGTGAGAAGATTGTTCTGCATAAATGGTAGAGTCACACTTAAGTAGGGCATTGAAATGCTGCATTCCCTTTGCTGCTGTGTCAGTATATAAGTTTGCTGTACCCTCTGGCTGTATGAGCGGTACAAATATTGCACCACTCCTTTAAATTATATCTTTGGTCTTCACAAGGAGGTTGTTTCCTCTATAACTACAAATAAAAACCAGGCCCGCACCAGTAGATTTGTGTGTTGAGGCATGTCCTTATCAGCTGAAACTTTTGAGCCACAGATCACTTTTATTTAGCAGTTTGCTGGTTTGCATTTACTGGAGCTCGCTTTCACCCTGAAGCATTTAGTTTGGCAAAAACCAAGATCTATTGAATGATTAACACTCCCTGCTGTAGGTGTGTTATCTGCGCGGGGGACAAAGACTGCATTTTCAGTGTAGATACGTGCAACCTCCTGGTTGGTTGTCTTTAGTTTTGTGTGTTATATTGCATGCGAGGACACTTGGAACAGGAGTCATAAAGCAGTTAATCAGAAAAGAAAATGTCTGAAACCAGGATCTGCACCTGCTGCTTTGCCCCACCCCCACAGAGTCACAGGAAGTACCACCGCAGTTATCGGTCAAATGAATGCATTGTCCCTTCTCCAACACCAAGGGTGTGGTAAAGGATTGAAGAGTTCATTGTAACTGAAAGAAGTTGGCATGTTTTTTTCTTTGTTTGCACTGTAGATAATTACACTGTCCACATTGGTCTCTCTTCAAGCATACACATCCTGTCAGTTTGGCTTCCCACATGCCCGCAATAAAACTTTGTTTAGTATCTGTGGACATGTCACCTGTATGAGGTAGAGTGCAGTTTGTAATGTGGAGTCAAATAAGACGTTTCATTACTGTGCACTGTTGTGTTTCTGCACTACAGTGTGTGCGTGCCATTTTTCATTAGGGTGGGAATCTTTGAAAATCCTATGATGTGTACTTATATTGTCAGATAATCATTTTGTCTTCTTACAGTACTTATTACACTAATAATTGGTAATTGCAGTCATGTTTTTGGACCTCACCTCAGTTTCTAGTTTCATCGTCTGAGGCCAGCAGTCTTTTCTTTGTTTGTCTGCAACTGTGAGGGCTTTCATAAGCACATGCTCAAATGCAATTATGCTGCATCACTTGGCAATAGTGACATTTATTTTAATGAAAATTGTCAAGATTATAACTTTCAGCTTGATGGTTAATGATGACGTTTACTTTCCGACCAAACAGAAAGAATACTAAGGTTTTTAAGGTTCATTGCATTCATTTGGAAGCATGAATACTTAAATGAAAGTGTAATATGCTGAACAAGATCACTGGTTAAATGGTAATTTGAGAAAACAGAAGATGATTTTCACACTAAAGGCAGAGCACACTGTTAGTAATGTTATTAATCCAGAGCCTCTCCGCTGCAATATTAGTTTTTTGTACATAACTATTATTAATGAACAAAAATCTATTTTTTGCATGAGGATAAGAATTGAAGTTTCTATGTGATTAGATTGCGCCCCCACCCCCATTCCTTAATATATGCTGAAAAGTTGAGATGTGAATACAGACACACAATCCTCAGCTCTTCCAGCTGTATTTCATGTGATTAGTGAAAAGCTAAACAGGCATATTCCATATTTGGACTCTGCAGCCAACCCATCCCATAGTGTTATGCTTTCCATTTCCTATCTGAGACGGGTCATCTGCCGGCCAGAGGAATGTGTGGGACACGACTCCACCCTCATCCAACCAGCAGACAGACCCTCCCCTTGTAGGATGAGTTCCCTCCAGCCACCTGGGCTGGTGGGTGAATATCCAACACAACGGGGCAGAATACTAATGCACTCGGCTCAATGCTGTTCATTAAACAACTTGGCATGGGACGAGCTTTGGGCTGATTATGATTGCCTTGAACGCTCCCATTATGTGATTACAGACAAACACATTAGCGGATGCTGTGCATTTTCACTGGAAGTTAGCAGTAATTGTGTGTTGAAGTTTTTCAGCAACCCGTTCAGGACAAAAGTAGCCTTTGTGAGCCATTTATAAATAAACCTGTTCAACCTGTTTATGTTTGCACTCCTTTGAAATTTGATTCCATTACAGCAGTCAGACTCCACCTCCGCCTGATGTAGGTCATACACTAACATTACAGTTTCACTTATAGTCAGTCACTGCAAACTTCATTAATTATCCAAAGGCATGCATACAGGAAGCACTAGGTATATATTTTGTTCTTCTTCCTGATATGTTTACAGAAGATCTAAAAACTGGGCCCCATGCCTTCTTCCCTAATTACTGTGTGATCTGGGCCAAGCCACCACCCCTGCCCCAGCCCGCTCCCATGGTGTGTTTTGATTTGTTTTATTTTTGTAGGCCCACTTACATTACAAGCTCCCCAGTCCAGTGGTCGGCCCTCATTTCGCACTTGCAAGAGATTTTTCTAGTTTGCTTTTCCTCGCAGCTGCTGACTCATTTCCCACATTTGTATTTCGTTGTGTGGAGGGGAATGAGGGAAAAGATGGGAAAGGTTAGAGTTTGGGTGTGGGCATGTGTACATCTGTGCGTGTGAGCACACGTTAGAGAGGACAGACCACTGAAGTCGTTGGGAGATGGATGAAAAGCCCACACATGCCGGGAGCTTTGTAGGAAATGGGAAAATGAAGATGGTACAGCAGTCTGTTGAGCCACATGTCAACCTCAGTGACCGCTGTAACAATTTGGGGGAAAACAAGCAATTTAGATACCTTGTTCTGTATAAACTACTTCTTTGGTCTCTCATTTTTGTTGGAGTCCGTCTGCCTGAACAACAGTCGAGTGTTTTGGTTTTACCTGATGGTGGACTGTGCACTGAACAATGAGGAAAAACGGGTGTGTGCTGCGATAACTGGAGACAGTGATAAAAGTGATCTGTCTCTGCGTGAGAAAGAGTAATACAGAGATTGATTTCTGTCTTTCTTGCAAATAGAAGAACAGTGGTTGAGTGATTAGGTTTCAGCAGAGAGCATAGCATTGTTCGAACAAGGCCTGGGAGTCCATGGCAACAGGAAAGTCAGACATGGGAGTCGAGGGGGAGGTCGAAGGGAGAATCTGAACTGCTGGATGCGGTGGTGCTCCCTACATCCTATTAGCCTACATATTCAACCCTTAATTACTCAAGTCTCTAAAGTCTAAACCAAAAAGCATCTTTCATCCTTAATGAAATCTGCGTCTGCTCTACTTCTGTGAATCCATTTTTAACTGTTTAAATTAGAAGTTGATAAGCTTTGTCAGTCCTTTTTATAGAAGTGCTCTAAAGCTTGCTGTGCAGAAAAGTGCAGAATTGCTCTAAAGATATAAAAAGTCTTGTTTTTTTTTTATTTCAAAAAGTTATAATCTTAAGTGTAATGGGTAAACTTCAACTTGTGTGAAAAAGATGACCCCTATCAACGAGTGGAAGAAAGCACAATGTATGGGTCATAGATTAACCTATGGCAATAAGCTTTGACAAGTATAAAAGGAAGGACTCACTTGGGCTGATGGAGGGTCGAGGCCCCATAAATAGCATTCCTGCCTGCACCACAAAGCTGCGGTAGTGTGCATAATTTTCTCTCATCGGGTTTTGGAGGCTACATGAGAGAGGTACCAAATCGAGAGTGCCGAATCAGTACATTTACATCTGGTCTCCAAGATAACGCAATATGGATCCATGAATGTGTGTGAAAATCAGCAGGATGTTGTAAAACAGAAATTCACTTTGAGGAACTGGACAGAAGGCTCAATAAGTTATTCTGGAAATTTACTATCTTTGGGGTGCGTCCAAAGACTACATAGTGAGGAGACAGAAAGACAGAGGGAGAGGGAGATTGCTTGTGGTTGACTCCTCAAGTCTTGACATGCTGCAGGATCTAGACTCAGACTCTGTTGCCCAGAGTGGAAATGTTTATTTGATTACATCATACATCCCTCATGGCAAATGTCTCAATCAATCTTATAATTCCATAGACGTACTCCTTTTTATTGTGTGAATTGTCACCCTGCGGTGGTGTTGTTTTTTTACCACGATGGGTGGGGTGGCACTCATTCATGCAAGCCGTATCAGAGAAGAAGTTTAATTGCAGGAATTAATCAGCAGTTAAGTAATTATTTGTTAGTTGGATAGTCAAGTTTGCACCCGAGAATACAGCTCACCACCTGATAGCTCAGTGATTAGGAGAAGGCCCATTTCTCTGTGTTTTGGTGTTTAGTAAGAATGTGTACAGCTGGAAATGCAGTGCTTTGCTGTCAGATTTTACACACCAATTGTATAGTATGCTCTGTGATCCATTCAATTTTGCACATTCACCATCTTAATATACAAGCTAGAATGGGAAATGTGTGCTAAAATATCTGTTAAAAAAAGAACAAATTACACATTGAAGTTTAGGAGTGTACAAAATTACTTGTCCATGGCAAGGATTAGCTTGTTCAGTTAAAATACAGGACAGTTATTTGAAGTATCAATTCAGACACGTTCTCAGAAAAAACAACAACAACAACTCTTGTTTGAAGTGGGAAGTTTTTGTCCCAACATGCACAGATGACATTAGCAGATTTATTAGCATTTGTATGCCTTGGTTTGTGCATGTTGTAGCCTGGTTCCTGTGGTGTAAAACATTTTTCAATATCTTTTTGTTTTTCTATATTATTTGTACCTTTCCTTTTTTAGGCTATTCAGAAGAGATTAAATGGTTAAAGTTCAGCTCAGCAAAATCAATGGGAAGACTTTGTTGTTCTTCATATTCTACCTACAGCTCAAATCTGTCTCTGTACTCCATCCATCCAATTCCCTCTCATATAATCTTGTTATTAATTTAGTTGATGACACCTGTAGGCTGCATCCTTTGACCCTGGTATCAGCATCCTGCCACCACCACCCAGATTAAAACTAACAATAACCATGCAGGGGGTTTTGTTACAGACACACCGTTGGGTTCATCCCCATAATCAGGCATTAGCTGATTATCCGCTAAACTCTAATCTACTTTTTTTTATCAACAATGCTTTGTATCTGTAAACTAGTCTCCCATAACTGACTGCACTATCCGAATCTTCTGTCTTTATTCTGTCAGGACTGTATCACCTCTAGTGGCTTAATTTAAGTCAAAGCTTGATCAGTAATGTTGTAAGCCGTGTTACAACAGTATGCTACTGTGGGCTCCGGGAAGCGGTCATGGACATTTTTCCACATCTTTTTGTTCAAAAGATTGATTGAGAAAAGAATGAGCAGATTAGACAGTGATGATGTTGTTTGTTGCAGCCCTGCTGTTACACTTGTCATAACAAAGAATGAACCGTACACTCTTTGTAGTACCTGAATCATGGCAGATGGTCATCTCCAATCTATTTTATACTGAACATTGTAGAGCTCACTTTAGCTTGATCCCAGTTTTTAGAGTGGATTATGACTTCTGTTTGGTAGTATCAGTGGTTTTCAGGGTAAATGTGTAAGTGTTGTTGTATGTCTTAACCCTTTAATGCTGGTGTTGAGTACCGGACGATGCCCGTTGATTGGAGGCTGAGAGATTTGTCTTTTTCCTCTTTATTACTTTTTATTTCATTTCATTGTACCGTGCTGATTACCATTTGTCGCCTCCGAACATTGATCTTCACTGCATCCACTGCTTAGCTCTCCCCAGCTGTGCCCTACTTTCCACGCTGCTCATGTTCTGCCGTACTGCCTGCATGTGCTTTATAATTCCAACCAGAAAATGGCCTCTGGGACACATCCAGCGCTGTGCGAGGCCTGTCTGCAAAGTTCGCAACTTCTTAAAACTCTGAAAGTCCCTGAAGGGGAATATTTTGGGAATGCATTTTTTGTTTCACTGTTGTTGACACGTGTTGGACTTCTGTTAAAAAAAATATGAAAGATGCAGATAAGTTGATGCATTCTGTACAGTCAGATAACTTAAGATTATTTTGATTCATAATATATGTCAGACACTATTTTGAGAACCGTGGCCACAGCCTGATAAATAAGGGAGTGAATTTCAGTGTTAGTCGTCCACATCATTATCAAAAGGCTCTGCTGTTTTTAAGCAGCTGTTAAAGTGTGCTTCACCAGCGCACTGGAGCATTCATTTCCTTCGTAAAGGTCCAAAGCATGAGTATAATTCTCCTTCTCCATTCAGTTTTTCTCAAATGAGGAATGTGCCCTTGTTCAGCCTGCCAAGATAAATAAGAATAACTCAAACGTGAAAATAATGTCTATGTCTGTGTAGATCCTCATACATAACCCTCAACATAAATCTGTAACTACTTGTTAAGGGCATAGAAGATGGTGTTTTGAAGCTATGCACTTGATATTTTGACCAACACAGGTTTTCAGTACCTTCTCCAACGAGGAATATGATCGGCGCAACGACGATGTGGACCCGGTCGCAGCGTCTGCAGAGTACGAGCTGGAGAAGAGAGTGGAGAAG
Organism: Amniataba percoides; assembly: GCA_037176925.1. Classification (NCBI taxonomy): domain Eukaryota; kingdom Metazoa; phylum Chordata; class Actinopteri; order Centrarchiformes; family Terapontidae; genus Amniataba; species Amniataba percoides. The sequence continues at coordinate 10,867,168 of JBAJHX010000043.1, read as the reverse complement.
ATGGATGTGTTCCCTGTGGAGATTGAGAAAGGTGAGTTTAGGAACACTGAAGGTAAATTCTTGCAAAACCATATGTAACATTTATTACATCAGTGTCAAGGGCATGAATGTGTAATTTATTTTAATTTTTTATACCCACACTTTTAAAATCCTCATAATTTCTCTTCATGCAGGAGACAATGGACTTGGCATCAGTATCATAGGAATGGGAGTGGGAGCTGACCAGGGCCTGGAGAAGCTTGGCATTTTTGTGAAAACCATAACGGAGCGAGGAGCAGCTGAGAACGATGGGCGGTAAGTCAGAGAGCTGAGGCCTCCTCTTTGCACAAGGGTAGATTTAAATCTCATCACAACAACGTCACTCATTTTGTGTACAAGCGGAGGCATTGCACGCACTCACTGGACACTGCACGACAACCACTTTTAAAGTTACACTCTAGGATTTGGTCATCACCCAAAGGCTGGTGACACACAAGACACAAACCAAGCTGATTTGTATATAGCTTCAAAAAATCCCTCTCTTTCTGTTTTCCATGAATTTTTAGATTTGTTTTATTGCCAGCAGCATTGAGGCTACTGTATGTTTGAAATATTTACTATTATGCTGGAACGTTTCCCTCTCTTTCCCTCGCTCCCATCTCTAGCATACAGGTGAATGACCAGATAGTGGAAGTGGATGGTATCAGTCTGGTGGGCGTCACCCAGCTGTTTGCTGCTACAGTCCTGAAGAACACCAAAGGCACAGTGAGGTCAGCTCAAAGGACACACCCAAACAGTAATACATTGGAAAATATTTTGTTGGTGACAAAATTGAGCCTCTGTTATGTGGATTTAGATATAATGTTATTGGATCTGTTCTGTTGAGACTCTAGAGGCCATAGATTGACTAGTGTTTTTCTTTGTCAAAGAGCTAAAGTAATGCTCCATGTTAATGATTTATCATAGGGAAATTTAACACCCACGCATGACACAGCCGGGACTAAACAGCATCTAAAAATTTGCATTTCACTGTATCAAGTGATACACGCCAGAAGCTGCTGGATGGTATTTCTAGGCAACGTGTCAAAAGTTACATTATACGGCACACAAACGTTGTAATAGTATCCTTATTATGAACAGGTTCCTGATTGGCCGGGAGAAGCCAGGGACACAAAGCGAGGTAGCCCGCCTCATTAGTGAGACGTTAGAGCAGGAGAAGAACCAGCAGCAACAACACCTGGATGACCCCTATGAACACTCGACAGAGGAGGTGAGTCTGCTGGTCAGGAAGTGCACTGACAATATGTGTAATATATAAATATACGTTAAATTTAGGTCTAATTACATTTAATGTTGGACTTTGATTGATCTGTAAAGTCCACATTTCTGTGGTTTTTAATACCACGTTGGATTTATTAGAGCTTCCAGAAAAGTTTTAGCTCCCCAGTCGTATGGAGATGTTGATGTGACCTCTATTTACAAGCCGCTAACTAATTTTATGATAACTCTGACTTGCACTGAACATAGCATTAGTCCCTTTTCCAAGCCCTGTCAAAATCTCACTCAGCTCAACCAGGAAATGAGCAGCTGGCTGTGAGTAAGCCATGTGTCACCATTCTGCCGTGTTGGAAGGTGTTCATTCGACTGCCGCCTGTCTGCCAGAGTTGTGAAATATTTGCTTTCTGAAGTTCAAGGAGCCACAGGCCTCTGTTGTTACGATAGCCTGGGAAGAGAATTTATGTGGGATTTAATCAAGCAGACAAAGATATAAAGAGAAATGTTGCGTAACTTATGGTGAGGAATCTGATGCTACAAATATGTGTAGCCAAACTCCTGCAAACTACCCTCACCCCCTGCCCCCACCTGTGAACCTGCCCACAGACGTTACTGATTAATGTTCCCTCCACAGACTGTGGCGAACTGTGCCACTGGGAGCGTTGTTGACACACGCATAGCATGCTTCTCGGCATGTAGGGTGTGTTTGTGTTTGCAGTATGTGATGCCATATGTGATGTCGTATTTCAGGAGGAGCGCTATGAGGAGGAAGAGGACGGAGCGGATGAGAGGATTCTGGGCTCCAATTTCTCTCCAGGGCGGAACGTAGAGGTGTTTGAGCTGCCTGATTCAGAGGCTTTGTTTTTGCCAACCAACATGGACAGCTCTCAGATGGCCTTCAAGTTCAAAGAGGTATCGCCTACGCTGTGATTTATGTGATTTAAAATGAAAATCAAAGGCTCAGTATTCTGATTTGGGCCAGATTTAGTAACAACATTGAGCAACGTGTGTAACCATAATCTTTCCTATTTTTGTTCCTTAGCTGCTGCTCAAACACAGCATTGCTGAAGCTGAAATAAATCAACTAAGGGAAAAGGTATGAATACAATGACTGTGTTTTTTATTGTGTAAGATATTCACATGCAACAAAAATACGATCATGATATAGCAGTATAATAAATATATTTTCTGGAGTATCTGTATGTGTGTGTGTGTGTGTGTGTGTGTGTGTGTGTGTGTGTGTGTGTGTGTGTACTGCTATATACTGCTGTATAGCAGTATATAGCAGCCTTTTTGAGTCTTAACTTTTAAGGCATGACCTTACTGAGTGATGAATATTTTCTGAAGATATTCATTGAAAATTTCTTTTGATAGCCTCTTTGTAGACTCCAGTCTATACATGTACGTGTGTGAGATTGTAAAGGTGAAACACTGATGCACTTGTAGTAGGCTGTTTCTAAAATACTGTTTAGTACAACAAGTAACACAGAAACTGTCTTGTTAAACAAAGTCAGTGTAGCCAACCAAAGTAACTTGTCACCATCTCTACACAGCTAAGGTCATCTGAGGAGGACAGATCGTTGTGGGAAGGCAGAGAGTCTGCACTGGAGCAAAAGATCGAAGATAGCAACGACAAAATCCTGAAGTTGGAGGGTTACTGGCTGGAAGCCCAGGATCTGTGTAAGGGTGTGAATGAACAATTAGCTGAGACTCAGGCCCAGTATGAGACCCTGGACAAGAAGTACAACAAGGCCAAGAAACTGCTCAAGGACTATCAGCAGAAGTGAGTTCGTCTTAATGTGCAATGTTAGAGGAGTCTGTGCTATTGAATTCAGTGTTTTACTTAGTTCATGTCACACACTCAAAGACAACATCCAATATCACCACACCTAATATTATTTTTTCATGGAAATAATAAATACAGTTAGATAATTATTTTCAAATAGCTTAATTAATGATGGGATAAATGTAAAACAAAATAGACAGATCCTACCAAAAACACATTCAGCTGGATAAACAGAGTATTTGCAATAATACTGTCAAGATAGTGTTTGCTTACACTCCATACGAAGACAAAGAGTCAAGGAGGAGACCTGACAGCCTGGGACAATGTTGGAAAGTGTTTGATTAATTAGACTTGAAGCACAAACATGTAATGGAGAGGAGTGATTGTTCAGCAGACCAGAGAGACTTACAAGCAGAATAATGATGTTCTTTATTCTAATCAATGTTAAAGGTAAACGTGATACAAACCATTGAAATGTCTCCAACATGCACCTTCAATAATCTTAACTGAAATAGTGTGATCTCAGCGTGGTGCATGCTAAAATAATTTAGGAGTTAATGGAAAATATTGTTTTGTCTTTAAAAAGAGATGAATGTGAAAACACAAGATCAATGTTTTTGTCAGAAGTGTATAATATCATGATGTCACCAGCTGTGGAGCTATTTATGATGGATATTATTCCCTCATGTAGATTTAGAAATTATTTGATCTAACAGCATCATGTAGCCGGCTTCTTGTGTGGTAACAAGCACTATACTGCAAAGGTTTTAAAGTTCATCCAAATAACAAAAACAAAAAACATGCTCTCATATATCCCTAGTGGTATGTAGCCTGCCAAAAGTTCTGCTTCTATTTGCTGAGGTTTTGAAAGAATGGTCCCTGACATTTCTCCTCCTAACCCAATACCTCCAAATCAATGGAAATCTCTTTGTGGCAGTCAAAGCAGTGATAAATTACATTTAAATATCCTTTCCAGAACCAAGGTCCTTGTTACGCTCATTGAAAACGTTTCATAGACCTCACTGTAAACAGTTTCTGCCATTGTTGTATGGTAATCTGCACATGGCTGTATTCTGAGGTTTGCACATTATCCTGAATAATGAGACCATTGTTCATGGAAATACACAGACACAATGCTGTGGAATTTTTCAAATGTGATCAAATTCCACTCATCCTCTTTCAGAGGTGGTTATCTACAAAGGGGGAAAATTAAACCAAAATTGCCTGCATGGATCATTGCAGTTTTTGTGATTTGGGTGAACTAACCCTTTAATTCAAAGCCATGATGGGATGGCAAGAGGATGTTTGTGTACAAGTTTATATACAGCTTAAAGTATTTTTTCCAGTTATCAGATTTTGTATCAGGCTGACAGTCTTTTTGTTTTTGTAGAAATAATTTTTGTCCGTAATATAAAACATATCTTTTGTTCTCTCAGCCTTGACAGTGCCAGGACATTTTTCCATTCACACCAAGACACAGTTGTTGTTAAACTAAGACACAGTCTATGGTCTGGTTTTGCATTTTGTGATAAGCTCATGAAACAGAGCATGTTTACAAGCAAAAGGACTGATGGGAAACCACGTTTCCTTTTTTTCTCCCCAGAGAGATAGACTTTGTGAAGAAAGAGGAGGAGCTGAAAAAGATTCTAGATGAAAAAGACAAGTGGTACAAGGAACAGCTGGAGAGCTTGCAGAACAGGGTAAAGCTTAGAAAAAAACAATATTATACAGCTCAGCAGACATGCAAGGGATACTGAAATGAAATTTGTTTTTGTCCACAGATAGCTGTCCTAGAGTCCAGGGGGGCCTCAGGTGTGGAGCGTCAGAGTGGTCGGGACTCGGCAACAGACGAGAGATTAAACAGCCAAAACCCCGTCACCAACACACAGTCGGTTGACTCACTACTAGGTACAAAGGGTCATTAAAACGGAAGTACACACCTCACACTTTCATTGTGTGATCTGTAAAACATTGACAAACGTGCATCATGAACTCCAGTGACCCTTGCGAATAATGTGTTTATGTTTTGTTTTGTTTTTTTCTCTCTTGTGTAGAACAAGATTGGAATGAGCTTGTCCCTGAGACGGAGCGTTTGGACACCAGCGCACACAGAGCAAAGGGCCTGCTTGCTCAGAAGGCCAAACGTCAGCCTCCGTCTCGAAACAAACTCAAAGAGACCCTCGCGGTAGCTTCAAGTCCCTCTCAGGTCAGCCAGGCGATCGTGGTGTAGTGCTTAATCTTAGGCTGCAAACCATAATCACATGTTGTTTGAGCATATAATTGGATTGAACAGTAGATGTGACATAAAACCTGAAGATGCATCAAGACACACTCAAAATGCATGACGAAATACCCTGTGTCTCACTTTTTGTAGAAGAGGCAGAGCACTTTAATAATAATATTTAACTTTAACTGAGCGTGTCAGCTGACCAATCACAGCGAACTAGATGGGATTTTATGCAGCAAAGGTAGCTGCCACTTCCTCATGTCTTCTTGCCATGTTAAAGCAAAAAAACCCTCAAATCTGTCAGGATGAAGTTGGCATGTTGTGATGTTGAGGCAGCACTTTTATATGTTGTAAAATGTTAATAATACACCTTTTATAATGAAAAAACTACTTGATAAATCAAAAGCATTTGTAATAACAGTACCGTGTTTCCCTTGGCCCAAGAAGTATATTTCTTGCCTAAATTTTATTATGAAAGTAATGTCACAGGAGTGTCTGTACAATGTGTGCTTTAATCCCCTCTTCCTTGTATTGTCCTTGTAAATAATCAGTTTCGTCCCTGACAGGAAACTGAAGAGGACGAGGACCAGGAGGATCAGGAATCTCCCAGGAGGAGGAGGTCCATCCAGGAGAGCCTGTCCCTCCCGGTGCCTGTCTGCTATCCTGGGAATGGGCAGAAAGATGATCCAGGAGAGACCAGGATTAAGGCAGAGCTCTCCAGCAGTCCGTCTTTGTCTCCTTCACAGGGAGACAGCGTTGAAAGCAGCGGAAGCCCTTCTTTGTCTCCTCCAAAAGACACCTTGTCACCACAGTCCCCCTCTGGATTCATGCGCAATGCCAAGAAGAGGGAGTCCAAAGGCAAGAGCAAAGAGCTCAAAGGTATGTGCGACAGAATTGACAGTAATGCTTTCTCCTGCATCATTCTTGAGCCTGACCTGTTTTTGTGTCATTGCAGAGGAGCTGGCTGAGTCCTCATCAGCGGGGAAACCTAAAAGACGATTTCCAGACTTTGGGTAGGTTTCCGTGGTGATCACTGTCATTCATTTCCAAGTTAGCATCATTTTTGCACTAACACGATAAATCTTACTGGTCAAACATAACAGCGGCCTCCGCAAGTCAGGTGGCAAAGGGAAGAAGCACGACAAGGAGGCGATGAGAGCATCTTTGGACAGCAGGTACGTTACTGCACAAACTTAATTAAAGGTCAAACATATTCCAGATATCTGAAGTTCTTGTAGTACTCAAACAACAACCGTGTTTGCTCATGTGTAGTAAACGTCTGAACTCCTGCTGGACTGCAGTATTAAAGGAATCCATGTTACTCTGTGGATAGAAATATTCAGCTAGCTTTCTACTCTGATTTTGTATTTGCCTCTTTCTCCAACGCCCAGGGGGTCGGCAGAGTTACTGGAGGAGTCGGGAGGGAACCTGTCCCCTGCAGATTCAATGACCTCCATCCCCACCTGTATGCCTTTCTCCTGGTTTGGAGACAAAGAGAGAGACAGGGACAGAGAGCCCTCGTCCTCCAGCAGCAGCCTGCCATACGTTGCGACTGAGACCAGCAGTGAGCAAAGTCAGGATCGCAAGAATAAGGTGTGCAAATTTATGTGAAGTTAAATATTACTTTATTACAATTGTAGCACCCCATAAGTGAGATTGAGATATAACGTCAGTGAGGTCACAAACTTGTCCAGCTATAAAACATCCATTGTCTGTCCTCCCCCATAATGTATTTTTTATCTTTCCTAAGAGAGTAAAACTAGTAGACACATAATGGGAGGCTGTTTTCAGTGACAGTTCAGTTCTCCAAATGAGCTGCGCCATGCAAAGGCCACAATAACTGGATCCATGTGTTGGCCATTAGAGAGAGAGAGCTAGCGGGGATGGATTTGGTGGCTTTTCAATGAGTTTGCAAACAGTGACACATCAAACACATCCTCCACTGAAACGCCTGGCTGACTGTTGCAGAGGCTGCGGTCGGGCTGGTGTTCCCACGATGCTGTTAAAATGAGTTCAAGACACAAGCTGAACCAAGAAGATCACTAAGGGAATAGATTTAGTTTAGTTGCAGTGTGCATTATCGGAGGCTGTTTTGTTTTTTTGCTTTTTTTTAATCAGTGCCTCGCTGCCTGGATATTTATCTCACTGAACCGTGTTTCCTTTAAACAGACAAATCTCTCCTGGTCCTCTTTATTCAGTCGCTCATTAGATTTGGTACAGTATACACGTCTTTGTTTTACCTGTTTTTTTTTTTTGTTTGTTTGTTTTTTGTTTTTTTCTTTAGATGACACCGTAGAGCTATTACTAACAAATAGTTGTCCTGCTATTTGTAATTTCTCACCTCGACACATGCTATGAATAATTCACTGCTTCTTTTGCAGTCGGTATGTGGTGGTGTTACAGGAAACAAAGCTTATCTTATTTTCCCTTTTGTCCACATTCACAAAGCCAAAAGTAGTTTTTCGAGCTTGTTGCACCAGCTAATCGGAAGTTTGATCAGAGATTCATGCGTAAAGTCAGCACTGATAAACAACTCTGTATTGTGCATCCTGTTTTTTTGTAGAGTGATTCTCACAATATGCTTAAACTTGCACATAGCTGGTGCAAAGGCTTTCAGGACAATATTTTATTTTTCCAAATTTAACCCACATTTGAGTTTAATTTTAACTGTCAAAAACAATCACCAAATGTTCATCACATGAACCTCGGGTAAAATGAAAACATTACCCCATACCTGAAAAGTGTTTTGTTTTTTTTTTTCATTAGAAGTAGTGGTGTTAGTCATAGTTCAGATGTTGTGGATGTAGATTTGGTGGTGGAATGGTTTTTATCTTGAATAACTCATATTGTGCAGTAGATACTTGATATTCTGCCTTCTCTGCCTGTTGAAGATCGCTCAAATCAGTGACCTGGATTGCTGCCACTTTAATCACCGTTTTAACCATATCTCATCATAATCCCTTTGGATCAGCACTGCACTCACCCCTCACACCTGTAGCGTTGTATGTGTTTGCTTCTCCTAGTACAGAACTGCTGTTTGGTGATGTGTTACTGTAGTAAATGCGTTCCTTGTTTTCACTTGTTCCAGAGTTTTTCAGTCATAGATGATTCTAACGCTGCCAGTCCCAGTTCAGACATCTCTGGGTTAGTCGCTGAACCCAATCTGTCTGGGCGCTCACACACTTTAATCTTCTCTTCCAGCGAGGTGAGTGCTCTCCTTGTTGCGCAGTCACAAAAGCCGTGTGGGACGCCTTGATGCAGCTGAAAGGGGACATTCTCAAGCATGCTCTTTGAGCCCTCCCGCCCCTTTCATAGCTCAGATTAAATTGTGAATGCAGAGGGAGTAGAAGAGAGCTGCATGTGTGTGCGAGTGTGTGTGTCAAAGCTGTTTTGTTTAGTGTTAAAATAAGTCTTGTGGCTCAGCTTCTCTTAAGTCAGCTGTGATGTTAATAGTTTGTACTTCTGCCTTTGTCAGAACCGTCAACGTGCGCTTCATGTTCTTTACAAGCTTTGGCAGACCGCAGAACAATGCCGACTGCTCCGCTGCCTGCTCAGTGGTGTTTCAGCATCTGTTTTTTTTCTGATGGTGTAGTTTCACGTGTCTCAGTCTCTCAGTTAAAAAGTATGAAGACACACATCTGCATCTGAGAATGTAATTGGTACTTTGCTGTCATTGCACGCTTGTTTTCTTAGTGCTAGCATGGAACATCTTGGGACCGCACACGGTTTTGTTCAACAGAACAAACACTACATGCTCGTTTTGTGTGTTTCATACATTATGTACTTTGCTTTTTTTATTTTAGTCTGTATTATTAACTGTTTTTCAGCAATTTCTCAACCTAAAGCAACCACAGTTAATGTCTGGATTTCACCACTTGTGCATTAAGGATCATTAATCCAAACTTTGTCACTCAGTCAGTCTATGGCATCGTATGTTACACAGTGTTGGCAGGCATCAGCAATATAGATATTTTTAGTATACATCAGAATAATGTATTTTTCCAGACACTAGACATGAGTAATGTTTTTTTCCTTAAAAGTACAACATATGACACACAGTACTTGAACTCTAAAGCTAGAAAGTGGTTGAAACCAGTCAGACTCCTACACAGTAACATGCATTTAAAATTGTTTTAACAAAGTTTACTATGTTGATTCTCTTACTAAATCAACAGTCTGTTGGCTTTTCTAATATCTTTGTGTACTATCTGTGTTCTCTGCAGACTTTGGATGACGAACCAGTAACTACAGGAAAAGATTATCAGTGGCAAAACCGGCCTGTCTCTGAATGGACCAATCAACAGGTCTGTCACTGGTTAATGGGCATGAACATGGACCAGTACACGCCTGAGTTCACCGCCAAAGGGGTGGATGGCCTGCAGCTCTTACACCTGGACAGTGACAAGCTGAAGGTATAAAAGACAAAAAAAATATACTTGATGATAATAAATGGATTTTAATTACACATATATTAATATGTTAACTGAATGATAGCTGAAGAGTTTTTATTCACATAGAGAGGAAGTTGTTGTTTAGTTGGGCCTTGTCAGCCTTTGACTGCCACCTTGTGGCCAAAAGGATTTATTCCTGTTTACAAAAGCAGCCAGTGACGACTCAATGACTCGAATTCAGATTTTACAGTTCTGCCATATAATATTGCTATTGTTGTGAGTGTTAATATAAGGGAAAATAAATGAGAAAAAATAAAATATTGAATTAGGATGTTTATATTACAATATTGGTCATCTGTATCCATGAATAGATTCCTTTATATAATAGATAATTTTTTTTTTTTTTTTTTTAATCAGGTGAAAATTCAGGTCCTATATTTCATCCTGATGTCTTTTTTTTTTCCACAATTAGTTTTTTAGAAATTTCCCACGTCCCAATTTACCACATCAATCCAAATGATTTGTGACAAGGTCACATTAATGATATGAACAAAAATATTAAGTTTACTGTTGTTTGGGGGATAAGTAACAATCTGAAGATACATGCTGGAATTATTCTGCTCTAAATCTGTGCACTTTTCTTCTCAGGCACTCGGCGTGTCAAGTCAGAGCGACCGTTCCACAATCAAGAAAAAGCTGAAGGACATGAAAAAAGCCCAGGAGAAGCTGGAAAAACAGAGGGAGAAAAGAGAGAAGGAGGTTCGACGCAGTGGGAGACTACCAGTCAGCAACGACTCTGTCTGCTGAGGTAGCAGCTCTGTACCCATAAAGTTCATCACTAGCAGAAACCTGAGAGACCAAGTTTTTATATTTTCGGTGCCATGACGTTCACGTCACGCAGCGTTAATGCCAACAACCACAGAACATGACTGCCAGGAGTTTTCCTGCGCCCACTGAGGTGCCAGTTGTGATTCATGTTCAAACTGCAGCTCCTGTTTCGTTTCACTGTTTCTCCTGAATAACACATTTGTAGCTCAAACCATTTTAACCAAACAATGGGGAATGTCAAAAAAAAGTTGGGCATTTGACCAAAAAAGGAATCTTAACATTTTTTTACCACTAAAAAGCTAGAAGCTATGATAAATATTAAAAGAGTCTGTTTTCAGATCTAATGTAGTCGTTGCAGATCATGCGCACATTTACCTATGAGAGTCAAATGTATACTGCTTTTCAGCATTTTATATTTTTACTAGTATAACTTGCCTGTTTCCATGTACAACTCTTTTGCAGGAACGGTTATTGTACAGTTCAGATAAAAGCACTATATTTGTCTTTTAAGCTTCAATGGGCGACAAGGTTTTAAATGTATAAGTAAGTTTTATACATGTGCCTATTAACTGCATATCTTTTTTTTTTTTTTTTTTTTTTTAATTAAATACCATTGTTCATTTTATACTATCTAAATTTTTCTACTAAGTAGAATAGCTCAGCTGTCGATTTGCTGAATGAAAAGCAACAAATCAAGTAGGGACCAGGTGAATGCTGCTTCTGTGGCCCCCGACTCCGCCTGTGTGTCGCGGCGATGGTACCATGATCCTTCATGTAAATAACGCACAGCATGCAGGTCTGCTACACACACACACACACACACACCTCACCGCTCTGTCAGACGGTGAGATGTGCCCACGACAAGGACTTGCGTGAGTCGGGAGCGCAGCGTCATGAGCAAATGTGAGACCGAACAACGAGTCGTTCACAGTCAAACCCAAGTGCTTCCTCTTCCTCTCCACAAGCACGACTCCATGTTCTGGATACGACATGTTGGACTGCAAGAAAATCATGTTTTTTTTCCGTGTCTTCTGAATCAGAGAAACATTTCTTGGTACATACAGCATCAATAAACTAATTTTCATTTTATATGGTGTGTTTGTGTTGTGTTGTTGTAGTCTCACAGTAATGTGTATTTGAGCTACAGAAAGAAACTACACCAGTCCTATAATAGACTATTGTTAAGCCATTATTTAATTTTGAATTGTTGATGACACTCTCAGGTGTTGATTTAACTTTGAGGCTGTGGTTTGTTTAGGATCACAGTATAAAATTATTTTAATGCCCTCAAGTTTTATATGTTGCACAGCCAGAAAGTCTCCCTTCAGTCTTCATTATAGTGACATATAAACCAAAGTATCATATATATCTTGTGACACAATGAAGTTTCCATCATTACTTCCCTTAAACAGACTTAAGACAAGAATCAGTTTGAGATGTTTATTTCTTTAGTGAACATGATCCATACAGAAGAACTGCTTCAGTGTAACATGGAAAATACTGAGTATGGCTTAACTGACTGGATGAGTTCTAATAATACAAATCCAGAAAGCCAAATACTGTATTTTAGTCTCTTATGCTGTGAGTAATAAAACTAATTTGCTAATTAACTGAGCATTAAAGAACTAAACATGTTACAAACCCAGTAAAACAGTCCTGTCGACACATATAAAATAAATAAAATAAAAATGCCCTTCACAGATAACAAATCAATACCTTTTTGATCACATGCTTTTTGTATACATCATCAAACTGAAAATGAAATAAACCCTGAATGAAAACATTTGAATTAAGAAAAGAGCAGAAAACTTCCTGCAAATTTAAAAACAAGCAGCAGCTAATTGTGTAACAAGTTCTTTTCTTTAACAACGAACTCTACACAGACACACACATGGACAGACTGTAACAGCTGAAATTCAACTTTCGGCAAAATAAAAGCAGCTAAAAATGAAGAAAACTTGTAAACTAGTAGCAACAGCTCTCTAAAGGTGCATTTCATATCTGAAAGGTTGAGTTCACCCAAATTACAAAACATTTCTCCGATCACGGTGTCAAATAGCTTCAGCTTGTGAGGCGCAGAGACTTTGTTATATATAATATTTGTTCTTGAAGCATCAAAAAAAATTACAACTCATTGCATTGGCTAATTTTAGTTGATGGAATATATATATTTTTTATTTTTGCTGGTCAATAAATAACAAACTGCAGTACAGAAAAAAAAGTTAAAATACTGTAAGTTTGAGGTAATTTACATAGTTTGTCCACCAGAGAGCACCGACACACATCAGCTCAGGACATCGTTCCTGTTATTGTGTAATAAAAACATTAATTTGCCAATATGTTGCTCTCAAACATCAATAATATTATCAGCCTAAAAAAATCCTGTATTAGTCTGGGTTTTTTAAGAAGCTGGTCCTGGTTAGTCCCAGTCGTTACCATCGCTCGTGAGTACCAGTAAGAGAAGGTGCTTCTGTATGAACTCTATGGCACTAAAACTTTGCTCTATTCTTTTACTTTCTATACAAAGAAATGTGACCTGATTAGATGCCATTACACATACACGCACACTCACCCATTCAACTCTTGCACGCTTTCCCTGCAGGACCATCTAGAAACTACGAAACGTGGTCATGTCCTTCGGCTCCTTGCTGGGGACACACCAGTCGTCGGCCTCGTGGATCGTCTTGTAGTGTTTCCAGGCCGACTTGTTATAAACAGGGAGCCTCTCGATGGACTCAGTGGAGAGAGCCTGCAAGACAATTTGAGAGAATAAATTTAAAGTAAACAATGCTCACACACAAACGCACGCACACAGTGTTGATGTTAAATTACCCGGATGTAGATGACTGCATCAGTTCCGTAACCCTCCAGAGAGTAAAGCTTCAGGTCCCCCTGGAAGTACCGGGCGTACAGTCGAGAGATGGGCAGGCCGTACCCGTAACCAGCCTGACAAACAGAAAGCAGAAGTCACTTCTTCACCATCATGTTACAACTGAGAGCTCTGGAAAAAAAAGTGAGTAAATGATTTTTTTTTTTTACCCACTACTTTAACATTCACTTGGTAGATAAGCTCTGACAACTGCCGTGGATTAAATCAAAACAGCTGCTGAGTTCGAGTTTCAACATCACAGCGGTTACTGAGCAAACTCAGTTATGAAAACCGCCTGACACGATCGGAGGCTCTGGAAAAAACTGGATCGTTGACTACAGTCAGCTTATTGAACAGTCATTTCTGGACCTGTTGAGATGTTTACTCCAGTTACTACAGCTGGCTGCAGTGAATGTTACAATAGTGAGAAGCAGCTGGTCTCTTATTGACTTACATAGTGACAGAGAAGATATAAAGTTACATTCAGGTGAACATGTTTGTTGCTAGTTGATGTTTTTTTACTAAAGTTGGAATCATTCTGCAACAGAACTGAGTAAAAAATGTATTTAGTAATGATCATCAATCATATTGAATGTTCACCCAGTCCTACTACATTTACAACACAAGTCAAATCTGTCTTTACTCTCCGTCTCTCTACTCTCTCTGAAGGGGATCAACTGTTAACACAGACCTTTACAACACTCAATCAACATGTCTACTTGTCTACTTGCAAGAGACACAAGTTCAATTAGTGATATTTATGAGGGCCACGTTCCATTTAGGTGTCCCAGTTCTGCAGCCCTGGTGTTTTTAGTAACACGTGTGCTTCTGTCCTACCATGAGTTCAAATATCTGACTGATCTACCGTCAGAATGTGAGGCGGAGTCGAGAACAAACTGCTGATAACACATGAGGAACACTGACCAGAGGAGCTGCTCGGGCCCCGTCGATGCTGGGTCTCGGAGCCGTGGAGTACGTGTAGGTGAACAACCGGTCGATCTTACGCAGCGGCACGCCTCCTCCGCGGTCACACACCTGAGGAACAACACAAGGTCAGAACAGCCTCCTCACCTGATAACTGCCAAACGAGACATCTGACGCTTGAACTTTTTCAGACTTTAGTCTTTAAAAAAAAAAAAGGAAAAGTGAAAATGAAATGCGGCAGCTCAGGCTACTTCACCTTGACAGTCAGATCTTCACTTCCCAGAGCGATCTGTGCGTGAATGGCAGGATACTCCATGGCGTCGCCGTATAACTCCATGGTGGCCCGCATGGCGTTCTGCGACGACAAACAAGATTAACGTGAGAGAAACACGATCAAAGTCGAGCAGCCGTCCAATTACAAACTCATAAAGGAAATCCTACCTTGAACAGTTCGAACACCATATGATACAAATGGGATGGGACATAAACCACGGTGATCGGTTTGGCTGTCAGGACAAACAGATGATCAAAGATTACAGCTCTTGAAGCTGAAGCTGTTGATTATTAATGACCAAGTGTGACTGAAGAACTAATGTGTGCAATTGTCATGTGCATCACTCTCTAAATATTTGTTTTACCACTGAATTCCTCCAGTATCAGGTCTGGCGAGTTCATGTAGTAGCGGTCACAAAGGTTTCGTGCGTTTTCGTAGGCATCTATGAGGAAGAGATCAATTTTCAGGAAAAAGGCATGAATGGCTTTTTAACACTTGGACATGGTTGTGCACTTTCTAACACTTCATTAAATGTTTCCTAAAAAGACGTTCTTACCTCTGATAACATCGCTGACACGACAGTGTGGATCAATACTGCCAATCTGTTTGGGATGTGCCGGGTTCACTTTCACCTTCCCACCAAAGAGGAGAGCTGGAATAAAGAAAACACACAGATGTGCATTGCAGTATAAAGTGTTGATCCCTCTGGATTCTCAATGATTAAATTATTTTAATTATTATATTTTAAATTGTTGTAAAATGGTGGAAAATGTAGACAATAATTTTAGTGATGTCCTCAAATCTTTTACTTTTTCTGACTAAAACCAATTTATCATCACAAGAAAAAAAACAAGTAAATTCTCATGACTGAGAACCTGGAACCAGGTCATTTTGAGCATTTGTGCTTAAAAACAAATTCTGTTCAGAGAGAGAAATTATAACATTTTTAAAATCCTAAAATCAGCTGCAGATTTCACTGTGAAGTTGTACTTATATTAACTGTATTTCTGCTGTTGTGAACTTGTGAATCAGCTCTGCACTCCTCAGATAACATGGAAAAGTTCATTTCTTGATAGGTGGTTTTTTTATGCCGCTGCTCCAAGCAATGACCTACAGACAGCAAGTACTAATGTCTACATGGTTAGAGTGTATTATCAATGAATGTTAAAGCGTTAAGAGACAAGAAATGGGTGAAATTACCATTAAAAGAGAGAAGTTGACAGAGAAAACGCAGCTGCCACGTTCACTATTTCAACAACTATTCATTCCATAATGTCGTTTTGTAAATGTTGGACCAAAGCTGAAATCACGTGTTTGTAACTCCATGATGTATATTGTTCAACTTTTGCATCATTTTGTGTCCTGTTGTGTTCCTTCCTTTCTCACAGTCTAATCAGGAAGTGTTTCTGTAAAATGATCTAAAACGTACGAACACAGAGCATCTCTCTCAAAAACAAAGACACGCTTGTGCCACCATCTCTTTGCCCTCTAACGTCTCCCGCTTGAATAAACAGTTCACTCTCTAAAGTTGCAGATAGCAAACAAGTGGGAACAAGTTACTTCAACTTCAAATGCATGAGGCAACACCGGGAACAGACTTTGGGTGTGGTGTGTGTCGACTGCTGGTTCACAGGGGCTGTGACAGCAAATGGTTGCAAACAGAAAACATTTTTTTAAAAGAAACTGCCAGGATTGTGTTCTGAAAAATAGTTTCCAAACAAAAAGAGATCTTCTTTCATTAAGCAGAGGAGGATCCACTCACTGTGCTGGTTGAGCAGCATCCTGATGGATATCCTGCTCATGTAGAAACGATCGAGAAAATACTGAACGTTCTGGCTGACCACCGGGTCCGTGCCGTAGGTCTCCTTGTACTCCACAACTCCCTGAGCCATGGTGGGAATGACGTCATTGTGCCGATTTCTGATTTTTATGACGGCATCTGTGAAACTAAATACAAGACAATTATTCTGAAAGAAAACCACAAACTTGATATTATGAATATAAGAAATAAAGCTAAACAACTTCATTTGGATTTGCTTACTCATATGTGACTTTTTCATCATCTGCATTTTTGTCTTTAAATTCCAGAATCTCCTGGAAGCTTTGCATGTACCTGCACATAAATAACAGAAATATTCAATCAGTTTGCAGGACCACCATCTGCAAAATTGGAAAGTTGATTAAAAAAAAAATAAATAAGAACAAAATCTGCATACCAGCTCTGAACCAGCCGGACAGACGGAGTCCTCAGTAAGTTGTCTGGTAACAAGTTGATCTCTTTCATGATGTTTGCCAACCTCACAGGTAACTCCTGTCTGAGGAAGGCAAATGATGTTTTCTCACACGCATTTTCTGAGCCTGAGAAAAGAAAATACACACAGAAATATCAGAATCATCAGGTGTTATTATTTCATAGTACTGGATGGTGCTCTTGTTTTCCGCCTGTGCTGACCTGAGTGTTTGGTGATTTTTAATTAATGTCAGTGAGTACGTTGATTTGTCAGGTATCTTATCTGCTGGATCATCCAAAAACAAACAGTTTCTAAATATTTGTTCCCATAAACCTAATACATTATGATATTCGTGTTATCAATATTCAGATCTCTTTTCTGTGATTATTAGATATCTATCCACACCCTCCATCCCTAAAAAAAGTAAAAAAAACAAAACAAAACAAACCTACTTTGGGCCTTTTGAAGCCCATTTACACAATGTGATTTATTTTTTTAAACGTGAGGGTCATTTTAATGAGAAACTTTCGCCAAGTAATGAATTAGTGTCTCGACATGATCAGTAAGTATTTCAAAATATTAGCTCTTTATTTCGAGATTTATTATTATAATGACTTACAGGATCTATTCCTTCATCACACTTGTTGAAATGGGCTTCCATAGAGAAATAAAGTCTGTCAGATTAAATAATGTGAAGAGCAAAAGTGACTATTTGTGTAAACTGCCCTCAATTCCTGAAATAGAACCTGTGAGGAAAAATAAATGAAGGATTCACAACCTTAACCTTTGTAGTGACTGTGTGTTTGTTGTGTGTGTGTGTGTGTGTGTGTGTGTGTGTGTGTGTGTGTGTGTGTGTGTCTTACCAAAATCCAGAAACTGCTTCATTGACAGGGGTGAAGGTGAAAATTTTGAATAAAAGTCAATATCCTTTCCGATGGACACGCTGCTCCTGAGAAACCTTAAGATCCTCATCGTGTCGGGTCCCGGACGAGCTCACTTGGTGAGAAAATTAAATCTTTAATGAAAGTTTGATGCCAGGTGACATCTGAAGCGACTCAGTCAGACTGCTAATCTCTGTGGACATTAGCCTGCACGCTAACTTCAGCAGCTCGCATGAACAAACATACACGCACACACAGATTAATGTCTTCTTATTGAGCGATTTGATTAAATGTGTCCGTCCATAATAACAGCAGGTGTTAAATAAATCTAAATCTGCCCTTCTTTCATCTGCTCGCGTCTGAATCCTTTCAGGTGAAAATGTCAACACAGCGCCAAGCTAGCTGCTGCAGAAAGCGTGAATTGAGTCAAGATAATACCCCTCAGTACCTTTAGACTTTGTTAAAAAAAATTTAAGACAATGCTTCATTGATCTAAACGATGTTTTGTATTTATATATCAAGAATAATTAAGAATTATCTTAAAGAGTTATTGTTTTTAAAAAAAGTATCTACCATCTTAAAGTATTTACAATCTTTAAACAAATTCTTTAAAGTTTGACATGTACACCACTGAGAACACAACATTTATAGTGAAATAAATATTTTTCTCATCAATTCAATCATACATGCATTCTCAAATAGCCTATGTTGTCTTTTACAATTAGAATCGTTCAGTTTAGTGCTTACCTTTTTCCTTAGCTGATTTACAGGCTGTTTTAAATTATTTTTTGATGTTTTAGCAGATGTTTTTATAATTTAATTATTTAAGTGTATAGTAAGATCATTCTTTATGCGCTTGTTTGAATTGGTTCGTTATTCTTTTTTATTCAGTCGGTAGTTGGATTATTTATTTGGTTAACTAAATACTCTTTGGAAACGTCAGTGACCGCTTCCAACCAATCAGATTTGGAGGTGATGAGGACTGTGATTGGACAATTTATCTGTCAATCTTAAAAGAGGGCGGACAGACAAACACTCGAAAACACTGCGTAATTCCTACTAACGTCACTTCCTTTAGTCGCCCTCAGAGATGCCTGCTTGAAGAAGTCCGAGACGGCGGGCCACATTTTTGTGAGTAAAAAAAAACGTGTTGTTAGTTTCTGGGTCGAGTAAACGTTACCGACCCTACATGTGACTTTATTAACTGTTACCGACCGGAAACTCGCCTTGGAATAGAGACTGTTTCCTTGGCAACTCAAGTCGACCCAGCGTGTTCGCGTGAGGCGCCAAAAGCGCAGCGAGGAAGTGGCCGTCGTGTTGTTAAAACATCGTAACACTTTAATTTA
This sequence comes from Amniataba percoides, assembly GCA_037176925.1. Lineage (NCBI taxonomy): Eukaryota > Metazoa > Chordata > Actinopteri > Centrarchiformes > Terapontidae > Amniataba > Amniataba percoides. Next base: position 10,848,157 of record JBAJHX010000043.1, on the reverse strand, counting down.
ACCTCCTGGAGCGACGATGAGCGGCGGGTTCAACTTCGGCCAGGCCTCTTCAGGTTTCTCTTTCGGGGCTCAGAAGCCAGCATCCACCGCAGCAGCAGCTCCGGTCTTCGGGGTGCCGAGCTCCACGCCTGCTGCCGGAGGAGGCTTCTCCTTCGGGGCTAATGCCGCTGCTGCTCCCGCCGCCGCCGCCAGCCCCGCCGGCGGCTTCAGCTTCGGCACCGCGGCGAAGAGCACCGCAGCCCCAGCAGCGGCAGGAGGAGGGGGTTTCTCTTTCGGGACCTCCACCCCGGCCACCGGCTTCGGCTTGGGTGCGACTCCTCAAACAACCACATCAGCTGCAGTGGCGCCGGGGCTGACTTTGGGCTCCAGCGCAGCTCCAGCTGCGGGTTCAGGCTTCACTTTGGGCGCAGGTTTGTCTGCTCAGACCACCACCGCCGCCCCCGCTGCGGCAGGAGGGGGCTTCAGCTTTGGGACTCCTCAGGCTCAACCTCAACCTCAACCTACAGCAACAGCGACAGCAACCACAGCACCGGGGGGCCTCTCCTTTGGGGGCTTCAGCTTTGGAGCCACGAAGGTCCAGGCGACCACAGCTGCAGCCCCCACCGCTGCCCCAGGAGGAGGCTTCAGCTTCGGCACCAGTGCTCCCTCCACCCTCACCCTGGGCACCCAACCGGCCTCCACCGCCACCACAGCTGCAGCCACGACAGCTCAGAGCGGTGGATTTGCCTTCGGGATCAAACCCTCATCGACGCCGGCCCCGCCTGCGTCCACTCAGGCCGCCCCAGCTTCAGGCCCAACTCTCTTCGCTTCACCCATCCCGACAGCGGCGTCCACTGCTCCTGCTACTGCCACCGCAACGGGTACGGGCTTTGCTTTGAGTACAGCTCCAACTTCAGCAGCAAGCACTGCCGCTGCGCCGGCCACAACGGCTGGAGGTCTGTCTTTCATGCTCAAACCTCTGGGGGCAGCTTCCACCACCACCTCCACCCCAGCTGCCACAACTGCAGCCGCCACAACGGGTGCTGCTACAGGCTTCACACTCGGGCTCAAACCAGCATCCACAAGTACCATAACAACAGCCGCGGCCACAGCACTGACGACAGTTGCCGCTCCGCCTGTGATGACCTACGCCCAGCTCGAGGGCCTCATCAACAAGTGGAGTCTCGAGCTGGAAGACCAAGAGAGACATTTCTTGCAGCAGGCAACTCAGGTGAACGCCTGGGACCGCATGCTGGTGGAGAACGGCGAGAAGATCACGGCCTTGCACAAAGAGATGGAGAAGGTGAAGCTGGACCAGAGGAGGCTGAGCCAGGAGCTGGATTTCATCCTGTCGCAGCAGAAAGAGCTGGAGGACTTGCTGTGCCCGCTCGAGGAGTCCGTGAAGGAGCAAAGCGGCACCATCTACATGCAGAACGCGGACGAGGAGCGAGAGAGGACGTACAAGCTCGCGGAGAACGTGGATGCACAGCTGAAGAGGATGTCGCAGGACCTGAAGGAGATCATCGAGCACCTGAACACATCCAGCGGTCCAGCTGATACCAGTGACCCGGTAAGATAAGACGCTAATTTTACTCAAACCTGCCTCGATACACTGGTTCTCTATTTTTGCCAATTAAATTAAACATCTGACTACTCTTGCTCTTTTCTTTCCTCCTCAGCTTCAGCAGATCTGTAAAATCCTCAACACCCACATGGATTCACTTCAGTGGATCGATCAGAACTCGGTTCTTCTGCAGAGACGAGTGGAGGAGGTGTCCAAACTGTGCGACAACCAGAGGAAGGAGCAGGAGAAAACCTTTCGTCTAACATTTGACTGATCTGGAATAAATATGCTGACATGCACATACACATACAATACAAATTTTTCAGAAGTCATAAAGAAGGAAGTTTGTATGTTTTTTTAGGGATTGAGATGTTTTGGATGAGAAACCAGAGCACTTATCACAATTCATGTTAACTTGCCGTGCCCCCTCTGCTTTTTTGAGTCATTTGAGTTGAGTAAAGATTAATATTTTCAATGCAATAGCTTTTATATAGATTCATGAAACTGTTCCCATGTAAATGCTATGGTTGTTCTGAATGGTATGATTAAATAAACCTCTTGATTAAGGCTTTGTTCAGTCAGGTAGACTTTTGAGCGCTCCAACATTAAACATTGAACAACACCTTAAAATTTGAATTACATCAAAGCTTGGATAATGTATCAGAAAAATCATCATCAAGAGAACAAAACATTACACCCTTCAAAACAGGGACCAAACCCAAAAGCAGCCCTACTTTCATATACATTAATGGGGCTGTAAAATAAACAATTTGGTCTATAAAACAAAAGTCAGAAATTCCAATCACCGTGTCTTGACCCCATCAAATGTCTTGCTAGCTGAATCCCAAAAATAGTCACATTTGAGAAGGTCAGAACTCAATTTTTCCTGTAAAAGTAAATCAGTTAGTTATAATGAAAATTGTTGGCAGTGAATTTTCTTTTGATAACCGTAATCTGCTGGTTGACTAATAACTATCTGCTCTATATTCTCGTGTTAATGAAATTTCACAGTAGTGTTATTTTTTAAGCGTTTTTTATTAACAATAAGACATTGGCTTGGAATTACACCTATAAAACATACATTTCAGATGCTTTTCACTATCTTCCCTTTGGATTCCTCACATGAAACAGTTAGCTCAGTGATGACCTACAGTACAGTGGATGCTACCTGAATGGTACAACAGTGAAAAAAGGCATTCATGGTCATTTGTGCACCATTAACCATTGTGTTAACTGACAGTGTACCTAAATGCCATCACAAAGAAGACATTTACATTGATTTACATTCATATTACACTGAGCTAGCTGTACCTTCCTTGCATAGACTTAAGGTTTTTAGTACAACACCACAGAAACAGTAGTAAACTTGGCTGATCTGTTCCAGCTCAGACATACGACTGAAAAAAACCCCTCTTTGGCTGCATGAAATTATTTTTTTTTATCAAAAAATAAATATACAGTGTGAAGAAGTATTTATATATATACAAAACATACAAAAACATTTCATCATCTATACAATGTAAAAATCCAAAGACATGAACCCATTTAATTCCTGAAAAGGATTTTTTTTTTCAATTCCATATTCACCAAGTGAACGAAAGCTCAGTGTGTTTAAGGCTAAAAAAGAAAAAAAAACAGGTTTCCCTGTCTACATTTTGAACAACAAACTTGAGTCAAGAGTAACTTTCATCGTCAACCCAAGTCGTCATCCACTGCTTCTTTTCAAAAGGGTCGAGTTTGAGTTTTCCGTCTTTATACTCCGGAGTCTCCTTCCTGATCCGCACCGCGTGGTAACGAGGGACGCTGTCGTCTTGTTTGGAGCGTTTGAAGAATCCACACTGGGGAGGTTTCAAAAACACGAGGCGTTATTAAAAACGGATAAATCTAACAAATACTCATGCGCACTGTGAACAGCAAGAGGAGAGCTGCGCAGGGATGTTAAACATGCGTTGCAGATTTTTTTTTAACAGGACTTTTTAAACAGCCAGGCAGTGAAAGCAGAAGCACCTGCAGAGAACAATTGCTGAAAATAATAAAAAGAGGAAAATATTAAAGCTGTTGCTAAAAAGATACATTAATTTCTTGGCAAAATTCAGAGACACATATTGTACGATTAACTGGATCAGTTTAGTAGTTATTTTATTTTACATTCAAAATGCATATTTTCCTTCATCAGCTCAGTACAATATGTGTCTGATTGAATTTTTCTGCATGAAGAAGTTGAAGCTGTTTTGGCTGGAAAGTGAGTTTATTAGTCACGGCGGTAATCAGACTCCATGCTGACAGCTCTTTTCTTTTCTTTTTTTTTACCCCTGAGTACAAATCAGGCTTCAGCAGAGAGTTTGTCTTTGTCAGAGGGCTGAACATGGATCTCTGCCTTGTGATATGCAGCATCGTATTGGTCTTTTGTTGCTCTCTTGAAGAAACCACACTGAGAGGGGAGCAAGGGTGATGAGATGTTGAGTAACAAACTTTAACAGTAATAAAAGTCGATAGTCATGTAGTCTAATTCACATTATAGTTTAGTCTAGAAATATCAAATTAATGTTTACCACAGCCCAAAGTGAGGCTTTTAAAATTCTAACATCCCCAAAAATATATAAAGATATTCACAACAATATCCAATGAAAGAAAGACAAATATCCTCAACTTATCTAAACTGTAACCAGCAAATAAAAAGTGATATACAAGGTGAATCACTTATTTTACTGTTCACAGACTTTTCTGGTCTAATTTCCCAAAAGATTTCAACTGTGCGTCTGTTTCATGTCGCACTTTCATCCTGCGTCAGCTCCCCTGTTACCAAACACGTGATGATAAAACGTCCATGTACTCACCTTCCAGAGCAGAAACACCAACAAAGCCAAAATCAAGATGCCTGCGAGAACGGCCACCAGTATGATCCACCAAGGGACCCCGCTGTGCTGCGTGACTGCGCTCTCCGGGGACACCGTCACTGTCACCTGAAATAAGACGCCGAAACCAGGAAAAGCAAAAGGTCAGAAATCAAAATAGTAAACAGCAGTGGTTGAAGTATAAAGTACCGATATCACACTGAAAATACAGTATAAGTGCACCATTTATAATTATTTAAGTATTATCAGCAAACTTTAGTATGTGAAGTAAAAGAAGCCATTCAGCAGTAAAATGGTCCCTGTCAGTGTTTTACCTTAAATCTGATGTTTCTGGATGTATATGACTGTATTGCTTTTATGTGTATTTTTAAATTTACTGCTGCAAATGTTTAAGTTGAGGTACCTTGAATTTATACAGTACAGTACTTAACAAGTTCATAATTTGTTAAAACTGTCGGGTTACTCACTTCAGTGTCAGGAGTAGTCAGGATCATGTTTTTAGGCTGTGAGCTGAGAACAAGCAAGGCCCTCACAATTAGTTGCAAGTGTGATAGAGAGGCATAATCCTGTGTGAAAACAAAAACAGACAGTGAGACATGCTAAATCACAATGCATCATAAAATATGATGTCACACATGAGAAAATAAAATGAAACACAACGCGTTAACCTCAATGAAGGTGGAGTTCCAGAGACGGGACCGTAGCTCGACTTCTGTACCGTCCAGGCCCTGTAGGGGGCACTTCAGGACCACACATTTGATCCCACTGTCACACGACTAGGAGGGAAAGAGTCCGTTACACATCAAACAAGTGTATACTTTGATGAAAGAGCGTGAATACGTCCATACAAAGACTCACCAACACTTTTCTTTTGACTGACAGTGAAGACATTTTGCCACCAGTCCTCTCTCCGATCTCTCGTTTTGTCCTGGTCGACTCCTGAAAGCACATTTCTTCTCATTAATTCAAAGTGGTGCGGGTTTGACACAATGTCAGACTCGTGGGCAGTGCTAATTTTGAGCACGTGATAACAAAGGTTTAAAACAAACACTACCTGGATGTGTTTGAGAGAGTTGATTTCAGTCTCTGGGGAGCAGTGGACGTCCTGTGACCCTGAGGCAGTGACCTTCACCAGGTACAGAAGCCACTTCCCATCTTTGTTCCATTTGGGCCAATGGATGTGCAGCGAGGCTTTGACAGAAGATGTCAAAGACTTCCACAGGTTGTTTATCTAAAGGAAAAATCCCTATGTTGAAATATATATGACAGCAGTGATTTAACAATCGCACAGAAAAGCAGGTCAGAGGAATAAACTTACTTTGAATGTGTAGTTAATCAAACTTCCAATCTCTTCTTCTGTCTTCATGGCGCTTTCACCTTTCACAACACCTCCGAAAGAAACCTGACTGGGACTGGCTTCCCTGATGAAAACAATTCATAAAATCTATTTCACACCCTGTTGGAGACACTGTGTTATCATCTGCAGTCAAACGAGAGTTCAGCACACTTACCCACTGACCGACAGCGGCAATTCAATGATTACTTTAACCTTTACTTTAACTGGGGTAATGTTTTCTTGTACACTTGTCCTGAAACAAAAAAAGAATACAATGAATACCATAGAATAATACTTTCTTTATGCTAATAAGGAAAAAGCTAAATAAATGAAAAGCAGCTCTTGAATGCGTACTTACGTTTGGAGCTGAAGGTCGAAGTTAATCTCAGTGGTGTCGAGAGTCACGCTCGCAGTGCTCAGGATGATGTAAAAAGTAGTCTGGTGCCAAAAGAAAAGGAAAAACATCTCTCAAGTTTGAAGTAAAATATTTAAGTGGCAGGATGAACATGTGAAATCTACGATAAGTCTGTACCTTTGAGTCTCTCTTAAAAGGATTCCCCAGATCACAGTCTGCCTGAGAGCCGTTCTGATTTGCAGGGCAGATGATCTGCTTTTCTGTCTGGAAAAGGACACATGGTAAAATTTCAACAACTGGATATCTATTTAACTACAAGTTGGTAAGATACAAAAACTTCACACCAAACCAGTTACTAATGTTAACAGCATGAATACATGTATGACATGCAAACACATGTTAACATTGCAACCACAGTGCGTTAACATACTAACATTTTATAAATTGGCATCAAATCAAAACCTGTAACACTGCATATTACATATATTACATAGATTATGTTTACAGGTGGGAGTCACCAAGCTAAATTACCTTATGTGAAAACATATGAGATTCTTGATTTTTAACATTTGAGCTTTTTGGCTTCTTTTAGCAAAATGTATTTGTCAGTACGCTTATTTAGTCTTATTTATTTAGTCTTGTTAACTACCGTCGGATGTCTGCGGACTCCTGAATATGACAGCGTATCTGGGAACGTCCCCACCAGCTTTGCCTCATAAGCGTCATCTTCATTCATGTTGTCGACCGTCACCAGCACAGCCAGGTCCTTCCTCTCGTAATTCAGATGAAATTCAGGCACCTTCTTCTTGCTACAAATACACAAACATAACCGCCCGATTCAGGTTGAGTTTATAATATGTCGTTTTTATGTATCTAAATGGACTTAGAAAGCTGGTATATCTCAATTTGTATTTTTGAAAATGAATATACATGTTCAAAATGATGTTTCATTAGTGAACGTCACTTTAAGACCATGTTAAGATTATATTTAAAGCTTTAAAGAGTTGAAATGGTGTCACTCACATGGGTAACGGGGAGTACACATCCTGGTTTTTTTCTTTGTAGTATAATTTGTACTCCATCTTCAGGTTACTCCGGCAAACATGATCACTTCCACATCCTTCTTTTACAAAGTTAACCTGCAACAACAACAAAAAGCAACATATACAGACTTTGCTCCTTTAATAAACGTTTAATAATAAATGTTAGTCTGACTGTTTACCTCGATGACGTCTTTGCTCGGTTGAGAGGAGTCTAATATGGGCATAAGGTGAGGGAGGCCATTTCTTGTCTTCTGTCGATTAGTGCGAAGAATCTCTGCAGACACCTCGACGGGAATGCTACGCAGCTTGTCCTTAATATCTTCCTGTACCAATTAAAAACAGACACAGTTGTATGGAGCATAATAACTGCTGCTATCTGGGCTATTTATTAAAGGAGAAATGTTTCTGTGTTTAAATACATAAATGTAACTGTTACATTGAAAACTACTACTCTCAAAAAATCAATCCTTTGCTCTAGGCATTTTTTAAAAATACTTAAAACCATTTTTAACTGCAGTCTGTATGTATGTATATAGTCTTTATTATAATGTGTCATTAGTTTTGGTTATGATTGGCTCACTTCAGTGCTTCCCGGAAAGCTCAGCAATTAAACATTTAAGCAATCATAACTACTATCTGCAGACTGTTTTGGAACTATATTTAAGATATAACATCAGAAAATATTTGCCACTATTTACACACAGATTTATTACACACAGGTGCAAATCTCACTTGGTACTGTTAAATCAACAGTACAAAGATATTCAGTTTACTATCACATTATCACATCAGATAAAGAAAATCCTCAATGCTGAGAAACTCCAAACAAATCATGTTTGGGATATTTATTTAAAAAATGTCTATAATTGTTATTCAGCTATTGACAAGCGTGCAAGAAAACGTTTCTAACTATTTTCTAATTTTAAACCATACAGAATATGTTCGAGTGCTGTTGCTACAAAAGTACCTGAAAATAATTTTTTTTTACAAGTATAAAGATATTTTGCAAGCACTATTGGCTGAGTGTGATTTTATCTTTCAGTTACTTCCTCCAACAAGTGCAGAAAAACTCAAAGTGTTCCTGACTGTTGCTCTCTGAGTGGATTATATCCTGCAAATGTGATTTAACTATGTGGCAAATGTGTTTTACCTTCAGTCTGGCTATTAACTTGATGCATGTTTCCTGTTTTTGGCCGCGGAGGTCTAAGGTGCCGTTAAAATGGTAGTCTGCTTCAGTGCGGGAATTGTTCAGGAACATCACTCTGGAGGGCAGCCCCTGTTTCCTGCGATGTCCGTCCGCCTCCACAGAGTAGCTGATAACTGAAGTGTTGAGGGGAGCACGCATAAGCTGAACTGATCTTGCACTTATAAATATAAAATATTTTATTTTACCATCTAACTTACTTAGTCTCGGGCTGTAAGACGCAGGGTTTGCTTTGTAGGCGAAGCACGCGTCCACAGTGAAGCTAAGCACAGAAAATAGATTTTTTCAAAAATTATTAACAGGAAATTTTGACTATGACTTCTGTTCAAAAGTAAGAATATTAGAACACCTACCAAATGCTTTTACCACAGTTTCTGATGGTGAGGTCGATCTCCTGTGGAGATATTTTGACATCTCTGCTCATGTTAATGACTGACCGTGCCCTGAAAGAAAAAGGTAGTTAAATGAATTTGTGATAAAAAAATGAATAGGGTTTAAATTTACTCATAATATGTAAATAATATGTCACCTGTAGATCAGTGCTGTGTCCGACAGAGAGCCTACAGCCAAGTCGGGGTAAGAGTTACCGTCCAGATCCATGTTCCCTGCCAGAGAATATCCAAACATTCGCATGTTGTGCTCTCTTCCTGACAGGATCTGTGGTGACAGAGGAATCATTTAAGAAATAATTCAAACTTTTCATTCATCATTCATGAAATGACGTGACATCAAGATGTTACGTTTTTAGTATCCAGAGCCAAAACGAGTCGTGGACTTCAGCAAGTACTAGTCTTTATGCTTCACCATAGGAAAATTATTTTCTGCAAGCCCCCCTCTACAGGAAATTGACACAAATCAATGTGAATGAAAGGTTTCCTGTAGAGGTCAAACCTACAATAGCAGACTTTTTGGCCACTTGGGAGCAGCGTGAATAAGCTGTTCACACAACACATTTTCAGCTTTCAAAGGACTGCAGTGATTCATAGACTTTAAAAGCTTGACTTTATTTTTTTTTTCAGCTGAAACACGCACTGAGAACAGCGAGATTGAATCTTAACAGTTGGTTAATATTTCCTCGGCTAAGTACGACTAACTCCTTACACTTCTTAGTCATCATGTGATGCGTTAGATAAACCAACCTGTGCAGGGATGGTTTTAATTCCTCGTGCAGATCCATGATAAATGTAGACCTTTCCTGCCCCGTCATCATCGTATGGAGCGCCAACAGCAAGGTCTGTGTGAGGGAGGAAAGAAAAACCAAATTTACTTGACAAGAACTGATAACATAAGAAAAGAGGACATAAATAAGTCGCTAATTTACCTTCGTATGAGTCCTGATTGATGTCTCCGATGTTCTCCACTGCCAGTCCAAACATGGAGTCTTTGGTCCCGTTTAGACGGACAGGAGTGACTCTCTCCCACCTCCCTGCCTGGTTGATGTAGACGTAAACAGCTCCTCCAATGTCTCTGTCCTTCATGTAAAACTGAGGGGCTCCAACAACTATGTCTTGCCATCTAGATCAAAGAAGGGACAACAAATAAATGACGTGCACTGAAATATAGTAAAATCATGGCTTCTGCATACTGAAGCAGAATAAAGGCAGTGAAAATGTTTCCTACCCATCACCGTTCAGGTCAACGACAGCCAAGTCGTATCCAAAGGAGGACGCGAGTCCTGGCCCGTGCAGGGTGTGCTCCACCAAAAGTCTGGAGGAGGCGTCGTTATTTTTCCTCAGCAGGACCACAGCTCCACTGTGATTGGCTCTGGGCGCTCCGGCCACCACCGTCAGGCCACGTCTCCTGGTGACGTTGTGTCCCGAATCGAGGGAGAATCCTGAAGTGTGAGAGATGTTGCATCACATAAATCTTTTATTTTGCACTGAGGAGCAGGTTTATGTCGACCCCTTCTTCTTATTTAATTGCAGTGAGGCCCCCTGTTCTGCTGTCTCATTATTGGCCCTATGAGGGTGTAGACGACCGCATTTCAGCGTGACAGCTCATCACCTGTGCTGACTCACAGCATCCTCCCATGGCTACATAGTTTCCCTGAACAACCAGTAGGAGTCACTAGTGCAGCAACAAGGACTTGACCTCTCACAGCTTCCAGTCTACAAACACTGTCAATTATGTTTACTGCAGTGGTTCCCAAACTTTTTCTTTCATGAGCCCCGTTGGCATGCGAAAAAAAAACTGGTAACAATGCTGGAGAGACCACTAACAAAAGAAGTGAAAATGAATTTTATTAAAAAAACATGCCCGGCATGTTTCTCATTAGTTTCAGATGTGCAAACATAAAATCTTGCCCAATGTTTTCACACACAAGACAATAAGCTCTCTTGTTATATTGACAGCGAGCTGAAGAATGATATGAGCTTCCTCAAATTTTGGATCTGACTGACATATTTGCTAGAAAAAACATCTTCTTCTTGATTTCTTTTCTTCAAAAATATGTATTTTGTACGCCTTTATTAGACAGGCAGCAGATAGAGATGACAGCAAATGACTCTGATTTAAAGATGTTTTTCACCACAGACCTTTTAATATGTCACTGCAGCAACAACACAGGTGGAACAAATAACATTAAAGACAGCTCAGTGACTCACCGAGATAACTGTTGGCAGGTAGGGGCACAAGCTCGGGGCTCCTGAGATGCTCATCTCCAACTTCATAGGGGCCGTCATCATACACTCCCATCTCCAGCAAAGTGTTGTTCTTTTGCTCCACTCGTACGATGCCTACAGAGGACGTGAGACGACAACAAAGCAGGAGATGATGATGTAAATGAGATATAAACATCCTACTAATTGTTTTAACAGAATGAGAAAGTCAGTGAAAGGAAAAGTTAGTGACCTTTCCAGTTGTAGGCTCCTGGAGCTCCAAACACCACATAATGGTAGTCCTTGGTGAAGGTGGCAGCCAAACCCTGCTGGCAAGATCCAAACATTTCGTGGCCTCGCTCTCTACCCTCACAGAAGTTCCAGTTGCCTCCGTCTTCATCAGAGGACGAGTCGATGGTCAGGTCCTGACTCAGGACGTAACAGCGCCCGGTGATGTCCTGAGACTCCTGAGGGGTGTTCACAAACAAGCGTCTCTGATAGCGATGAGCGCAGGTCTGAAACGACAAAGGTTTTGATGAAGGGAAAGACCACACCAGGACTGAAAGTTAATGGGAATTGTAGTTCAGATGCTCAGTTTGACTCACCACAATCTTTCCCCCAGGTCCCTGACTCTGAACCGTCACTCCCATCCACTGGTTCTCTTTGTCCTCAACACGTACGTCCTCTTTAAGCAACACAACACAAAGATATGAGCACAGACAGACAGATGGACGGACAGATAGATAGATAGATAGATAGATAGATAGATAGATAGATAGATAGATAGATAGATAGATAGATAGATAGATA
>JBAJHX010000043.1:10812689-10836314 GCA_037176925.1 Amniataba percoides | reverse complement strand
GATAGATAGATAGATAGATAGATAGATAGATAGATAGATAGATAGATAGATATATAGATAGATAGATAGATAGATAGCTCACCTTCATGATCAAATTCAATGCGCTCACAATTATTGGACTGGGTGATTTCACATTTATAAAGGCCTCCTGTGATGATGGCTATCTGTTTTCCCAAAGCTTTGGCTCTTGGTGCACCAATCAACAGTCTGAAGAAAAAAAAAAAAAAAAAACATTATTTATTTTCTGAAACATTTGGATACTCAAAGTAGAGAAAAGTAGTGAGATTTCTGACTCAGCTTCTCATCACTACCATGACATGAACCCGCTCAGGAAGTCACTATCTACATCTCTAAACCACAGAGCAGCGGCTGGTCAAATTTAGTGCAGATTTGTGAGAAGATCAGCAGCGACAGTGACAGTGTTGGCATAACAGCCTTTCCTGTCTAGAAAAAATATGCAATGCATTTCACTGATACTGAAGCTACTGCTGTCTGAGGAACTTCCACTTCATCATGTCTCTGTCTAAATATCAAAGTGAAAAAACAAACGGCTCAGAGATGACATTTTCTCCTGTTTTTGAACTGAATCACATGTAGCTGTGCTGCAAATATTTCTTTCACTATATAACTGTTAGTAACAACACAAGTTGAGAACAATGGGGCCTGATGGTTGGGACGCACACCAAATGACCACAACATCCAAGGTTCATTTCCGGCTGTGGACCTTTGTTATGTATCCTCTCTCCCCATGTTTCCTGTCTGTACCCACACTGCCACTGTTAAGTAAACGGTAAAATGACCTTGAGCAAAACAGATGAACGATGAACGAAGAGTTCCTGTGTGAGACAGTGAAGAATCTGTTGGACATATCTGAAGAACAAAATCAATCAAACACAGTGTTTAAGTCTGAAAGTAAAAGGACACACCAGAGACCAGAAAAGGGACACTATAAAACCAGAAACACTATTTAGGACAGTAACAGTTATCTAACATGACCACCCGTGTCCCAAATCTACATAACTGTTGCCATCCACACTGATTTTAAGGAGGTTTGTCCTATATAGTGACAAAATAAAGAATCCTCAAACCAGACACGATGCATACTAAATCGACTTTTGAGTGGGCTGTTGATGGACACTAAATGTGTTTGGTTCATCCTGTGAATATCTGGTTGTAGCTATACGACACCCTCTGAAATAGCTGGTGTATTTTGTGGAGGCGAAAAAAGAGAAAACCTGGGTACCAGACAGTACGCTACTGTTCTGACAGAAGGGCAAAGGAGGCAGTGAAGCAGATCGTTTTGAGCATGTTCAGTGCTCTGCCCATAGTTCACTGATCACAGCTTCTGCCCTGAACCCACATCCTCAAAATGCAATGACCACAAGAGATATCTTGGGCAGCAGTAACCACATCACTATTGCTGACTGACAACACTGGTGAAAACAGTGACAACAACTTCTCTTTCAGGCACTTACAAGAACTCATACATGCTAGACTCAGACATAAATCCAACATTTCACATTATGACATTTTATGTTGCCCTAAATTTGGGCTTTGTGGTAAAATATCTGCTATTTGATGTGGTCCTACTTAAGGAAATGAATCTGTAGTTCAAATGAAGAAAAAAACCCTAAACAATGTGGCACAGCACTGGTGAAAAAGTCTGATATCACTGTAGTAACTGTTCTCACTTTGTCTCTCCATCCGTCTGAAATATGATGACTGCTTTCCTGAATGCACTTGCTTGCAAGCTTTTGCAGATGTGTCGACTGCGGTGGAGAAAACCACTGTGTTGTACTTCCTGTCGGTGGAAGTTTAGTTCTGCTCTGAGTTGGCACTGAAAAGAGAAGTAATATGACGTGACTTAATTTCTCACAAAGTCACAGTGATAGTGGAGATGTAGGAGTGTAGTCCTTTTATAGGTCTTTGATTTCAGATTAAAATGAACAAAAGCAGGACTCAAATTTCTAACTGGCAAACTACTTTTTTTTTCAGCTGAAATGTTGAATGTTGCTGGCAGATTTTAATTAGCTTTGGCTCTGTGAGCTGGTTAAAAGCAGCATCTTAGATTTGTTTTAAATAGAGGTGTGGCTCAAGGGTTGTTGGTTCTAGTCCAGCTCAAACCAGTAAAGTGTGGACTAGTAGCTGGAATGTGCCCATGAGCAAACCTCTGCTGCTTTGGGTAAAAAAAGAAAACAATGCCCTCGCTGTGACATCTCTGCCTAAATGAATGCACGTGTGTATGTATCGACCTGTGTATATATTAATAACAACAATAACATTAGTGTGAAAAGATCAATAAAGTCTACAGTCACAAAATTTCATAATCATCCTTTGCTGCTATGATGCTATGATGATCTTATAGACCATGATGTGTCGCGTAAACTAAATTCAACTTAAACTACCTTTATTTATCTATTTATTTCTTTATTACAGAAAGTAATTCAAATTAGCTCAATCCTAAATATCTACCATGGTACAATCCTGCATACACATAATACAGCACTAATAATAATACATTAAAAAGTCTATCAATGCTGATTCATTCTGGGTTTTTTTTTTTTTTGCTAGTTGCCAAAAGTACTTAAACCAGCTTAAGATTCCTATCTTAATGTGAAAGTGCCTGTAATGTGATTTGGGGAAGAAGACTTTTTCATGACACAATGGTAAGCAAGACTATCATGTGTGAACTGACCACTACTTTGTGTGTTGTGCAGGAACTTTCTCAAAGGAGGGAGAGGAAATCCTCTCCACCCTTTACTCCTCCCTGTGACTCTGCAGTTCCTTCTGTATCCCTCCTATTGATCCCGAGCACGGCCCTGTGGCTCCTCATTTGCTAAACAAGGACTCTCCTGAGGAGGTCTTATGTGAGAATGAAGACCAAACTGCAAATCCTCTTTTCAAACAAAGCCCAGTGAAATGCAAATACTAACAAGAGCCTTTATAAAAGTCACATTTAATCCTCTGAGCTGCAGTGGTTCACCTCCTCACATTTTAATCATTTTTTAAGCAAAAACGAAAAAAGCCTTTCAAACATCATAATTTGCTGCTTTTCTTTGTCATTTAAGATAAATTATGTCAGTTAATCGATAATGAAAATAATTAATAGTTGCAGTTTTTGTTAGATTTTTTAACAGATGTTTATGCGTTCACCTGCAAAAATACAAAGATTGTTTTCACTTTAAAATACAAGCAATGATAGTTTTACATGGCGTAAATGTAAAGATCTGCCCTAATAGCCCCTCGATGCATGCACATCTCTTTGTAAACTAATATAAAGTACCCTCTATTACTGATAGCTCCTCTTTGCTCAAGAGATGCAAAATCCACGAGGCCGCATGCAGGAAAACAGCACATTTATGAGCAGCCTGTGACACAGGTAAAAGAAAACACCTCCAACTTAACAGCAGAGCAACTCAGGAAAGTGACAGTTGTAGAATTTAGCAAGTAACTGAGGGGTAACATTGACATTTACATGCAACACGCCAGTCTAGCAGACTCATAAACTAGTTTGTCAGTTTGGAAAAAGAACAATTCTGTATTTTGTCTGACTTTCTGCAGCATACATTGATGCAGTGTTTGCATATGACGCTAATATAGACTCCACTGATTTACCTGTAGATTAAAGTCAGAAACATTGTCCTTTAAACCGTCAAACTGTCCCGAAAACAGCTGATTCAACTGATGTTGCACCTAAAAGTTCATAACACATATTACAACTACTACAGAGCTTGAAATACAGTCCAAGCCATTAATAAACTATAATCGTTACAGATGTATCGCGGTTCACGTGTAACAATAAAGTACATTACAGCAAAATGCCACAGATATGTCTGACGTGTGAAAGTCTTAACCATTAAAACAGTAGTTTAACAAAGAAATCTTAACACAAGGTCCAGCGTTTTTGAAGTAGTTTACGTATAGTGTTGACATGTCAGTCAAAAGTAAAATGTCCCAACGACTGCATATCATTCAAGGGATTACATACTGGAAGTGATCCTTATCAAAAAATATATTGTTATGGTTACTGGATTTTTAAATTCATGTACATCAATATTGTATAAGCCTCTCAAATTACAGTATCAGCCGGGACATGATGTGAAAACCACATCCCATCATGCATCATGTCTTTCCGAGCAGTGTTAATGGGAATGCATAGCGACTGCTGTCGGTTTGCACAGTGATCTCACTGCTCTTTGTTAACAGATGTGATCCAGTGATCCCACAGCTGTGCACTCAGAGCCACCAGCACTGCTGCAGCTGTTCTAACTGTTTCAGTTTACACACACACAAAACTTTGATTGGTGCTGACCTGTGATTGGCTGGGTTCACATCACAGAGGCAATCATGAATATTCATACCAGCAACTTTAAGTAAAGAATAAAGTTTAAAACAAAGACTTTTCAACCTGTTTTAACCCTTTCTAAGCCACTCAATCTGTCTGTAGAGCAGCTAAACTTTAGTGTGAAGTTTGACAGGAATGTCTCAGCGGGTGATTCACTGATGCGTTTCATCTATCAGGTTACATGTGCACAGATGGCCGCGCATGTCCACTCAAATGGGCATTTTCTCTGGTTTCATTCAGAGGATGTTATATCCACATCATTAACCCAGTTCATTATTCATGGTAGAGGAATCCACATACACATTATGTTCGGTCTCATGTTGAAACATCTTGCTTTCTACCACTCAACAGAAACCAATATGAGAAGGAAAACACCATCAGCACGGTGAGAATCCAAGTTGTGCTTTCAGTGAGCCCATTAGAGGAGGAACGTGGATAGAATTGCATAAATGGATGAAAGCAATATGAATAACAAATCACTTTAATCATCAGAAGATTTGTTGTTTAGTTGCTGTAAAGTAGGAAAGATTTGTCTTTTCGCTCTAAAACACTGGAGGGATGAAAGGCCAGTTGAACTTAATCTATCTCGTCACACATGCTGCAAACAAATCCAGACTCTGTAAAGGCTGGCGCTGCTCTCTTCACGTAAGATTTATTATAAATCCCATTAATTCAGCGATAGTCAGCGGGGTTTTACAGCTGCTAGTGATCATCATCAAACACATGTGCGAATAAGATTTAAAAAAAAAAAAAAAAAAACAAGGAGACAGATGCAAAGGGTGTGACACATCGCTGACTTGTGGCTTCACACTCTGAGCAGTCAATGTGTCTCTCAGCTTTAAGTCGGGCAGAGCTTCTCTGGGCTCCACCAAGATTTCACTTGACTGCTCTGATTATCTCTGTGTCACATGAGGATTTAGAGCTGAGATCATGGAGAAGGACGGGGAGAAAGCAACACAGACTCAGTGTGTTTTCAACCAAATGTGAGAGAGAAACAACATGGAAAATCGTACAG
Source organism: Amniataba percoides (assembly GCA_037176925.1). Classification (NCBI taxonomy): domain Eukaryota; kingdom Metazoa; phylum Chordata; class Actinopteri; order Centrarchiformes; family Terapontidae; genus Amniataba; species Amniataba percoides. Next base: position 10,830,954 of record JBAJHX010000043.1, on the reverse strand, counting down.
AGGGCTGCAACAGACGACTGACAGAAAACAGAAATGTCACAAGTAACTACTGTGATTCATTGTCCTTCTTTAAACCAAAGCTTCTCTGATACAAGATTATTAATCAAGAGTATTTGCTGCCTCTCTTTGCTTGGTGTGAACATAAATCACAGTTCCACAACCCCAAAACATTCAGTTTACTATCATACATGACAAACAAGGCAGTAAATCGTCAAATTTACTGCAATCATTTTACAAGCATTTTCATTTTAAAACCATTGATCAGTTATTAAACTAGTTGCAGAAAAAGATCTTTCACTGTAATAATCACTTGCATTTTCATCCCACCTACACAAATAGAAATAACAATCTGATGCAGTGATGCTCTTTCTGGTGTCACATTAGCAGAGTTTTGAGGAACATTTTGCCAAAACTGGAGTCGCTTCCTCAAGGATCAGCACGCAAAAGAGGTGAAGCTTCACTCTCCTCTAACTTTTATTGGCTAAAAACCAACTATCAGGCCAGTGCCACATTTCGAGCCTCTGTTTGCCCAACAAATATTACATTCAGTTTCTCTCTTTACATTTGTCAACTCAGACAAAAGTAAAAGTTCCTCTTTTAAGGGACACTGGGCTCTTTGTGCACAAAAGAATCCTCATTAAATAAAACTGCACTAAAAAAGCAGCTTCCAGTTTTGCTTGCTGCCTTTGTACAATAGTCAAAAGATGTTAGATAAAATTCCATAAGTCAGATCTGTGTCTATCTTTCGGAAATCTCTCCAAGGGCCGTTATCAGCGCTCCTCATCCCTGATCCCTGATACTCCCAACGTGCTGCAGCGGAGTCCCATGATTTTAACCTCAGCAGCTCTTGCATCAGGCAGGCTTTGACATGCCACTTCACCCCCACCCCCAAGTTACACTTTGTGTGGCAGGATGGCCGAGCTCACTGCATTGACGTCTTTTCGCCCCCCCCAGGGCTGCCCGGAGGAAACAGTTTACTGTACTGTGTGCATGCTCGCATCACCAGGAATCCCAGAAATGCTGCACTGAGGAAACGTTTTACAATTTAACGGCTCTTATTTTGGCACCGCTGAAAACCCTTCTGGCCCGACTCATCTGCGAACACAGTGTCTGGGCACAGGATGCCAGTAACACTCACTGAAGTCATCACCACTGTTCATAGACCAAACCTTACTGGTAAAACACTGCAGGGTGCAGATACACCTGCTAAGTTCTTACTGTTTTACCAAAGACCATTCATCTATGGTAAGTGAGTGAAAAATCTAAATGTAACACATTCAATAATCAGCTTTGAGAAAAATCAAATATTAATCATCATTTAGAGCTAAAACTAACTTTACTTAATGTTCAATAAAACTTATTAGTCAGTAACAGGCCAGAAAATGTCCAAATTGCTTGTTGTATCTCACCAACAGTCCAAACCCTAAACATGTTCAATTTATTATATCAGAGAGAATTCACTTTAAATGCTATAAAAGTGAAAAAAGTAGCTGTTCCTCACACTGCTGCCTTTCTGACCATGAGTTAATCTTTTTCTCTGCTGGATTCATCAACCAACAGTTGCAACATTACAGTATCTCTCCTCTCATGCTCCCTCACTTTGACCTTACAGGCACATTTGCATCACAGTTACAACCATTGTTTGTTCACTTGTTGTCCTCAGGCTCCTTCCCAGTTCATACACAAAGCTCCACAGGTCGACCTCTATTGACTGTGAGAACAAAACCAAAAAAAAATCACCTCACAAGACGCACTGTGGCCTTTACTTGAAAGTAACTTTTAAGGTTTGATAAATTTTCTAACATCAGCAGCAGTGGATGAAAATATGTGTAAAGGCAGGTTTGGATTAAAGTGTTTCCAGTGCAGGAGGTTGATGATCTCTCTCTCTCTCTCGCACAGGGGTATTTGTGTGAGTAATTTACCTGAACATGTCCCTGTCAGGTGCTCCCACAGCACTTCTCAACAACAAGCACACACAGAAGACAGATGACAGATGAAACGAGGAGATGCATATGGAATTTTTTTTTAATCACTCACAATCTTTTATCCGGGTTGAGCTGCCGGTGCATCGCCAGAGAGAAGCCGAACAGGCTGCCCGGCTCCCCGTCTTTCCTGATGACATGAGCGGTGTCCAGGTTGAAGGCGAGCACCAGCTGCAGAAAGTGCAGGTGAAGTAAAACCCGCAGCAGCATGGCGGCTCTGCGGTGTGAAGCGTCCTGAGAGATGATCCGCTGACCCCGCTGCTCCCTCTCCGCTCTCCGCTCTCCACTCTGACTGCAGGCGGCCGCAAAAAGTCCCACCGACACACTGAACAGCAGCAGCAAGCAAGCAGGGCTCCGCGGCTCCTGCTCCACAGCGCCCCCTGCGGCCACAGGGGGCAACTGCAGGGGGCGTCTGGTGAAGGGTGGAGTGAGGGGCCCATCAGTATTGTTTGACCTCATGCAAACAAACAAACAAAGAAACAGGTGACAAGTTAAAGGACAAACCTGAATGTAAACACAAATAAAAACTTTGTCTTAGACATGAATGGTGAGATGTAAGTTAAATGTACTTACATTGTGTCTTTATTGGGCACTGTAGCCAATCATAAATTGATTATCTATGGTTTTACTATGTTTTATCATTCATCATTATTATTATTATCATACTCAATTTGATCAGAATCATTCAACTTTACCAGCCAGACATGTGAACGTATACAAGTAATTTGACTTGTATGTACACAGAATACATAATGTTTAAACAGCTTGAGTGATATTGACATTAATATAAAAATATGAAACTACTACATACAAGTATAAATAAATATCTAAGTCTATATATGTACTGTAGATTCATATATAAATGTAAGGAAAAATGATGATAACAACTACAGTAACATGTAGACAGTCCTTACATTAATGAATTTTGTAGTTTTACATTCATTTTATGTGAGCAAATTGATTGATTTGCACGTTTCAAATAAAATTAAACACTCTTACTCTCTAAATGCCAAAGTTGTTGGTAATATTTAGACCTAAAGATGCTGTGAATCATGATGAGAAAATCTAAAATATCCTTTGACAACTTCAATATTGCAACATCAAATGTTGTTTTGTATCTTCTTTTATGCATGAAAATATTAAATCAGTTTTCTTCTTTTCCCTGTAAAAGCCTTATTCAAAGAGTCAAAAACAGAAAATCCATTAGAATCAAACTACAATGTGTGAAAACTATTTTAACATGGAACAGCTTTTATTTCCATTCACATAAGAACAGATTCTGACCCAAACATAAAGAATCAGTTTTAATGACAAAGAGTCAGTTTTATAGGTTACATGGAAGAAAATCAAAAAGAGCCAAGGACACATCAATTAAGGCTTTTTTGCTATTTTAGCTGTATAGATAAACAGCAAGTGTTGCAGTCAGCTGGACAAATAAACCCAGATTCAGCCAGACGAGCTGCTGTAGGTCTCCACAGACCGTCTGTAGTACCTTTAGAAGGGCTGAAATGTCAGACACCATCAGGATTCATTAGAAAAACCCTCATCGGCTGTGCGATTTTAAAAATAACTGTTTGAAGATAGACAATATATTCTGGGTTGGGGGGGGTGATCATCCATCCAAGAACAATTGAATAAAATATGAATGTACATTCTCATCAATAACACCTGCTTAGCTTTATGTTCATAAATAAATAATCACGACACAGAAAGATTTTGTAGATTGTGTTCCAACACTGATTTCATCTTTGTAGCTTTGCTGATGTTGAGACTTTAAGAAATTATCTCACAGACTTCATCTTTAAGGATCATTTTCATGGCTCCTGAAAAGCTGGCATTGAAGAGGTTTGAGGTTTCCACCCACCAGCAGCAGCGATATGAGCCAGCAGCTTTGTAATCATCCAAACCTGAAAGAAACATAAAACAGCTTCTTTGTGTCGCCCGCTCATTTTTCTCAATGTGTCTGATGGTGTTTGATGGTGGTGTGAAGTTTGAACCAGTTTGGGCCACAATCGCATAGCAGAGCATGACACAATGTGGGCATTGTTGAAGTTAGAGAGCCCTCTATGCAAGTGTGTGTGTATGTGTGTATGTTGGCAGGATGTGGCTGAGAGGGTGCATTAACCACATTCCTAATTGCAGCAAATGACTCGGGAGGCTCGAGTCTAAGATATGTGAATGGCATCTATGTGGGTTTGGCAACAGATGCGCCAGATCTTTCCACGTCACAGGCCTTTTCACTGATGTAACCAGTTGCTCCAGTAAAAAACTTTACGTCTTTACATCTACATACACTGCCCCAAAAAACCTGACTAGAGGTTGTCAAGAGTCTGTTAATGCTTAAAAAATAGAAATCACATTTTTACTGATAAAGACATGTTGGATATGTGTAACTTCAATGATTCACATCCTCTCAGGCCAAAGTTCTGCTGTAGTATTAGTGTATTAGTAGTAGTAGTAGCAGTAGAAGTATTAGTGCAGAACCACACACACACAAAGTTGTGATATTTACCAATGTAATTCAGCTATTCTAATTACTGCTATTTCACTTACGTTAGTAGATAAAGATCATTCATTGAGTTCAGTCTCTGTATTCCTTTTGATCAAGGCAAATTCAGGTGCTGCACGATTCTACCAGCTGCTAGACGCACCTTCAGGTAAAAAATCAAAAGAAGAAAAATCATTTGCTTCAGTGCTTGCTCACTATCTGTGTGTGTATGTGTGCCTGTGAGCGAAAAGGTGTGTGAGTGTCTTTACACAGACAGCACTTTCATGTCCACTTTTGCCCTGGGTGGTTGTGTAACACGAGCTGAGAGGAGGTGAAGCTGCCCGGCCTCACATTGTCTCAGGTCAGTGGGAATAGAGAAACCGGAGAGACGGTGCAGGTCGAACAGGTGGACCCCTGCAGGTGACGAGGCCTTTCTTTGCAGATTAGCTGCACTTTTGTACCAACAAAATGAACACTAACTGGAGAAAGGTCTGGGTGGCCCCCTGGTCAAATCACTGGTGAAGATATTGAGTTTCACTTGTGGGTGAAGGATCAAAGAGACTTTCCACTGGTTTGATTGGTTTGACTGGCTGATTACTTCTTAATCTAATACACAAAATTTAAATCTTCATGTTAAAAAAAATTTTATTTACAAAAAGAGTCATAAAAGTCTTGTAATTCTATTTGTAAATGAAGGTTTTGCTCAGATTGTTTTAACGCACTATTGTACATGGTAGAATTATTTTTGATAGCTAGATTTCACTGATTTGCTGCCTTAATGCTAAAATGATTGGATTTCAGAGACTCTGAAACTCAAAATCTGGAGACAGAAGGGCCAGCTCCTTGAGTTTCACAGTAACTAAATCAACACAACAGAGTTATCAGAGGCAATGGAGGATGGTTGAAATGCTCAGTTCGTAAAGGCAGTTTGTTGGTGTGCCAAGGCATTGAACCATGGTTATGGATACAATGTGATGCAAACAGATGGATGCTGTTACTTTATCCAGTCTCATTAATGATGACATTTATACACAGAAGCATGATAAATCCATGATATTTCATACTGATTTAGCAGTCATGTGAGCATTTCACATCATTTTGGAATCTGAATAACTCGCACCATCCTTACTAGTCATAATGATTGGATTTCAATGATTTGCCATCTTCAGAATAAACTTTAAACATTAAACTCAAACCCTCGTGAGACAGAAGGGCCAGCTCCTTAAGTTTCACATTAATGAAGTCAAGATATCAGAGTAAAGTTATTAGAGGGGCACGGAAACATTTCCAAAATGCACAGTTGGCATAGACTTTTTTTAGCTGGTGTGCCAAGACATGAAACTGTACTAATGACCATGATGCAAAGTTAAAACAGATGGCTGTTTGATGACCAAGTGCTCTGATAATGACATCTCTACATCACGCAGGGGCAAGGAAAATGGCTCACATATCATGTTGATCCCTCTACATCTGAGGTCAGAGAATTACTTACTTAAAATCTGTGGTGACATTTCTAAAATATGAAAAAAAAGCATTATCGGGGGGGAAATGAAGGGATAAGGAAGACTGAAATTAATGTCTGTGATCCAAACTGGACATGTCACTCGATCCTGAGAAAGATGGGAGTGTTATCAGTGTATTTCAGTGCAAAGGTAGAAAATTAAGTATTGTATTCAGTATCCAGAAATATATGAGTCGTCTCGTTGTTTTGCTGCTGAGATAAATGGATGCTGCATGACCAAAGTTGTGTCTACATCATTGGTTGTGTGAAGCATGGCGTTAAATCATACTGTGTGAAAGTGGGAGCATCTGATCCTGGTCCTGTTGTGACAGTGGTGTGGCCCTTTGTAGGGAGACCATCCGCAGTAAATCTGCTCCACTCCCCTCGCACAAAGGACTGCCTCCATTTATGGTTCCTGGGTGGGGGGTGTGCCGCTGAGTCAACAATGAAGGGAGCGGGACCTCGCAGACCTCTCCGAATTCTTTCTCAGGCAGGCCGTGCAGATGACACAGGGAATTCTGGGGATTCCTTTGTTATCCCTGCAAAGTGCAAAACCATTTTATGCTAAAGTGCGAAGGAATTCCCTTTAGGATGTGTCATCAATATGTCGTGACAATTATGTTATACAGCGGGCCAGGAATGAACTTCTTCTTTTGTGAAAACCTGTGAAAAAGTGTAATACGAGGTGTACAAGTTGTATGTGGGTAAATAGTTTCAGTTGATGTTTTAATATTCCTTCACAAATCAAAGAGGTTGTGGACATATTTCAACCTTTTAAGGATGATACACATTGAAATATTTTAGTGTACAAATGAGGTTCAGCCTTTTTGATTGATTAGCTTCTGCCTAATTTTCAGGGCACATTAAAGATTGTAGTGTAAAATATATTTTTCAGTGGATTCATATACAACAGGACAACCTTTGTTAAAGATTATTCTAACAAAGGTTGTCCTGTTGGGGAGCATCAAACATGAGCCTTACATCTGTTATGGGCTCAGCACTGAACACTTCCTTCCATTTGTTATTGTCTCCCCGTGCTGGTCATTAAAGCCTTTGTTGTTAAAAATAACTTCTTGTCAGGGGAAAAGCCACGGTGACTAATTCTAAGGAAACACATGCTCAGTCATGAACACTACCAAATTCACCTCCACTCAGGTCTGGAGCCATGCAAGCACAGTCTTTAAGGTCAAGAAACTCTTGATACATCATTTCCATGTTTTCAAGAAGGATGTGAGATGAATGCACACTGCATAAGCTTTAATTGCTGACTCTGCGTCTTGGGCTAATGCTTAAAACATCTTGGAAACAATGGATAAACCCTCCTACTGTTAGTTTTGTTTGTTTGAAAGCATTTCATGGAGATATTTAAAGATGTAAGCCAAAACTGAAAAACTTGCAGTAATGTGATTTGACTAAAAGGGTGAGTTGCCAAGGTGATGAATGCTCCAGTAGACCCAGCAGGAGATCAACAAAGAGAATCCACCAACAGCCAAATCACTCCACTGAGATAGAAGCCTGCCTGTATTAAACACAACAGAGAAATACAAAACATCTTACATCAATTTACAATACAAGTAAAAACATTTTATTTCTATTATTGTTTTTGTTCTGTGGCATTTAGTACAGTTTACATATATTCAGAATGGACACTGAGACCATATATAGGTAATATTTTTAAGTGTTTTCTGCAACACAGCTCACCAGTATAGTGCACTTTGAATAGGTGTACTAAAGTATTTTGATTTTCAACTTTACATTAATACAAGTATTATTACTCTTAAGTCACAATTCAATATGAGTTGAATACTTTAGATATTTGCCAGGACCTGGTTTTTTGGCTTCACCCATCAAGAATAGAGAATTTCTTCTGTCTGGCCACATCTGCAGACAAAGAGCAAACAAAAAATTCATAACGGAAAGCTACAGTAAATCTTTGCAGTAAATGTCAGCGTGAAGTGCAACCTTTGTCTCTGTTGCAGTGAGTGCACAGCCAACATTCCTGCAAAGATCATTAAAACCTCATCATCGTTGTCATTGTTCTGCACTTAATGGATTATGCAGAAAACAGTACAATGAACATCTACTTGGGTTTATTTAGGAGTCATACCCCACAATGCCCTGAAATCAGCAGCAGTTTGAATTAAAATAAACTCATTAATATTCAGTGTAATATTCTAATGTAATATCTTAATATTCTAGGTAAGAAGACTTTTCCTCCCCCTCCTGTGTTGCCAATTGAATTGTATTTTTTGTACTGGGCAGTGCCATTGCTATTGTAAACAGACAGTAGATACTGTGCGGTCGAGGAGTGCTTTTGTTGATTTCTGCTACTCCTCTATTGAGCTCAGACTTTTCTTAATACTGAAACCTCAACTCGCTGTGTGCAAATGGTGTGTCATTGAAAGGATCTCAGCTTTTGTTTGCCTTTTGAGCTTCTGCAGAACAAAAAAACAAGATAACAGTTGCTCAAGATCAATACCTCCTCAGAGTGTCAGGGTTATTATCTTTCATAATGACTTCCTGTTTTGTGCACTTTGATTCCTCAAGACAAAATGTCAATATCACCCAGAGCTGCCATTTCGTGAGCACTCTTCACAACCTTTCCATTGGGAACAGAGAGCCTGAAGTTATGAATAGGCTGCAATCCAGTGTTGATTGAAACAGGCTACATAATAATTATATGGACTGTGGTATACACTGCATATACCAAGTATGTTTCCAATACATGTATACTTGTGATTCAATAAGTTGTGTGTTCTTTTCATATATGTACTTATACTCAAAATTAATTTACAACAATCAGTGAGTATTGTCTTTGTCACTACCTCTGGCCTTTAAACACAACTCACTAGACGTTTTAATATAAAAAGTTCAGTGTATGAGGGATTACATTTTGCAAGGTTTAAGCTTGTTGACCTGGTTAGAGTTATTCAAACCAAACAGATGATTTTAGATCATCTTCAGTATTGTGTGGAAACTTGCCAATTTTCTGTAGCATTCAAGAAATATTAAATAATGGATGTTCATTTCAATTAACAGGCTAAATTATTAATAGCAAAGCAAAAGACTAGGAGGAGTGTTTCTGTATGTGCAGTTAAGTTTCTTTCTTCTTACAATCTGTGGGACTATACAAAGATGAGACTTTATGAATACATTTGAATACACATGTAAAGCCGTCTGACTGGTCACGGCAGGAGACGTTCCCGTATAAATGTGAATTTGCAATACATGATAAAAGCCGCTTACATCTGTGCGCTGTCATTTGGCATCATTTTCATGTCACTGAACACTGGAAGATCCACTAAACCAGCTGGTGTGCAGCAGAGGAGAACATGTTTACATTATAATCAATCAGCTGGGCATGACTGTCAAGATGTTGAGCAGCAATAACAACCATCTATTTCATAAAAGGCTGATAGAAAAGGCAAAATAAGATGGATGTCGCCCGGTCACTAGCACACAGAGTCTGTGCTGATTTCTGGCACATTCTGATGTTGACTATGAACTCTGAGATTAGGGAACTATATTGTGAAATCCTGCCTGATTGCTATCTTAAAATCAGATAACCTGTGCATTCTCCAGAAGAACCTCCTTCTCTTTTCAGTGGACTTTGAGGCTGTCTGAAGATTTTACTCTTGATGGTCTTGGATGAAAGTTGTTACTGTATATGGCATGAATTGCATTCTTTTATTAACACTTAACTCCGTCCGTTCATCAGACACTCTCATGATGAGAAGTATCCTGTAGATAATTACTCACATGACTTCCATAGTTAACTATGAGAATGACTAATTAGACAGTCTTTTTCAGCTACTACGTGACTCTAGAGAATTTTTCTCATTCTGGCGGCGGAACACAGAGGCAGTGCTCCACTAATGAGCAGTGACATGTAGCTCCGCTGGCCCATGGTGGGAGAGGATTGCTTGCCTTTCAGCAGAACAATGGACAGATAGAAGCCTCCCTGGACTGGATCTAGGGGTCCTGCTGCAGAGCAGCCAGAGAAAACCCATCATGCCCTCACTGACAAATGGGCAGAATGATGGAAGATAACAACATGTGCAATGACATGGATCAAAATGAATAATCAGTCACTGCAATAGAGCAGATTTTCCCAGACTAAAGAAATCAAAAGTGGAATTCCACCAGTTTTACACATTAAGATTAGTTTATTCATCATAAGGAGGGCAACACAGTTAAAATGTTTTCTGGGGTCTCTCAAGTCTGACAAAATCACCAAAATAAAGCAACATCCTCAAGGTATCTCTGCTTGATTTTGAGGAAACCACATTTATAAACCACAAAAAGCCTGCATTACAACCTGGTTGTACTGACTTTTAAAAATGTGGGTATTTGCATCAAGGGTCAAAGGCAACGTTGAGCTTCATTATGGAGTTTGTAGGATTCAGCATTTCCACACCTTGACCCATCTTAAAGACTAAAGGTCACGATGTCTGAGCCTCCACTGGATTGACTTAGTTGTCTTTTAAATTTCTGTGGCACTAAATACCCCATCAAGCAAACTTTCTAAAGTCAGCTAGATCTTTAATTTGCTTGAAATTACTTGAGTATTAAGTTTTGTGTTTTGTTAAATTAGATTATCGTTGGCTTTTCAACAGGCAGGGCAGGTCCATCAGAGTATGTTTCTGAGCTGGAACCTTTACCATAAATACATAGTATAGTAAGCATAGTTGTTTCTGACAGTGTCATTTTTACCTTGTCAAACTGTTGTTTAAACTGTATGCATGTCTATTTCTGTGTATGTACAGTGATTGCACCATACAAACTGGAGACTGGAGAATTCCCTGGCCAATATGATTGATTTTGTTTCAGATCTGATTACACTTTTTGTAGTCTGTTATTTAGGCTATTACTTTAAATGTGACCTCAAAATAACCATAGGTGATCATGTCTCTAACAGCCAGATAAACTCTCTTTTGGTTTATATTAGATTATACATGTGTTGTTTTGTAAATTCCTGTTTATCCCTGACACTGCCTGGGGTGACAGAAAACTGTTCAGGTTGTATTTATAAAAGGAGCTATGCTGCCATCTTGTGGTGAGAAACACAGGCGTCACAACACCTCTCTCATCACATGAACTTCTGCACTCCACGACAACTAAATCCATCACGATATCAAGTCACCAACACTTTGGAGACTGAAGAAGTGATCCATTTTTTGTGAACCTCTTCGCACAGCTGCGAGGGGAGTTTGTTGTTCATGCGGCACGTCTTCCTTTTACCCAGTGCAGACAAAGGAACTGCAAATGGAAAAAAGGGGCTGTGAGTCAGATTTCCAACACGTGGGGGTGCTGTAGCTTTGTCCTGCAGTCACTCAACACCACCTACAGCACCATTCACAGGGCCTGATTTAGTATCAACACATTGAAACCTCTGACCGACCCCCTGTGTCCCTGCCTGTCTCTGTGTGGGTCCGACACGTTTTGTTAATGTCACTTTTTTTAAATCAGAACATAAACTAGAAGAACCTCAAACACATCGACCTGTGGTTCTTCCAACACAATCACAACGTGCTGAGAAACTGACATAAATCTGCAGTGCTGACATGCGTAAAATTCAGATGAAGAGCTTTAACCGCAATGCCTCTGAAACTAATCCGGGACAACAATTTAATGGTGCCTTTTCTGATACGTACTTCATGTTATCCACATGCTGAAGTCACATTATATCCAGATATGTGACTGAAAACATGAACTGCTAAGTGTGTGTTGTTGGATGAGGAGCAGACCTGTTGGGCCTGCAGGTTTGGTCACGGTACCTTTCTGTGATTCTCTTGAGATGCTTTGATGAAAAAAAAAAGTCTCTGCAGACAACCGGGGCAGACAGACCTGAACAAATAATGGAGGGTGGACGCGGTGGGGAGTAGTCAGTCGTGCAGCCCTTACTCATTGGTTGCCTCAGACACAGAAGCTCTCCCTCTCACGCTCTCATAAATGCGCTCCCACCACCGACCGTAGCAGATAATCACAGGCCACTCAGAGAGGGACACACCTTCCGCTGATTTTTCCACAGTCTACACGGGGATGCGTTTCGATTCACGAAAAGGTGTCATCAGTCCAAGATTTGAGTCGCCTTTTCAGCTCGCGGTTTCGCAGTTTTTGCGCGTAGGTTACCGGGTCGCTCGGCTCCAACTCGAGGATGACTGGGGTTTTTGAGAGCTTAAATACTGATATGCATTCGAACCAGATTACCTCAAGCAGTTACCACAGCTTGCACAAGTCGCAGGAGTCCCCGACTCTGCCGGTGTCCACGGCGACGGACAGCAGCTACTACAACAGCCAGCAGCCCGGCCACTGCGCAGGGTCTCCTTTCGGCCAGCTCGGCTCGTACCAGTACCACGGAAGCGCCCCGAGCACCGTGCCATACAACGCCAAGGCATACGACCTCGGTTTCAACTCGTCTTATGGTGCATACAGCTCCTACGGCTCCAACTCGTCTCCTACACCGGCAGAAACAGGTACGGAAACTCTGGGTTTTTTTTTTAATGGATTAAAATTATTTTTATACATTTTTTGGATGCTTGAAACGTCTACATAAGCTTATGACATGAAATGTACAAGTGATAAATTGTCAATTGCATAACATAATGAACAAGATGATTATAATTAGCTCAGAAATTATTAGAGACATGCATATACTGCACAGAGTTTTTATAGTGAATGATCAATTAATCTATTGCAGAATATAACACATTTTTACAATTTGATATTTTCCTCTGTATTTTCAGATAAAAATCTGATCAAATGACATTGGTTGTCAAAAATACACACACACAATGACGCCAGAGCAAAATGCGTAAAAGTATTTCTGTGCCAAGCAAAAAAAAAAAAAAAAAAAACTGCACCAGCCGTCATGCGTAACGCATATTGCATCTGAATGTTCCCTCAGAGAAAGAAGAGAGCGAGCCAGAAATCCGGATGGTTAATGGAAAACCAAAGAAGGTCAGGAAACCTCGAACCATTTATTCCAGCTTCCAACTGGCTGCACTTCAGCGGAGGTTTCAAAAGACGCAGTATTTGGCTCTACCAGAACGGGCCGAGCTGGCAGCCTCGCTGGGCCTTACGCAAACACAGGTGGGTGCTTAAGACATGTGCACACAGCCTGTCAAATATCCACTTTATGTCTAACATGAAAAGAAAACACGTGAAAACTGTCAATCGAGGATCTGAGCCGGAAAATATTGGTTTCTAATTTTTTTCTTATGCTTGCATCTCTTTTTTTCTCAGGTTAAAATCTGGTTCCAAAACCGCCGCTCCAAGTTCAAGAAGCTGTGGAAAAGTGGAGAAATCCCCCCAGAGCAACACGTCGCTTCCAGTGAATCCCCCCCTTGCACGTCTCCGCCAACCACTGCCTGGGACTTTCCACAGACTCAGAGAATGAACGGCGTCAACTCCAGTTTACCTCAGAGCAGCAGCAGCCCTCCCAACACGACTGCGCCCTCGTCGTTTTTGGCAAACTACTCCTGGTACTCGACCACGAACTCTACGGCGCATCTGCAGCCTCCTCTGGTCCAGCACCACCACAACTCCGCCATAAGCGCTGGGACGATATTCTGAGACGACAAAAGAACAACAAACAAACAAACATTGGGTTTAAATCGGACAATACTGGTGAAAAAGAAAGAAAAAAACAGAAAGAAAAATGCCAATACCTTCATTTTACAGACCTCGTGTGTGGTGCCATGCGAACTTTACGCGCAAGGAGAAGTCAGTGGAGCCAGACAGGTTCATGGACCTTGCCGGTTTTTGCGCTGGTAAAATGGTAGACACAGATTTCTACAGTTATTTTTGTATTTATTTATTTTGTTTATGTCTCGAGGGACGAATGAACCACTATTACCCAAAGCAATCACAGCCTGGGCGCAAGCCTACTTTTACGCGGACGTCACTTTTTCCTGCCATTCCTGCAAAATAAAATAATAATAATAATGACTAAATAAAAAATGCAAAAAAAAAAAACTAAAACAAAAACACACACACACACACGAGTCACAGCAGGACAACCTGTCACAGATGTAGCACAAGTTAACTGTAATCGTGCCTTTTTCAATATGACCTCATTTTGTTGTGCGATCCAACAGCTTACCTTTAACCATTCCTCATGTCATTAGTTGATTTGAATTTACTGGGTAAGTGTCTGAATCCACCTTTGTAAATATTTTACCACAGCTTTTTGATAGCCCATGTTGCTTTTTGTCTTTTTTTTTAGGCTACTGGTGCAAATCCATTAACCACCGTAAGCTACTGATTGTCCTCCCCTCTGATTTAGGCTACTTGTATCACATTTAATTGTATTTTTTGTCTTATTTATTTTAGCTGTGTCCCATATATGGCCAGACGTTATTTAAATAAAAATGTTTTCTGTGCATATGGATCCCTCTTTTTTATTTCCTCACCAAATGTGTTTCCTGTGCACATGCATTTCTCCTTTTAGTTTTAATAGGCATTTATGGATGACTGAGAAGAACTGGTGCTGTTTTATTCTGTTTTTCAATGGACCTAATAACAAATATATGCAGGCACAGGGACTAATTTGATCTTGTTTATTTAATTTTGTATCTTATAGCAATTGAGAAAGCTATTGCTAACATGGTCCTTTCCATGTTAGATGGCTTTAATGCTACTTTAGATGATTACAAGAAGACCATTTAGAATAATATTATAAATTTTACCTGTCAGCTGAAACCCTTGTCTCTTTCATGGGTCCAGACTGCCACAAACATGTTTCAGTGATTGATTTAGATAATATTTATTTTCATTTAGGCTTAAACTCGTTAAAAAGGTGAGATATAAATGCACACTTGTAGCGAGCCGTGATAATCTGTAGTTGAGTTGCCTAGCAACCATCATAGCTGCTACAAGAACTAGCCAGTTAGCTCAAGTTAGCTAGTTAAGATGGTTTGTTTGTAAGGTAAGGGATGTTTAATTAGACTTTTAGCCGGGTTACACTGATTGAGAGCTATTTGTTATTAAAAATAATATAGCGTTTTTAATTACAGGCGCTTGTTATGTGCTATCACAGGCAGAGTAAGTGAAGATTAGCCGAGCCTCGGGAGTTTAGCTAGGCGGGCTGAGGGAGACGCCCGGGGCTGACGGGGGGAGAAAGGCGGCACAACAGCCCGTCTTGGCATGCGAGGAAGGGGGAAGAAAAAAAAGGAAGACGAGGGTGGGTATGAATGAGCTCCAGAGCTCCTCAGACTGCGTGGAGTCAGAGTCGTTTCCAGACGTTTTATGAACTCAGCCTAACAAGAGAAACAGAGACAGGCCAGGACAGCCCGGAGCTGTTACAGCATCATGGAAACATTTCTCACGTCTCACATGTGATGCCTCTGATCTCAGAAGACGAGCACACTGACCTACATTATTTATGGGGCTCATGTAGGGCCTGTAAGCTACATGGAAAACAGAGGCGCACGTCCAGCTTCTTGCATTTTACAGGAAACCTATTTTATATCAGTTTAATCGGCCTATTTGACTCCAATATATAGCCAGATGCAGCTTAATGTTATTTAATGCACAGCCCCATCACTGTCCCTCCCTTATAAAAGACCCATAAAGTGTGCATCTTCTCCTTGCACACAGTTTGGACTCTGCAGCTGACAGGACCAGATCTCAGGCATGCAGCAGGTCTGTGTTATCGACTACGTATTAACCTTTACATACAGTCTGTGCTGCAGATCTAATAGCTGCCTGCACAGTCGCAGAGATTAAGTGCATGCATCGTGGCAGGCCACATTAGCAGGATGTCTCCTAAATAATCACTTATGTGCGGTCGTAATCTTGCAGCTGCAACACAGACACGTGAACAATACTTGAGTAAACTGTTTTATAAAATTAGCTGATTTCTTCCTTTAAAAGTAAAATAAAGGATTTCTCCGTGTGACTCCATTTGTGGATTAGAGCTGCTGTGGTTTGTACTTTTTGCATTTCTCTAGGCAACTTGTAAATGCCATACCCCCCATCCTAATTTATACCCTGATGTGTAATTTCATCCACATTTGCTCTGGTTTGAGCATTCTGGCTTTCAAATCTGAAAGCCTGCAATTACTATATAATTCTTCGCAATTTTAGATGTCCTAATATGGGGTGTTATTTTCTACACAAGACAATTTCCCGCTATTTCAAGCATCAACATTGTCAAAGTTGCATGTACATAATAAATGGGAATATCAATGCATAGTTTTTAGCCTAACATCTTGACTCAACGATAATTATATCCGTGTGGAGCCTACGCAGAATTAGCCTGAATTGCATGGTAACTGCTGCTTTAAATTTTAAAAAATTACTCATAATTTCCCCCCAAAGATTACCAAGATCTCGAGTGCACAATGTCATCAGCGTAATGAGGAGTAAACATTTATGCTAATAATCTACATTTTTTTCCCCATCAGCTATAAAGAGGTGGAAATAAAGCAGACATTTCCAGTCATATTCTGAACTCTGCTGCTATAGCTTACACCGACACATGGGACGCGTCTCTCGTTGTTCCTTTTTTTTTTTTTTTGTGGGATTTAAACGCTCATCTCGCTTTTCTGTGCTGCAGGATGAGGATGATGCTGCTCCATGCTGACTCCTGAAAACTCCTCAGAGGGAAGCTCCTCCATTTCCGAGCTGAAAGGTAAATGTTTATTTCTTAAATATTCCCTGGAAGGAGCCTGGCTGGGTGCATTTGAGAACATTTGTTCGAACAAAAAAAAAGACAGAAAAAAATGAAAGAAGCATGAATTTATCACACGTTATCTCCCCGCATGTAACATTAATTTATTTTTATTCTCAATCAAATCAGCTGCTGATTCTTTCACGGAATAAAAGACTAAAATTTTAGCTCTATTTTATCGTCTAGCTCCGGTTAAAAAAAGTAATAAATACATTTTCTTTAAAAAGTCTCCAGTAGATTTAATCTGCCAAAGACCCAGGAGATGCTTTTGTAGGGGGGGAGAAAGTCCTACAGCTGAGAGAGCTGCTCCCTCGGAGAGGAAACGTGAGGAAGAAGGAGACACACAAGTTGTGCTTTGATTTCCTGGCTGCTCTCATTACTCTTACATTGTGCCTCGCTAATTCTGAAGCCTCTCCGCATTGACAACTCCGCGATGTACACCTGCAAGCAATTTGCCAGCCTTGCACACGGGCGAAGTCTAAGGGAACAGTGACGAAATGGCAGCTCACCTATTTCGCTTTTTTTTCTTCTTTTTTTTCTCTCTCCTCCTATTGCAGCAGCACATTTCTTTCAGAGCACTATCTCTTTTGTCAACGCAGAAAGATCCTCCGTGCGAGAAAAAAAATGCTCATAATTACCTCAGAGATAGGAAACTGCATTAGAATAAATAAGGGCGAAATTACTGTAATTATGCTGGGTTTGATGGGCTCAGCTCGTATAATCAAGGGGAGAATACAGCGAAATAACACTGACCCTCTTGGATGTGCAGCTGCGCCTTTCTGGGGCTAGGTAGGCAGATTTATGTTCTCTGCAGCAGCAGCAGCAGCACAATTCCTATTCTTTCTTAATGGCAGCGACATACATGCATACACGCATACATATATATGTATGAATATATACATAAATGGGCCTATTCTACTTCTGCAGGGCTTGGTGACAAAAGGGCTGCCTCTGTTCGGAGTTTTGTATTAAAATGACAAGAGAGACAGCAAGGTAAGAGCAGAGGAGGTGACAATATGGATAAACTAGGACAGAGCTCTTTTCTTTTTAGTCCACCTCTGAAGCTGAGTAAAGTGTGATGCTGCTGTTGTATCAGGGCACAGCGTCAATAATGATACAAATACTGCTAATAATAATGATAATAAACCGTGATGTCTGACTTAACAGTGAATAGAAATGAAACAAATTATCATTAATGAAGTGCTCGGTTTATGCTGTGATGCACACCAACGTGTTGGCCTCTTAAAGGGAGCCACAGCGCAGACGTTGCGTTAAATTTGCCATCATAATGGGAAAACATTTATATATTCATGCATGTTGCAGCTGGAGGTGGGCGAGTGGCTACAAGTCCCGCATTTACAATTAATTTATTTTTCGTTCTCTATGTCTCTTCTTCGGGCACATGCAAACAATAACATTTAGTTTCTATTGTTTTTGTTGAGAATAGTTTCTCTTTTTTATTTTCTTCTTCTTATGTTTCCGTTAGTCCAACCTGTTCAGCGGTGATGGTGTTTGGATGGACACGCGCGTCAGGAGCAGTTTAAACACAGAAAAAGCAACATTTTTAAATCCACATCTATCCAAAACATGGCAGTATTTTAACACGTTACAATATATAT
>JBAJHX010000043.1:10792128-10805143 GCA_037176925.1 Amniataba percoides | reverse complement strand
TATCATGAGGGTCAGGAGGGAGAAACTGAAATTATGTTAAGTT
The DNA here is from genome assembly GCA_037176925.1 of Amniataba percoides. Lineage (NCBI taxonomy): Eukaryota > Metazoa > Chordata > Actinopteri > Centrarchiformes > Terapontidae > Amniataba > Amniataba percoides. The sequence continues at coordinate 10,805,100 of JBAJHX010000043.1, read as the reverse complement.
GTTTTTATCTTTTTCAGAAAATACAGAATAATTCTTTAAAAAAAAAACAAATTTACTCTCACAATATTTTAATGTGTTGAAAATAGTTTATTTTTCTGTGATAAATCACATTTTATTACATGTTTTTATTACCCAAAAGTAAGATGCTACTCTGTGGTTTCTGAAATGAAATTATAGTGGGAATTATTTTTAAATTCTTAATTTTTATTTATTTTTGTCTCCTAAATTAAAGGTTTAGAGATAATGTGATATCTGAATTAAAAACATTTCCTGTTTCTCATTTGATCATCATCAACTGAGTGTGTATAAACATCAGGCAGCATGAATGACTTGGTATTAATTTAATTACAGAGATCTGTCTGAGAGTCATAGCAGTTTCATATCCTGGTTCATATTTTGGCTTTGGGATTATTGTTTTGTTTGCTTTCAATATATACTTGAAAAAGAATAATCCTCCTTAATGACTATATTACTATATATTAAATATTTTTATTGCTGTTAAATGATAAACAATGAAAAGGTGTTGTTTTTTTTATTGTGTGCAGGACAATAATGATGATTTTCTTTATTTTTAGGCTCTACAAGAATCTGCTTCACACTGGTTCTGACTGAATGCTCCGAACTGGACTTGTTGCTCTGAACCCTGCTGATAACAGAAATAAAGACCAGTTAATATTAAATTCAACACTGATTTGTTTTTTGAAATGCAGCATTTTCTCCTTAAACCCACATCTTGCTGCTTATCACATATAGAAAGACATCATAAAGGGAACATTTTTATACCCAAGCAAACAATCTCTTCTGCGGATGAAAAAAAAAAAAGGAAAAAAAGAATCTATAATTAGCGTCTATGCAACAGGACTTGAAGCTGGTCACCGCTGAGCTGAGAAGTCGCATTTCAACTCTTTTCTCCCCCTTTGGTGCTCGGAGCAGCTCTCTCTTCAGAAAGCTTGGGGTCACAGTGTGGAAAAGCCCCCAGCGAACTGGGAGAAATGCTGTCCCCATTACAGCAGCAGCAGGGGTCAGGCCATGGCAGCAAGCATCCAACCTGCCCGAAATTGGCTGCAAAATGACCAATTACCTGAGTGAAGGCTGGGGAGAATGGACTTGGAAAAACATGGCTTTTACTTAATTCAGCTAAACTGTAAAATAAACTAGTGTAACATTGAATGCTTCATACCCGCTACATGTTACAGCATACCACCTGTTAAGTGAAGACCTGGGCATTGCATCAGCAACTAATCAGAAAATCCATTTTTAAGGATAATCGAAATGTAATAAACTCTCTGGGGCAAAGCTGGATGTAACGTGGCTATAAACTGGGGAATTATTTCACCAGGACTAAAACAACGATTGATTAAACATCTTTACATGTAAGTCTTATTGAATTAATTTCCCTGCAAATGGAAACATGCAAATTTGCCAATTAAGTCATTTGCCCATGGAGAGCTGGGCTGCTTGACGTTCAGCTGCCACTGCGCCTTTAGTCTGAAACCCCTTTTTAGTTTTTGTTAAGAGTTAAGTCTCCAACAAAGACAGGAAGGAGGTCAGCACTCAGCCAACACCTGAATGCGCCTCTCTTTTTTGTGCTCCCCTTGATCCCCACAGTCTGTGCCTGTCATTAGTCTTAATGATGGAAAATTGTCATGTTGATACAAGTCTTGCTCTCCCCCTCTCTTCTTTGTATAAGTAGAAGGTGGAAGCTCCATTTGTAACAAAGTTCTAAGCCGCGGACATTGCATTTGTGCCGGGGGAGAATAAAGGCTGTAGATGCTCTTTCCATAGCTGGGATAATTATTCCTACTGTGACCTTAATGATTCGCTCTGTTCATCCTGCATCTCATCCACGCGCCAGGCCCTCAGCAGAGCCCTGTGTCAGGGAATATGAAAAACCCATATAATGAAACCATTTTGGCTGATGGAAAAAAAGGGCTACTGAAGCTGCACTTGCTACAAAGACGGCTCAATTATATGAGTAATTGTGATAATTTTCCCTCCATTCACTGCTTTCTCTGAAAGGTAAAAAACACAGATGCTGAAAGGGAAATTACTTGGACAATATATAATCTGTGAAATGGTCACAACAGAAAAAAAAGAAAAAAAGATGACTGTAAGAAAGTGTAGGACTATAAATAGGTATGTTAATGCAGGGCACATAAATACACCCTCAGAGGCATAAAAAAGAAGCACTACCCTGTACAGGCTCATGTGAATACAACAAAAAAAAAAGGCAACAAATGACCACTGAAAAAAACATGATAAAAGTAGATATGCAGCTGCCAGAAAATTAAACCTCCTTCTCCTTCCAACTGACAAATTTCAGCTCCTGAAAATGCACCCCCATAGTTGGCTATCATTTGTTGTTCTCTGACAGGAAAAGGATAATTACCTCTCTCAGAGGCAGGAGGACTGACATGCCCTTTAGACTTTGCCATGAATGCAGAAGCTTGATAGAAAGCTTGAGGAATAATTTTGTTCTTTTGCCTTTTCCTTTATGTTGAAGAGCATGTTTTGTTCCCAAGAACTTGGAGATGGCAGTATTGTGGAGTGCATTAAACCATGGGTGTTCATACTGTAAATATGACATCCCCAGTGTCTATCAGCTTCTCCATTCGGGGGAGAAAAACTCTGAAATGCATTAAAATTTCAATTTCATCTCGCTGGGAGACAGGCGAGATAGTGAGATATGCATTACTTTTTCCTTTCACAGTGGGTGTTGGATTAAACATTTCTTGTTCCTTGCTGGAAAAAAAAAAGGAAAAAGGAAAAAAAAAAAAAAAAAAAGCTCCCTCTTTTTGCCAGACAGGAACAAGGCCGTAAACTCAAGTTTTGTGGAGACAGAAAATCATTGTATTCTCAGAAAAGCATCTATATGTACATCTGCATGAAAGCAAACACTAAATCAACTCTTGAGCACGTCTTGTAAGGGAGCTCTAGGCTTTGTTTCTCTTTGTTTCGAGGAAACTATCATTAAAATGTTCAGTGCTGGTCTATAAATAGATATATATGTTAGTTAGACACATAGATATTAGATACATTTCTCTTCTCTCCAGCCTACACCAAGCGATTCTTGTGAGTTGTTTCATTACGTCCACATTTTCGTTCAGAGAAAAAAAATAAAACCTCCCACGTTTGGCCGCTGACCCCTCAGGCCCTGCAATCTGGAATAAATCTTTCCGGACAAGCCGAGCGACATTACAGCCTTGCAGCTCAAATACTTGTATCACACTCAAATGATGAGTCTCTGTCACACACCATGTCATCAGTGCCCCCCCCCCACTCCACCCCAAACTCCCCCCGCCCCGATAACTTCCGTCCCATTGAGCAGCCTCGTGTGTTACGGGGGCCAAGACAGCCAGAGACCCCCTGGTCCTACCTGATTGTGCCTCCTGTAACACGGAGAAGCAGCTTGGTCCCACCACCAGCCTATACTCAGCATCGCTTTTGTGTAGCGCACAAACACACACACACAAACACACACATGCCCACCACAAACCACCAATCTCAATGCAGTGCACCCCACTGTGCACTTCCTGACAGCCTCCAGAAATGTTTTCAAGTTGTCAAGTCCCTGCAGTAATGGCCTAGGAGCAGAGAATACAACAAAACAATAATCATATGATCAGAAATTCAGGTTATGTAAAGACAGACTGGGAGAATAAAACAGTTCTAACAGGCTCTTCCATTTGCTGTTTTCATACATTAAAATCTGGCATAATAATTCTGCTTTTTGGGGTACTTTGACGCTGAACCAGACGCAGCAGCTGTTGTGATTTTATTTCTTTTTACAAACAGGTTTATTCAGCTTGACATTGGTAAGGGACTGTATGCAAATGATTAGTGAAAAGGGAGGGGTTACATATTTTTTTTCCTTTTTGCTGCAGGAAATCTGAGTTTTTTTTAATGGCAGAGTAAGGAAGGGTCTAATAACTTTCTCATCCCAGATTCAAATGTTACAAAGCTTATTCTCCTACATCCAGCCACAACATCAGACATAACATAAATAAAAATAACGGTTAATTTAAAAACCTTCAGCCTGAAAACAAACTGTAATGTTCATTTAAGAGGACACATTGTTTTACTATGTTTTCCATGACTTTGGCAACAGCTGATTCGACTTCTAATATTTTTTTATTGCTTAAAGTCACGTAAACAAAATTTTGTGGTTATATGAAAGTTATCATTACTTTAAGATTTTAAAGGGACTTAACCACGATCTGCATTTAAATTATTCATACACTTTTAGTTACTAATGGCAAAACAAACAATTTTAGAGTAGCCACCCTTCAGCAAGGAGGGAAAATATAACCTTTACATAACCTTTTCCTTTTTCTGAGGCCCATGTCCCATAATTTTCACACTGTCCCTTACCTCAATATTTGCAAATCCCATTTTTCACAGGTGATTCACAGATATAGGCATAAATGTGGGGCCTATACTGTCTCTCCCAATGCAGACCCTCAGACAGAGGTGGTCTGATGTTGTTCTTTATAGCCGGCAGCCTAATATAAACCAGTCTGACCTACAGCTGTACCTCACAGATATTACTAGCCAGGGACTGAGAGCCTCGTCTTCCAATTACACTGCTGCACCGCTCCCCGAAGCTCAGCCATCTATGGAGAAAGCTAAGACAAGGCTGTCAGATATTTTAATAAATGTAGGGAACACTGCATGGGAAAAGTGTTGCTGTCTCAATAGAGTGACACAGACAGGCCAAGGCTGTCAATGGAGCCCCTAATGACAGAGTAAGATAATGACAGACCCCAGTTAGAATCAGCAGGAAGAGGAAGATCAATCTGCAGCCAGAGAGGGAGGGATGTGAGGAGGGGGACAAAACTGTGGGCTCTTTCTTTTCTATTTTCTCAGTTTTAGCTCATCTCATACATATATCTTTCTGCTGCAGCTGGCTCGCGTCGTGGCGGGGCAGCTCTGCATTAAGCGCACAGTGGATCAATAGCCATTACAACTCCCTCACAGCCTGACACATCGCAGGGCCACAGTTGACATTTCACTCAGGGCCGCATTGATCCCCAGTGCACAATATTCCAGCCCCCAGTTAGTAGCCGAGCCTGGGGTCTGGCTGGAATTGAAAAGCGAGGGAGGGGGGTGTAAAACGGCAGAGGGGTGGCTAACCAGCTGCCCGCGCTACAAGTAAACAGCACACCCCTTGATGCATTCCTCGTTTTCAATCTACTGGTTTTCCTGCCTCTACTTGGCAAACCAAGAGGCTGTATCAGAGGATCAAAGCTTGACCTATGTGAATTATTTATACATGCACCAGATCTGTGTGTGTGTGTGTGTGTGTGTGTGTGTGTGTGTGTGTGTAAGGCAGAAATGGCATCATTGTTGATAGCATCTACAGCATTTTTGCAGACCAGTGGAAAAGAAAAATCTAAAATAAGCATTGGGTGCAATTAAAAAAATGGGAGTTTCCAAGAAACTCTGCTCAAAATAAACATGGAAAAATAGTAGACAACACAAAATTAGACACAATTTAGGTTAATTTCTTTTTAATTGCCTTCTGAGACCTCAGATGCTATCTGCATGGTCAGTTTTACTTTGCTGAACAACAACTAAAGCCGGCACAAAGTCCTGGATTCATACTTGCATTCATATGGTAGCTGCGTTTACAAAATACGATTAAAGGCAAAAAAGACAATTAATTAAAAACTCTAACCCTAACCCACCACATTAAAGATGTAAAGAGAGCTAAAAGTTCATCCTTAACATGAATAAATCAACAAATTGACTTATACTCCCTAAATCAAATATTTTTAAAAATAATTCAATGTGTGGTTGGATAATATTTCCTGGCGTACACACACAAAAAATAAAACTTTTAGGACAATAAATAAAATGCTGATATCGGTTTCTGCAAATGAAAACCGTGAACCTTGAAAATCATCTCACAGATTCATATAATACTCCTGTATGACAAGAGCGGGATGAGTCATAAATCCATGTATAACCTGCCTCTGTCTGATTTGTATAAGTTTTTATTGTGACAAAATCACCATCTTGAGAAGAAAATATCATAATGGAAATGTTTCAGGACTTATCTTGCTACGCACAAAAGGTTGTCTGTGAGTTCTCCAGGCGTTTTGGTTAAATGAAAAAAAGTGGCGGTGGTGGTGGTGGGGGGGCGGATCTTCTCATAACTCGTCTGCCAGCGAACAGTGCTCCTGGGTTTGATTTCTAAATTGCACTTGATAACTGAAAGAGAGGGGAATTCCCGGATAAAATGGCTACAAGAGATTAAATACCTGTCAGGTGTGGTGTGGTCGCATTGTTCAAGTCTGATGGAGGGAAATTTCTGTGGAGGAGGGAAAAAAAAAAGAAAACATAATAAGTGTGGCTTTATGTTTCTGCAACGATTTGAAACTCAAACAAACGCTGCAGGTTGTTTTCTCATCGTTGTCTCGACGGTGTATTTAGTGTACACATGTGACCACCTGTTTGGGAAAATATGCATCTATATTCAAATCCAGAGCACTTTACACATCTGATATTGAAAATCTCTCACATGTGAAATCTCAGCACCGCCTCCTACTATGTCTAAAACAAGTTCAATTACAGGGATTCACATTGTAGATGCATCAGGACGACAATTTACACAGCTCTACATGCGAAGGCACAAATGCATCAGATTACAGGTCTAATGCCATAATTGAATTCTTGCTCTGGGCAGAAATTTGATTTAATCAATTGTTACCACCTGGCTCGACGGCTTGCGAAGACACAGAGGGACCACACGCAACACGTTAATGCAAACGCATACTAAGAAACGCAGACATGCACACCTTAAAAACGACGCTGGACCCGGTGACACCATGCAGCAGCAGGAGGAGAGAGAAAAAAAAAAATAGAAAAAAAAAAGACCTGCAGCTGCTTCTGAATCAGATCCTCATCTTTATTTTTTCTATGTGGTCGGCCCAGTCGGATACAATGCCTGTCGTCACATAGTCTGGGGTCATTATGTGCTGGGAGAAGAAGAAAAAAAGAAAGTGTACATGAAGATGAGAGCAGGTCTGCGGTCACAATGCTCCCATTTAACATTGCAGGGTTGGGGTTGAAGGGGTGTGTATGTGGGGAAGGGCGGGGGGGATTGTGAAGCAGCGTCTTGCCCCTCTCTGTCCAACTGTGCGACCCAGGGCAGCCCGGCAGAGAGACAACGGAGCCCCGCGGGCTGACAGAGGACTCTCCCCATCAACACTCGCATGACGCTGCTCAGACACACACTCACAGGCAAGACGAGGCTTTGCTCCGAGAGCCGCTGGCACGAGTCCAAGTGGCTTATGGATATTTGCCAGGGTGGAGGATAGGCCTAATGCTTATAGTGTGCATACTGTTTGAATTGTTGACTGTCACACAGAATTAAATACAAATGCAAACCATAATATTTCCCATGACGGGCACAGGCTGTATTTTTAGGACGAACATCTGTAATTTAGATATTAAGTATGAATTTGACAAACCAGCTTAAACATAATATTTTCTGCACGCCACATTTCAAATTCAAATTTCTGTCAGAAACTTTAAGGCAACGCTTCATTGTGATTCCCGTCTTCTGTGAGATGCACCTCTTTTGTCCTGCTCCAAAGTCACTTGTTCGACTGGTCAATTACTGTGTTTTTCTCCCTCACAGCCTCACAAAGTCAAAATAGATGTTTTTTCGCATCTCAGTCTTATGACGATGTTTGTGTGAATTATTCAGCCTTTGCTTATATCAAATAACAATAACCTGAAATACCCTAATGCAGAAATAAGCAATTCACATAAACAACTCAAACTCACTTCGCAGCCTCAGTCATCTTTCATTGAAAAAAAAAAAAGAAGAAGAAGTCGGCAAGGCAGCAATCTTCCCAACTCAAATGCTGCTCACCTCTGTTATTCATGGCTGTATTGTGATGGAAGCGCACAATGCTTTGATATACAGTAGCTGGAGATATATGTTTTATATTAGCAGCTTAAGGGCTGAGATTCACATTAAAGATGACTGTTGAGAGTCACCTTTTGGACAGTGAAGGCAGCACTCTGCCCTGACTTTGCTCAGAGGAAACACCTGCAGGGAGCAACACATGTCAGTCTGTCTGCCTTTCACTGATGAACTACTTCAAAGTAAAGGAGGATGGTGACCTTGTTCTGATCATTTGTAGCTCTGGATATTGTTTAAAGACACCACGAGGGACAGCCTGACGGATGTAGGCATGTAGTGTGATCAGAGCAGCTTTTTTTTTTTTTTTTTTTTTAGTAGTGAGCGGCCGCAGACTGATGGAGGTTTTGCTGCAGAGGGCACCGAGCTGAAGCCTGGGAGGAGCTCTGCTTCTTCGGGCCGTGTGTGAGAAAGTTTTCTCCCTCCATGCAGCCTGGTTAAATTAGCCCCAGAGCCAGAGTGTGGACAGCAGCTGGAGTGCAAGAGTCAGCTCTGGCAGTGGTGATAATCAGCAGGGAGGATGTGGAGAGAGAAACCCTCAGGGAGGAGGGGGTTGGCAGGGAGAGGGGGCAGGAGGGGGAGAGAGGGGGAGAGGTGGGGTGGGGGGGTTGCTGTGATCTTACAGGCCCAATCAGAACCCAAGTGGAGCCGAGGCCTCATGCAGTGTAACAGCACACCATCGCGCTGCAGCACTCAACATCCTGGACACAGAGCAGGTCTCCACCCTAACCGGCTGCTTAACCCTTTCAGAGTGTGTGCGCCCGGCTCCCCCGGCCCTCGTTCGCTCATCACCGCGCTAATCAGCCTCAGAGACAGCAGCTGCGGGGAGCCCCACTCCTAACCTGGACTGGAGAGGCTGTTACCCTCGGCGAGAGGAGTGCAAATACAGAGCTTAGTGTTCTCAACAGGGACCGCAGAGCATCCACATGTCCGACACTGGCTGCTTCCTCCATTGTGTCGCGTTCAACTCAATCGCTCGGCCGATAATGTGGTTCTTTATCAGACAGCAGGGGTGGGAGAAGTGCTCAGACCCTTTATTTAAGTTAAAGCAGCAACATTACAATGCAAAAATATTTTGTTGCGCTCTGTTAAATGAATAAAGCATTTGTTTTTTATGTCCAAGTGACAGGGAAAAAAAAAAAAGTACTACCAGACTAGTTCATCCCACATGTGATTACAAGACACTGCCTTATGTCACCATCAACAACAATATAAAGACCCCTTCAGGTTAGGCATGTACAAAAACAATTCCTCTACCATTTAAAACAACGTGTTTATGTGCGAAAGTAAAAAAAATACAGTAAAAAGCAGAAGAAAGAAATGCAACAAAGTTTATTCTGACGTATGTCTTTTTCTTCTAGACCTCCCAGGGCTTACTCAAGTTATTCAAATGTTTTATATGTGGAAGACTAATTCAGTGTTACTGCATTTGTTTCGCCACACCCAAAATGTCAGATATTCCATGAAAACATGTAAATTTGCAGTGACTACTAAACAAAGCCAAGACTCTGGAGTAGTAATCTGCACTTTGTCGCAGGGACACAGCTAAAACAGGAGCGATCTGTATCGTGAAAGCCAGCTGCCTGTGAGGTAGTCAGAGTTCATGTTAGCTAAAGTTAAACAAGATTTACAAACAGGTGTTTCCCCTTGCTGTTACATGCAATTGAAAAATGCCAATTTGAATTATTTAGCTAGTTATTTCAGATAGTTAACCGTAACTACCTTAGAGTAGCAGTGACTATCATCTTGTGTGGTCAAACCAAGATAATATATTGAGCTCTACTACACAGGGTGCTGTGCCATTGTTAAGCCGATCCGTCTGACACCACGTAATGCCAAAAATATACTCCCATTGTTGGACAGAGAGAGTGTGTATTTTTTTAATAAGTGAGCAACCCAATGGGATTTGGCCCGGTGGGTCATTTTTCAGACTCTTGGATCACATTAACAGGCAGATAGTAGATTAATTCATCACACTAATTTCAGTATAGATATTAACAGGTGTATGGACAGTTGTACACAAAGCCATTATCAATGAAACCAGGGGTGTGTTTTTCCAGGAAGCATGCAAACTTTTCCTTTTCTTAAAGTGACTGCTTCAGGTAGTTACAGCTCTGTATCCATATGGTGGCATATCACTGATGTATTTATGTACAAGAAGCATTTTAATGTTATTTTAATGTCCAAATGAAGCTAATGTCACTTAAAAACAATCACTTTATGTATTGCTCAATGGTTGATACTAAAGTTATGCATGATATGGTATTTGTGGACCATATAGCGTGTTTGATATAGCACAGCACCTATAGCCGTCAGATAAATGCTGTTGGGTAAAAAGTACATTTCCATGTAAAATGCAAAGACGAGCACAAGCAGAAAGTGGAGGGAGTACTCAAGTGGACTACAGGTAACTCACAACTGTGCTGAAGTGTGTTTTTATGATGTTCTTGTTATCTGTCTGTTTACTGCACAGCTTGAGTGGACACAGGTCAACGGTAAATCAGCGGGAGTTTAAATAAAGCCTGATGAATGCGGAGAGGGAAAGAATAATGTACTGTATATGCTTGTAGTTCCTACTGTGGTGGCAGTGTGTGGCGAAGCCTCACTAAATCAGACCGCGGGTCAAGCCAGCACAGAGGTTGCACGCGACCGGCGGTTCATCAGAGTGTGCGTGACACATGGACATGATGGAGGGTGTGGAGGAACGTCCGGACAGGTAGGGTCAGAGCCAGGTCTGATTACACAGCTGCTGATCCTCCACAGAAAAAAAAGCCCAGAGACAAACCAGCAGCCCATTCCTGCTGGAGTCCTTGAATCCATCCATCCCCTGCCCCACTTATGAAACAGATCCAGGCCTCAGGTCCACGCTGCCTTGTGGTCAGGGATGTGAAGTTTAGTCACAAAACTAACTCAGATTTGAAGCTCTGTGGAGCACTTTGAAGATGTTTGTTGCCTTTACACAGTGACACATACACAGAGTTCACACAAATGAATTACTCACAGTCAACGTTTCTCCACAATGTCTCGTCCAAGAAACATTTCTACCAAAGAATTGAGCGATACTGGCAGAGCCGATGCGATCTCCGAGGCCCAGCTTGACATGACATGAAGCAACGATTTTATGTTGTCTGTCAAATATACGGAGGGGGAAAAAAAAAAAATCAATGCAACTTGACAGCATTACATAAAGAGCCTTTGTGCCTTGATATTTCTTTTCTGCCTGTGTACTTTTGTCTGGGGTGTAGAGAGCCATTCTCAAGGCCCAGGGGGAGCAGAGCTGGCGAGAACAATGTGGGAATCCAAGGAGGAAACTGCACATGTTGTCTTTTCTCTACAGTTTCTGCTGCGACTCCTCCACCCAGAAAAAAAGAGGCTGCATCTTTACAGACCATTTCATACGGCAACACCATCCATCACGGCAGACAGGTTAGACTGCACCTTGTGCACGAGCCCCAGACCTGACCCCTGAATTCTTCTGAGACGAAGAGATTCAAAATCAACAGTGTCGTGGATGTGAAACCCTCCAAAATGCAGGATTAATGTGCAGAATTAAGATCAAATCAATTTAACGTGACATTTTTGTTGGCTAAGCTTGAATGCTCAACATTTATTTTCCTAATCTGACTCTCCGCAATATTTTCAGCACTGCCAAGAGCATTTTGCAGCTTTGTTAGGAGCATTTTAGTAAATTAACAGTGATACATTATATAAATTGCTAAAGTGACATTTAAGTGCACAATTGCATCAAACACTCATTCAATATAGGCAAACTAAGTGCACCCATCTGCACATCATTAACTACAGGAACATCCACATTTACAGTTTCACGGAAATTTGGGGAAAAAAGGTTGTGAGGGAAACTGATCAGCCACTCAGTGCAACAGCGTCCATATAATCTGATTACAGCTAAAACCCCAGTTTAGCACTGGTGCTCTCTTGCAGAGGTGACAAAGCCACAAGCGCTACTGACTACCCAGGTGCAACCAAGGGGGGAGCTGGGTGTGTCTGTGTGGCCCTGTAACACTCCAGGCTTCGCCCTGCAGAGCCTTGGTTGCGGCTGAATGCAGCAGCCTCCCACTCTCCCTCTCGTCTAGAAGAGGATCAGCGACGGCTTAGAGCTGCCCGGGCTGGGAGGTGAACAAGTGGGGCTTTGAGGAGCCCTCTGCCAGTCAGACGGAGAGCTCCAGGCCTCCAGCCCTCAGGGGTTAACCTCTCAGACTGCCAAGCAAAATACTGCGAGAGTCTCGCAATTACAGAGACAGTCAAAGGCCACACGCAATTTCCAGAGCTATTTACACAGTTAGAAGGCCCCCCTCCAGAACTGCCAAGAATAGGCAGAATTAAGAAGGTAGAGAGGTATGGTAGGCTTTTAAATACCCTTTTGCCCTCCTATGGCTGCAATTCATTCACAAAGCAACTGATGGCTTATGCAAGAAATAGAAATGTCTTCAACACGTGTATTTGAGATACATTCAGAAATACATTTGTAACATATTCACATACTGACCGGGGCACCTGTTATAGTAAAAAGGCCTTCAATAAATGATTCTGAACCTTTAAGTGTTCTGAGAGGTGTTTGATTGATCAAGTATACAGATAAACAGAAAAACTCTGTTCTGGTATATTGATTTTTTTTCACAATATCAATACAATTTGTGATCTAATAACTTATCTTGAAAAATGAATGAAGAAATTGGAAATGGATTGAAAGAAAATTGTTTATTTTTGGCTAACTAAGCAAACCACAGCAGAGTCATTCATGCAAGAAAGAAATACAAAACTATACTGCCTTAAAGTTGTCCATCTAACTGATTTTCAGCATTGCTCACAAACTACTGTATGGTTATTTCATACACTGGTTCCCAGCCTGGGGGTCAGGACCCCCTAATGAGTCCCAAAGTTCATCTTAGGTGTAAAAAGATTTGGGGGGGGGGGGGGGGGGGGCCACCTCCCCCTTTCTTTTCGGCCCTTTCCCCCAACGGTGGATTTTCTTTTTCCAGTCCTTGCCCCTTTTCCCCTCCCCACCCCCAAAAAAAAAA
>JBAJHX010000043.1:10770536-10792028 GCA_037176925.1 Amniataba percoides | reverse complement strand
CCCCCCCCCCCCCCCCCCCCCCCCCCCCCCCCCCCCCCCCCCCCCCCCCCCCCCCCCCCCCCCCCCCCCCCCATCAACTACATATTTATTTTTAGTCATTTTATATAATAGTGGAGTTTTCTTTTGCAGTTACTTGATACTTTCACCTACTCACGTCTAAAAGAAGAAAAAAAAAAGTCACTCTTTGATTGAACTGCTGGCATTTAATGTTCACACTAAGAGACTAACATGTAGTTCCCCACACACAATGGTACATTTTAAGGGGTGACAGGCTGGGACAGGATGGGAACAGTCTAAGACACTCACAGGTCACTATGGTTTGGATACGATGGTAAAGTGGCATTTCTTTTTCTGAAAGTATATGGTGTCATAATTTCTGCCTTTAGTCTGATTTCTTGCAGGTATTGCATTATATTTTAATCTGTGATCATGCACATCACCTGTACATTCGCGGTGTATACAGTAACATGTTCCTGCTGTGCAGCATTGTGTCATGAGGTCTTGCAGTGAGTCTGTATAAAAAAAAAAAATAAAAAAAAACAGTTGTACCTCCTAGCGGGCCGGTGCAGTGGTGCTCTCAGTGGACCACGGGGCCCCAGCAGCCTCTAACCCGCACAGCTGTTCCCCAGGTCCAGAGCCTCTCCAGAGCCCGACAGTTCCTCCTGCTTTGGGGACCGCCCGCCCGGGGGGCACGGAGCACTAATAATAACAACATCCAACATGCAGGCCCGGGGTCAGAGGCAAACCATGACCCTCCCCATCACAGCACCAAGACCTGGACAGGAGCCAGGACACAGAGCCACGCTGCAGCCTGGGAGAGCGGGGTGAGGCAGCGTGAGGAGGGGTGAGGCAGCGTGAGGAGGGGTGAGGCAGCGTGAGGAGGGGTGAGGCGGAGTGAGGAGGGGTGAGGAGGCGTGAGGAGGGGTGAGGAGGGGTTGGGTCTGTGGGTGGCTGCAGCTTTCAGGTCTCCTTTCACTTCCTGCTTAGTGCCCCACCACCACCATTTTGAGGGTGGAGGATGGTACGCAGAGTGGGTTATTATGCAGGAGGGAGGGACAGGTCCTTGGATGCGGGGAGTTTATATTTGGAAGCCCGTGGGTGGGTATGGTGGCTTAGATCTGAAATCGTGGGGGCTAGATGATAAATGATGAATGTCATACCTGAAAAGGATAATGTGCCGACAGTAAACTACTGAAAATAGCAACAAGGCGAGTGCATTTTGCTTCTCAGCACCTGCATTTTGCTGTGGCTCACCCACACAGGTAGCACTGAGCTGCAAGAACGTAAGTCTCTTAAATTAGTCCAGAATAAGCAGAGCAATGTCTCCTCATGCGTCTAATGGTAGAGCTTCTGGGGCATCCTGGGATTTACCAGATTTAGAGCTCATGTTTATAAGTGAGATACATTGAAAACAGTTTATTTGGTTTCCTAATTAACAGAGATTGGAGTCCCAAATTGCAACTTACATCAAAAGAAAACTGCAGCTGATGTGCTTGTCCCTGTAGGAGAACTGAAATAACAAATTCCTGCTCTGAATAACAATCCCGAGTTTGTTATGCTCAAGCGTTCAAGAGTACAAACATGGAGCTCCGCCTTGGTCAGGTCTTACAGGTCGGCCAGCGGTGCACTTATGGTTTCTCACACACTCCATACGAGGGGGAATACTTGGCCCTAATTAGCACCGAGCATCTGGCAAATGTCAGTGTGTGTCTGTGTGCAGCATTCCTATTTACTTAGTAAGCTCGGGTTCAGCTGGAAAAGAAACACTGTGAGAGTTTTGCGGCGCTTCGGACCGGGGTCTTGGGAGTGTTGTTGTTATTGTATTGTGAGTGACATATGTGTAATTTAATAGCAGTCTTCTCACTATCCCCTGATTCTTGTGTATGGTTAAGGTTTGCTGAGTGTTTCTCATTCTGGTGCAGGTCACATACACTCCTACCAACATATCCATTACTGTGTTGATGCAGTGAAACTACTCTTCATGTGGATTTGTTTAATTCCTCTGAATGGCCGTCGCTACTGATTTAGATTTTGTCACAAGTGGAACTGAGAACAAAATCCCACCACCACGGCAGATGTTGTCGAAATCTATTAACTTCAATAGTTCATTGTAAAATGGATAAATAAAATATCAGCTTGCCCTCTGGCCAGTTTAAAATAGCACATAATCTAACTAGAGTTTTGTTCCTATAAATGTAGCAGAGAAACAACCTCTTTACAAATCCTCACAGGTTTGGCTTCCACTGGTGTTATCCCTCCCTCTTTCTAAAAAAAAAAAAAAACAAAAAAAACAAAAAAACCCCCAAAAAACTAACCACACGTCCCTCCAGATACTCATTGTACACGCTGATCAAAACCATTACACTGAGCTCTCCTTGTGTGCAAAGCTGGAAATATTCAAACACGTAAACACCCAGGTGAAAGCCAGGCTCCTGTGGAAAACAACAAGGATAAGAGGAGTTCACAGGAGTTCACTGCACTCGCTCTGAAGCGCACACAGGCGCAGTTCAGTCCAGTCGGCTCGATCGCGGCCCAGATCTCTGACCTGACAAGATTACACAGAGGCTTCCTGTCTCCTTGGCCCCCGATACCATCTCAGTCTGACTTCTTCGCTCCCCTCCCGTGCAGCTCGGTCCCCGGCCTCTGATAGCACCAATTATAGCCTTTAATTAGAAAACTACATCTAGAGAGGTACATGTTCATCCAGCTCTGCAGCACGGCTCATTTAAGAGATTAATATGCAGGCAGGACCCGCACTACAAGAAAAGTCGGTGTTGAGAAATAACAGTCAGTCAAGCAGGACATTCATGCGCAGATCAAAACAAAAAAAAAAGCCCGCTGTTAATGTTTTCTGTTGATGTTGCACAGAAATAACTCCACAATGAAATCCTCCATGCTGTGCGACGCATTGACACATGAATGTTTCCCTTCTTCCACCCAATAATAACTTGCAACTAATTTTTTATTTAAAAAGGCACAGACTGGAAATTAGTCCTTCATAGATGTTCAACAAACAGCTCAACTTCCTGGTAGACGTCGTCTCAGATTTTAGTACTGCACATTGAGTAAATGAAAACCAAATGCCACAGCAGGTTCCAGTAATTGATGATTGTGTGTAGTATGATGACTCAAAAAGCACAAGGTCATTTGCACTTGCTCAACTCGATTTTTTTAAAAAAGCAACAAAACAAAGAAAGAGGAGAGGATGAAAAGGGCAATATGAGTTTTTCAATAAGCTGCATTGCACCGTGACGACGGAAAGGATTAATTCAGCGAACGTGCATCACTCGTGAAAAAATAACAAGTCTTGTCACGCGCCGGCTCGCTTGCTGTCAATCACGATAACAAAATCCACTGCTTTATGCACACTAACTGATCTATCCTCGTGTCAACTGAATAGAAATCCGCTCGATTTGAAGTGCACCATGATCCCAAATCATTTAGCCGACGGATGCAATCACAACCACCAGCTCAGGTCATACACAGATGGAAATCAATTAGCATGAATATTGCAAAAAACAAAACAAACAAACAAAAAACAACACTGGCACGTTCACTCTCAGGACTTATAAATTTCATGCCATACATTTCAAACCATGGTGAGCACTTGGGTCTGTTTACTGCAGGAGATTAAAGATTTCCCAGTGAGATCATTTTGCTGAAAATAAAATCTTTCCAATTGTTGCTGCTTTTTTTTTTTTTTTTTTTAAATTATGTTTACTGACACTGAAGGAGAGTTACTGAAACAAACACTGCAAGAGGAATCATTTTCATGTTTCTTCAGAGGCAAACCAGTGGACCGGACTCCAGAGACTTCTGCCGCTAAACTATCAACACCACCACTTTCATCACATCCTTCACTTGAGCAAATTACCATATCAGCAGCATGATCTGAAAGCAGTCCAAGAAACCACAATCTCTGCTTTCTGACGCACAATTAAAAGATGTCAAACTCGGTTTCTTTTACACTGTTTGGGTTCTGGCTGTCAGCGCATCAAACATTATCTTAAAGAGGACTCATTTAGCAGAGAAAAGGGACCGGCCAGGTTCACTGACGGTGAAGAGGGGGCTCAGTAGCCTCGGGGTATGTGGGTAACCAAGGAGCACAAAAGAAACGGGAACACGATAAGAAAAGCTGTGATGGAGGGAGGGTGGAGGGGAAGAGGTAGGGTGGGGGGGAGAAGGGGGGACTCCAACTTTCCTGCCTGGCTCTCTCCTGGGAACCTGGGGGCTAAGACGCTGGAGCTCCTCTACACAGGTATCATATTTGGCAGGTCCTTCAGTACAGCTGGGCTCCGCTCCAAAACTCTCTGACTGTCTGCCTCAGTGGAGAGATGTGGATGGAGGCGCCATAAGGTAACAGTAGCAGAAATGCCAACAGGTGAAACCAAATATTCAAGTCAAGCTTGATACTGTTGTTGTCATTTCACAGAATAATGGCCTTTCTGCTTGCTTTAATGCAAGTTACATGCAATTATTTGCGTGATTAAACACGCTCGATTGGGAGAAGCGAGGAAATGCAAGCACTAATGGATGTTCCTCCCCTTTTTCCTTCTTGTGAAATATAAAAGTGTGAGAGAGGAGATTGAAACCCATGACAGTTTCAGACATAAATCAACCTCCCACATCTCCACTCCGACACAACATAATAGACAGACTGTGTCCCCCTTACAAAAGCGCAGCGACTGAGGGCCCACTGCTGGATCCAGTGTAATAGCCCCGACTCTGGAAGAAAGTGCACCAGCCTTCTTTAGATTTCAATTCACTGCATCTGAATGGCTGATCGACTGCAGAGGGGGAATAAGCTCAAATAGACATGCTGAATATTGCACTTCTAAGCCAGGATGTAGCTTTGTTTTTATATGAAAACCTGACATCTTGAACAGCTTTAAAAAATACATACACTTCTGTGACATCTAAAATATGAGAAGGGACCCATTTGAAGAGAGATGTACTTAATAATCGCACATGATGAGGCTTCACAATCTGCATCTTTTCAAAAATATTCAGACAAAGTGAAAGAAAGAAATGAAAAAATACAATTAAAGTAAACTGCTGCTGATGATGATGTGTCACATTAGAAATAGTGATACAAGGATATTTTTCATTGCTGATTTATCTGGCAATTGTTTTCTTGTATTATGTTCAGTATTCTGTAAAGTGACAAAAAAAAGCAGCTTCACATTTGAGTTGCTTAAATTTTCATGTTTGAAAAAAAAAAAACCCTTAATGATTATCAAACAGCAGAAAGAGTCATTCTTTGTTTGTTGACTAATCCATAATGAGCTAATCATTTGAAGTTACAATCCCAAAGATATTCATTTCCTCCTCTTTCACATCACCTGATGCCATAAGGGATAATTACAGATGTGCTTTTTGACCTCACTTCCAAAGTTTCATCATCTACAATCATCAGTATTTTCTTTGTTTTTCAGCCTCAGTAGCACAACTGCAGTGCTGGTGAGTTTTCCAGGAAAGTCACTGCCAATACTTAATACTGCAAATGGAAGGGCTTTGGGTGGGGGGGGTCAAGCATATGAACAACATGTTAGGCAAGATCTCAGTCTTAAAGTTTCATGTCTGTATGTGATGTTATCCCAACAGCTGGCTAACTTGACTCAGCACAAGACTAGACTATCTCTGTTTGAAGGTTACCCACCTAATGGCAAGGTATGGAAGGTGAAAGGTCAGAAAGGTGTGTTGTGAGTTGTACAACCATCCAACAGTTCTGATGAAACAAACAAGCCACTAATTAACATGCTATATCTACTTTGTTTAATTTGCACAAAAATGAAATGGGAAAAACTGCTCAAGAAACAGCAAAATTGCAGTTTAACAGGCGATTATGAGCTGGATTACTTCTCAGGATCTTACTTGTTGCTGGAATGCTCATTTACCTCTACACAACAAAGCGGGTAAGCATATTTCCCAAAATGCATAGCACTGTCTTTAAATAAAACTCTCCTCCATTATTCGTCTGAGTATTTGCAGACAGGTGCAACAGGACACGAGGGCCCAGGAAAGACTCAGAGTGTGAACTGTGTGAGGGGGACTAATTAAGCTTCTGTAAACTCAACTGTGTGGTCTAAAGGAGCAGAAGGGCTTTCACAACCTTCTGACAACTGCACAGAGGCCTGCAGATCGTCCAAACAGTCCACACTGGTCTGTTCTGCTACCGCACCCGATATGTGAGGCTGGAGTGGGCGCATCAGCACGCTCTACTACACAGCCATGTACTGCTGGTGAATTTAATGAGACCGCGCATAAACTCATGTGCCTACTAAACAATAACGCCACTTCCCACTGGCAGGTCAGTCAGCTGAGCTTGTGCAGTGCAATGTGAAATGTGCACTCACAGCAGAAAAAGCAGAGAAAACTACAGTGAGATGAGGCCCCTTGTGGCCACGAGTGGATTCAATCAATCTGAATTAGAGATGTGAAGGGTTCCAAGGTTTTGTCTTGTTTCATGTGGAGAGGAGGGAAAAATTGAAAATTGACCTGGCAGCCTTCATTTAGTGACAATGTGCTAAAGTATCATAAAGTATGATGGGTATTCATCACGGTGATCTGCATAAGCGGGGGCAATGCAGTGGCACAAAGGTTTTCAATTGAAAACCATAATACTCATTAGTGTAACACTCAACATCAGCAGCAATCAGAAGTTGCATTAGCAGCGAGAGGGTGCCTGGACAAAATTACATCCCTATAATGTCTAAAATGGATACAACCCAAACTGGAAAATGTATTAATCAGGTCAGCTGGGATCTATAGCATGGGATTATCCTATATGAATATCTATACCTCGTCTCCTTGATCTACTAGACCTCAGTTAGGTCACATTCGAGTGGTGAACAGTTCAAATATACTGAATTGCTTGAGCAGCTGAACAATTTATCTTCCAGATATTGGTACTGTATTAACCAACTAACCTGTAATAATTAAAGTACATTATGTGAAAGTCTAAAATTAACACAATTCATAAATCATCTAGATAGTGATGCTGGTAAAACCAAGCGAGTAGTTTGGTTAAAACAATCAGATAAACCAATGGTTATTTGCAAATTAGTTGCTCACTTGAAGAAAGCGCTTCCTTAGCATAAATAATACCAGTTGCATTTCAGCCATGCCTGTGCTATCACTTAGCTATCAATTAGCATTTGTAACTGCATGCTTCCTTTGTGCTCCATGTGATTGATCTGAGTCACGCTAAATAAGTGAAAACGAGATTAAATAATTTATACAAATGTATACTAATGCTAATTTTCTGAAAGTTTGATAGTTTTAGTTTGGACTAACAGTACCGTGATTTCCAGCAGCAGTGAGCCTCACTTTACACACCTGGAGGAAGCCACGACGGGACACGATAGCCGGCGTCAAAAACATCTAAAGTAAAGAAAGTCTGAATTCAGATACGTTTCTCGTACACATTTAAGACAAATAGTGCTCATTTCTCATTAAAGTGTGTTTATATCGCTTAAATCACGTCTAACCACTGTACGTGTGTAAAATTACCACAAAAAGTGAGGTTAGCTTACCAAACTTTATCCGACTCCACAACGCTCGGACGCCATATTGGCGGCTTAGTTGCATTGTGGGTAATGTAGGCCTCGGTTAAAAAAACACGCTGGTGCCTCTTTTGCGTTGATTTGCTCGTTCGTTACCATGGTAACAAAAGGCTAAACACTTAGTGCAGACTGAAAAACCTCATGAGCTGTTTAATAGATTCATGTGACATTCATGGTCACCAGTGGATGGACCCTGTCGACTCAGGGGATCCCCTTTATTCATCAGGATGAATTCTCCTTTTGTACATGTTTTTCTTATTTATCAAATATCTTCATAACTATGTATATATTTCTGATTCATTTTATACCAATGAAACATAAAATCTTACCAATCCTTAAAACCTTTCATCCTGTATCACCATCAGATCAAAATGTCCAATACTGTCCTACACGACATCAGTCTCAGGTTTAATGTTATGCATTAAATTAGCATGCTAATACACTAAAACATCATCATAGTGGCATTGTACCTGTGAGCAAGTTAGAGGGATAATCTGAGCATTTAGCAGTTTCTATGCAAGACTCTAATAAAGCAAGAGTCTTAACTCTTGTTTAACTGGAAATAGTATGTTTCTTTGGTTGTTTATTTAGATGTTTCTTGTACAACTTTGTATTTAAGTGTTGTATTATGTCAAACATTATATTGGAAAAAGCAAAAATATAAAATAAGATATACTGTAGAAAAGAAATGAAAACATTCAATAAGAATCAAACCACTTGAGCAACATACAAAACCATTCTTTATTTTCAGTATGAAGTGTTTCAAAACACACATTGGGAACTGTTTTGACAAAAGATCTTTAAAAAAATGTCTACGATGGAAAAGAAGCAGGGTTTCTCTGCAGGATCGTGGACCTCCTACCACCTGTGAAATATTACACATCGGTTTTTCTCGCACAATGTGACTGAACACATGGAACAAACGGGAAGTCTCACTGTCCAGCTGTTTCAACATCAGCTGGGGAACAGACAGGTCTTCTCCACTGCAACCTATCGCTGACACACCTGACTCAGCCACCATTAATCTGTAACACTCTTTAATTAAACAGTGATTTTGTTACACCGGGAGAGTTTCTTCTTGGTTGCAGCTAAAGTCTGTGTTGATGTAGGCTTTGTACAGACAGGGCAGACCACCTGTAAGCCCAGAGGGTGAACTCCAGGCCAGCAGCATCTCAAGAGTCCGATCAGGCCTGTGACGCAAGCCTCTCAAGGATTCTCCTGTAGCCCTCCACTACAACCTGGTAGCTCTTCTCCAGCTCCTCGTGCTGCGTCTGCGTGTCAATCTGACCCACGTGGGACACCAGCTCCTCCGGCCGCAGGCACTTCCTCATCTTCGCCAGCTCCCTTTGATTCTTCTGTGTGACATAAACAGCACAAACACATGTTAAATAAATCTGGTCATATCCTCCAAACGCATGTAAACTTGCTTAGTTACAGTATGTGGTGAGAAATATGTTTTTTTTTCCCCCATTAACATTTAGGTGTCATTTTGTGATAAGGAATATATTATAAATGGTTTAGAAACTATGAGATTGATTAGATGTCAGAACTGACATTAAGATATATTGTAGGACGTTCATGGTTCATAGACAATAAACATCACTCCTAATTTATTTTGTATCGCATCTTATGCCTAACTTTTGTTTCTGGAGCTAAAAATTAAGTGTAAACTGAAATTTCACACAAAAGCAAAACAAGCAAAAACTTCAATAATGGCCATAAATCATTCGCTGATTCTTTATAGAGAAATGAGCCATCAATAACATAACGGTTGCCAGGTTGTGCTTCTCTGCTGTGTATCCTCTTCTAGAATAACAGTGGATGTCTTTACAGGAACGCTCTTTCATTTATCTTTGTGACTCAACAAAAAGAGAAACCCACGGCCCTTCATTAACACCTTCAGCGAGTTAGTTAATTATGTTATTTATTATGTCACGCACACAAGAGTCCAACCCAGACACTAAACCTGTTTATATTTTTAATTGAAGACTTAACGATTGCCATCTCTTATAAATGTTTCTTCTATTACAGTGATCTGCAGTTTCCTTTCTTCTTAAATGTTTCATGAACAGTCAACTAGTCGAGCCTTAAGAATAATGTAAAGAGTTATTTTACTAGCAATAATACACATATTTCTAATAGTAAATTGAGTACATTTATCCTCCAAACATGGGGGTGGCAGTGAGGGTAAAAAAAACAAAACAAACAAACAAACAACAAAAAAACAAAACAAAAACAACAACAAGAAATAATTACATAGAAAACCGCTGGGCTTTTTTTTTCAGCTACAGACGAATATGGCACATGATTAAGCTATCAGGCTGCAGCTACATACGTTTGGTCCTCTTTTGGGTTTTGTTGACAATAAACAAAACAATGCACATTACTAGTCTCTGTTAAAACTGTTTTGATGTCCATGAGGGCATTTTTCTTAGTGATGAATTAAAAAGCTAATTAAAAGAGACAAAGTATGTTATGCAGGATAAGTATATAGAACAGACAAACTAAATGCTATTAATGGATCCTTAGAACATTAACAACTTACTTATTAACAACTAATGGGGCCGTCACATAGTATACACCCTTATTAAAGTCCTCCTAATAAGTGGGCAAAACATTCGTAGTGAAAAGTACTGAACGTGGACGGACAAAGTACACATTCACTTAGTAAAATGTAATCTGCTGCTTGAAACACTCCTGCACGCACATGCATGCAGACATGGTCACTGGGGAATTGAGGGGGTAAGAGCAGAAATGTATAATCCCCCTCACATTCACAGAGCAGATTCAAACTAACTACACGCTAAATCTCCTCAGGGAAGGAAAACCGCTCCGCATCTGGCCACCAGATCTTTCCTTGCCACTCTCCCAAGGAATTCCTCCTTCCAGCTTCACCACATAGGTCTTTTCCACGTCAGATTCTGCCGCTCTTTTTTTTCTCTTCTTTTTTGAGACATGTGGTTACCCTGCTGACAGCAAAGTCTCTAATGGCTGGTATGCAAAGTGAGCAGCTCAAACATAAAATGTCACAAGCAAACAGGATGTCGGGCGTCTACTCGGTGTTTCCCACTGTTAAGTCTGGTGAGACACGACCGAAGAGGCTTATGATATTCTGTTCACTAGCTTTAAGTCCGTTACACTAAATCTCTGAAACTCAAATAAAACTTGCCCAGAAAAACATGAGAATAAAAAAGGATTTCATCAAATTGTTTTCCTGATGAAGTCCAAAAAGTGCTGCAATAGTAAAGCTGCAGAAATCTAGCAGCTTTTTTGACAAAGTGCTTCAAACACACTTTCATGAAAATGATTTCTCCCAAAGAAATGCAAATCCTGACTAATGACATGTGCCTGAATAGAAAAAAGCTCCAGCAGCAGAAAAACCACAGACGCCTGGTGCGCCCTATTGTGGCTGTAACAATACGCTAGTAGTAATCTATCAATTTTCACGGGACTGAAGATCAATTTTTCTGCTGTTTTAAAAGGTAACAAACAGTGACAATACGGAGCTGTAAGCCGATCAAGAGTGTGCCGTACATGGGCCACTTTGCTTCCTACACTAAACAGCTGTAATGTTATTCTAACAAAAGGTAGAAGACTGCACACTGGATTCTTGTTTGACAGCAACAGAGACAAGCTGACGTTCAGATTTATTTCAGAATAAATCAGGAAATCGCTTTTTGCCCTTCTTCTGCACGACTCTGAAGCTGTGATGCTAAAAACCTCACCCTGTATGGTCCAAATAGCCTCTTCTTCACCTCCAAACGGTACTCTCTTGCTTTTTCTTCATCACTCATGTCTGTTGCTCTCAGACGTAGGATTTCATACACTCGCCTCGCATGTTTCTGTAGGAAAACAAAAACAGAAAGAAAGAATGAAAGAAAGAAAGAAAGAAAGAAAATTAGTCAAACCCATCCATTAATTAAATTGATTTTTAAACTAATGAGTATTAAAATGTGCAAAACAGCAGTGTGCCTCACTGAAAACCTCACGCACTTTCCAACACAATGGAAATGGAAATCCTAAACTATTCAGCACTTATGATGCATTGATCAGGTTTCCTCATAGTTATGTGTTCTGAGAAAGGCCACAACATAATCCATTACATACTTACGTCACACATTACCGAATCAAACAGTAAACAGGGTCTAAAAGCAGCAGTACTTTTGTCCTTATTGTTTTGATAGAAATGCTGTGTAGCTGAAATATGAACTTGTGTCCTGTTTACTTTCACATTAACATTTATTATCCACTTCTCAGAACATAAGATGAAAAACTAGGTTCTCTTTCAAAATGAGGTTTGGACCTCATTTATTACAGTTTTAGCAAAATTGATCATGACCTGTGTTCATGACTGCACTGCATGTCATTAAAAAATATTTCACTGTTTTATGTGAGTGAAATGAACATTGAAGCCACTATCTGCTACAGACCTGAATTTATGTTTATACTAAAGCTGCTACATTGAAACAATCTACTGATTAATGGATTAGCTGAAAGACAAAGATCTAACAAACAACAATATCCATACTTCACGACTGTTAAGTAATTTCTGAAGTAAATGTACCAAACATACAACTTCCTTAATGAGATGCTTTGCTGCTTTTCTGTTTTATAATCACTATCTAATGAATAGTTTGGGAATTTTAGACTCACCTTGAAGTTCTACAACACTGCTTTTACCTCTTTTCCCCATGACATTTCAAAGATTAGAACTATTTATCAAATATAGGAAAAAATAAATAAATTTATAAATAATAAAAAATCACTGGTTGCGGCCTGATACAGCACCTTGTTAATTTTCAGCTTGTCTTGCGCCTCTTTGACCATGTCATCTGAGAAGCCAAGGTGCAGCTTTTCGGCAGCAAAGGACGGCAGGCCTTGACAAAGCTTGACCAGCACGTAGTCTCTCAGCTTCACGTAGTTCTCAGAGGGGTCTTCAGCTGATAAAAAACAATCGCGAAATTAAAATGTGTGAATGAATAATCGGCAATAAACCTGACATACGGGTACAACCGCTACATTTTAAAGTTTGTTCTTAAAAGGGGTTTCTCTCACAAAAAGAAAAAGAAAGCTGCAGTGCCTCTTTAGTATTCATCGTCTGTCTCCATGTAAAGCAAGCACTTCGATCCAACTACTTTCAATAGTGCCTCTGCACATTCTGGTACACATGCCAGCCCCCCACCCCAAATTAACTCACCCCCAGGATCCACCTACTGCAGAGAAAAATCATTTAAACTGTTTGTGGATGACACGAGGATCCAAGATTAAAGGTTTATCCACGCCTTCACCGACACAGTAAATGCTGTTTATAAAAATGCTCACCTGTGATGTCTTGCACTTTGGGCAGGCTGCAGTAAAATCTGTGCACTGCCTCCAGAAGCTGAGCTCCATGACCTTCTCCTTGGAACGGAGGCAGGATCAGCATTTGGCTGTTTGGTTAAAAAGGGCAGACATGCACGCAAACATAGAGCCAATGAGGAAACAGGTTTGTTGGAAATTAGTCACAAAACAAACCTGAACAGGAACAGCAAATCTTTGATTGAAAGAAGAAAATAACAGATTGTTATCCTGATCCATCAATGCAACAAATCAAATCACATCAAAAGCTTATCTATAAAGTTGTTTTCAGATACAAATCACCCTGGTTTGGTAATGAAACAAAATCTGCTTGAATGGTTGGCTATATAAGCCAGTAATTTGGGCTCTTTGGGAAGAGGATAAAGAAATGTATAATTTTCCACTCCTTTTTCATACAAAAGAATGGGAAGGCACGTGCTGCCCCAGCAATTACCTTACACGTGGTCGGGTTTTGTCTGGATACACGTAGTAATTATAAACTGTCATGTAGCCAACAGTTGCGTAGAGAGTCTCCCCATCTTTATTGTACTTTTCAAATCTGCAGATAAAACACAAAGGCAAACAGGTCAATTACAGGCACACTCCCATGCAGTGTCCATTTTAGCCTCTCTGTTCTCGTGCCCACCCCACACCCCCCGACGTCAGCACGTTAGAGCAGCCAGGCCCCGATTGGTACACCTGCTACAACCTGAATACATTATGCACTTAATTGGAGTACTGCAACTTAGAGGAAGAGAAGGGGTTGGAGGAGGGACTGAGCTCCTCAAAATCACTTCAGTCCATTTTCCCCATTGTCAGTATTAATAGTTGCCAGGGTAAAGAAAACACTGGCAGAGGCTCTTTTTACTGTTAAGACATTGTTCAGTGTTTCAAAAGACAACAGTATTCAATTCAGCTCTTGCCCCTGAAAAATTTGAAAAGGGCTTTTGGCACAAAGGAAGCTCTTGCCTGATCACCAATTCTCCAACAGGGGGAAATATAATCAAACTGGCCTGGTAATTGGTCACAAGCGCCACAAAGGGGGGCTTTGTTTTTCAATGACACAATAAAGGCTTTAGGGTAGGGGTGGGCGTAGAGGAGGGTGGGAGTGGGGTATGATGTCAATTAAGGAGGGCACTCACACAAGAAAGAAGTCCCAACGATCGTCGTCTGCATCGATGAAACTGGCAGTCTCTATGAACCACATGAGGAAGGTCTGCAGGCGCTCGTGGTACTCTTGGAATCCCGGGCAGGTAATATCAGCCTGGGGCGAACACGACAAAAAAAAAAACAAAAAAAAACAAAACGCAGAAGTCAGATGCAGCTTCAAGATAAAACTCATTAAAAATAAACCACATATAAAAACCATTAGTCATTAAAATCTTAAACTCTTTCTTTGCATTTCTTTGGCCGGGCTGTAAATGATGTTTGCACCTTGTGAATCTGGTACGTGAGCTCTCCCGCCTCCTCACTGTGGACCGTGTACGAGTGAAGCAGGGTGCCGAAGGGCTTGAAATTGGCCTCCTTCTCCAGCAGTGAGATGAAGTCATCAGTGTTGCAGGTGAACCCAGCAGGAACGATTTCCCGGATCTTCCCTTCAATATCGTCAGGCTGGATGACACAATGTGTATGTGCATGTGAGTTTAGCGAAGCGACACACTGATCAGGATGACAAAGTTATGCTTGTTAGACTTCTTTCCATGGATGAGCTATTTTCTAATACGCTTGCATTTAAAATATACTTTAAAATATACTTGTTTTGTATGCAGATTTTATGTTCGTGGAAAGGTTTATTCCTTAATTATGCAAGACCATATACTAGTGAAAAAGTGCTAACAATCCAATCAAATAAAACTGGAAGTGTACATGTTTTGTGTCAGTGAAAAGAAAACCATTAGGCAATTAAAACTGTCAGCTGAGCAGAGACCACAGCAGCACCCTCCGCCCCCTCCCCACTGAAAAGACCACTTAAATCAGTACATTTACTACTTATGTTAAACCATGAATATGTGATGAAGTTGCCACAATAAACGCATTTCTGCTTCTCACTGGGAAATAAAATCTTATGAATTGATCTCAACTTAACAAACCTTTGGGCATCCATAATAGAGGCCTCTCCTCTAATCCTGCCAAGTGAACCCAATCAAATGAATTTGCCCCTGCGTTTTCAAAGAGCGAAGGAGACAAAGGGGCCCAACCCTTGGACTTTTTACTCAGTGCAACCTGTGGTTAGTTCAGCTGTAATGTTTGCATTGTATCCATTTCCACAAGGATTGACATGAGAACACTTTGCTAAGCAGCCCTTTCACACCATTTACATGTGTGATGGGCATTATTTCAGCAAAGAGACTCTTGCTGCTCGGCATTGAAAACTGGGAAATGAAGAAGGTCTGAGCAAAATGCACTACAAAAGGCTAATACAACATACTGCTAATTCCCCCCCTTTCAGACATCAGCTAATATCTAACTGGAAGTAATGCACCTGCAGCTGAATGCCTCTTAACCATTGTAATTGTTCAGCCACATTTCTAAGGAAGGACCATACTTAAAAGGCCATGGACAAACAAGTCCCTTTGTTGCGGCCACTCTCCTACATACTAGACACTAAATTGCACAGCCTTCCAGAGTAGATGCCTTAGTTTGGCATGAATATAACTTAACAATGTTCCTTTAGAAGATTTTGTTAATGTCTTTGATTTTTAACAATAAGCACAAAGGCAGTACAAACTATCTAATTTGTTGTGTTGGTATTATTTCATCGCTTTAATCTACTCCAAAGACCGTGCTACATTTAAAATCTGCAGCCATATTTTTCTCTTAATTTTATCATTCTCTGTATAATTTGAAAAGAACTGGCTTTAAACATTTGGATATTTGAAGTTAAAACACATTTTCACAGCCACACTGATTATGAAGGAAATAGAAATAATTACATATAACTGCCACGAGTGTTCAGCAGCCAGCCCCCTGTGCACAAAAGGTCTGGCACTAAAAATCAGCGTTTTTCTGCGAGGAGTCCGGCGGCACGGTGTTTTTTGGGGGCTGATTTAAAAAGGGGAGAAGGTGATTTTTTGATGAGAGTCTTGTATCAACGTGGCAGCTGCATAAACTCCATCTCTGCCTCCCCTCGTCTCTCACCAGCTGCACTGCACCCCGACCGTCCACACGCACTCAGAGACAAACACTCTTCAGAGGCAGCCTGAACTCTGCTGCTCCCCTCGCTCTCTACCTCTACACCAGCTGCACTCAAACCCTTAACAAGGTGAACACTCAGGGGTCAACGCTGAACACTAAGTAGTGGCACACACAGACACTAAGCCAGCCATCACATTTCTGTTTGAATATCGGCTTCAAACTACGTTCCCAAAAAGTCTAATGGCTCTCTTTAGGTTTAAAACTGTGAATTGGCTGCAATGGATTTTTTTTTTTGGTAGGGTGGGGGTGTTACCAGAGATGAACCGACACTTATCTATTTATAATTTTATAGTATCTGCAGAAACACCAAATCACAGGCAGGGGGTTAATAAGGTAACACCACTGCTCCCACTACCACCAGTTGAAGGCCACATTGTCCAGTAGGGGAGCCCCTGCTGTTTCCAGACAGGACAGCTGTCCCAGAGTTGAATCATCTGACCTCAATAGGGGCCCTGGCTAATTCTTGTGTTCGTTTAGCATGTTTGCTGCATTGACAGCTTCGGGAAATATTCAAAGCTGCCAGTGGCCTTTTGTCTCAGAGGCTCAGAGAAGGAGCTACCAGGACAAGCATTTCGCTTTACTGTCCGTTTTTGTCCAAATACTGGCTGTTGATATGTAAATCTTTACGTCTGGCAATTAAAAAAAAAAGAAAGAAAGAAAAAAAAAAAGGCATAACGTGTTACATACTAAGCAGTGCTTCTCTCAGAGGAACATTAAAACTAATTACCAGGGTTTTAGCAGAGTAATAAAATTCATAAAAAGCATTCAATCATGACATAAAGAAGGACTGTCATGTTAAAAACAGCAAATAAACACATTGAAGATCACTTCACTGATATTCAACACCAGCTATTTTGATTGTCGATGACTTGAGCAGCAATTCGCTCCTGGAAATATATGTATAAGATTTCCAACCGTGTCACATTACTCCTCCTGCTGATTCAATCACACAAACCTCTTAAAAAAAAAAAAAAATCAATGCCTCATGTTAGACCCCACATACAAAACCTTTAAAAACCCTTCTCTTCCGACAGGGAGGAGAAGGATTAGTGTACTGACACAGGGGGCCGCGGTGGGCTGAGATTTAGTCTAACAAAACAGGAGATCTCTTACAGAAATAATGTCACCACCCAGAGAGGCTCCGAGTTACTTCGCTAAGTGAGGAAACAACATTATGTCACCAGAAACTACCAACAAAAGAGTAACTTAGGTCTATCTACTCCCCTTAAAGATAATTAATTGCACAATCCCTCTGTCACATAATTATGGAGGCAGATATCAGTCAAGCTGATTCATATTCGCCTGTCAAAGTACAGTTTACTAAACTTGAGATTATTACAGACATTTATTGTCATGTTTTGATGTGCTGTTAAGTATTTAACAATACATTTTGACAAATATGTGAAATCCGATCACTTTTTCACTTTTGCAATCACCTGCTGTTAGTCTTCCAAAAATACAAATTATAGGTGACACCGGGTATCAAAACTAACATTTTCACAATTATACTCAAAACAAATCAAATCTCTTTTCTTTTTTTTGTATTTTACAATGAATCATAGTGGTCATCAGAAACAGACGAAGCAAAAACAAATCTTTATATAATCTTTATATAAATATTCAAGTATTCGGTCAGTTCCCATAGATAAAAATAGGGTGTACACATTATTAGTCACCTCTCTTTATAAGGCAATAAAACACATCAGCACCACAAAATACAACTTAAAAATGATCATAAAGTTGAATCAACAAAGCAGTTTCAACTAAAACTAACCATGATGAAAGGATTTACTGCAGGGTTGTTGTGTTACACTGCAGTAGTTTTAGCCGAGTTTATTTAATAAAAGGAGAACTGGGAGTAAATCTTCTCCCAACTTCAGTTCTCTTGCAGAGTACAGTAGGGTGTCCTCTTTGGTTTTTCTATACTTCACTGCTTCCATTTCAAAGCTTCCCATCCCTGCTGCAGAAGAGCATCCCCACAGCATGAGGCTGCCACCACTCGGTTTCATGGTGGGGTTGGTGTGTTTCTACTGATGCGCAGTGTTTGGCTCGTGCCAAATATAGCATTTAGTATGCTGGCCAAAAAGCTCCATTTTGGTCTCACACCATTGAACCATCATCCACTGTGAAGCACTCACTCAACAACAGTCTTAACATTCAGCGTCTCTCAACCATGGCACCCTGCAGCTCCTTTTGAGTGTCCACAGACCTTTTGATGGCCTCCTCACCAGGGTCTCCCTCAAACACAGTTTTTGAGGATGGCAAGTTTGGGTCAGCTGTACCATGTTTGTTCAATTTTGTCTTCAATTGTTTATCACAAGGTAGTCCCCCAAACTTCCCTTCATTGTTACTCAACTTCATCCGAGATTTTTGAAAAAAATAATCTGTGTGTAATGTCTGTAATGCATTAACATCCCATTATACTTTCTCATATTCAGCACCTGATGAATAAGAGTCCAGTACTTCTTCTCCATTATACCTAAGTTTGCGTGTGCCACTCTTAAGCTAGTGAGCACTGACCCAGCCACACACATAGTGACATTTAAACATGCTACAACTTCAAAAAGAAAGGCATAAAGAAATGCACATCCTACCTCCACACAATCAAATGTTTCAGTGACTTTTGAAGAATATTTCACTTTGAAGAGGGTGCTCAGGTTCCCAGCAGTGTAGAAGATCTGGATCTGAAGACCTTTGTATCCAAAGGCGACCTCACTGCAGACAAAATGGTTTGGAGTCATTAAAAATCCTACCATGGTTACATATTTAATTAGAACATTGACAAACAGAAAACAGTGAAGCAGCTGTGTATGCAGTGTGCAGTCTAGGATAAATTCATATCAGGGGGACAATAACAAAACATCTGATTATTCTTATTAAATATACACCTGGAGTGAATGATAAAAGCTTACTGTACTGCCTGGCCACTTTCACTGTGCTGCATTGTTTCTTTCATCACTACATCACTGGCAGTTTATGGCAAAATAGATTTCATCATTATGCAACTGTGTGATTGAGCTTTACTAGCAATTACGCTTGCTGAAATAATTAATGCCCCAATTACAGAGTTCCCTTTGAGCTGATTGCAGCAAGTGCAAAAATAACCAATTCTAGTTCTGACTAATTTGGAAATGCAATTTAGAGCATAGCGACACGGTACTGTAAGCCTGCGCCCAGACACAGGTGTCAATAATGTAATCTTGCTCAGGCTCAATAGAGTTCATCACATTTGGGCAATATTGTGGCTCTTCTTGTGAGCTTCTTGTGAGGCTAAAACAACATCTTAGGGCAGGTCTTTGTCCTTGTGAATGTTGTAACCTTCGCATATATGACAATATAAACATCCCTAAACCCTCTTTGAAAACAGAACAGAATTGGTATTTAAAAGAGCTGGATTGAACATAAAGGGCATCTGAATAAATCATAAGATGATGCAGACATGAGTGAAAAGAGAAAATCTCTCTCGTTAGCAGGCCTGCTCTGAGAAGTACAAATGTGAAAGTGCAGTTTTCTGAAAATTCTCAGTGGGAATGGCAGGTGCATAGAGGTCAGAGAAACTGGTTTGCAGCCATGAGGTTACTGAATCAAGTCCCTGGTTTCACCAAGCCAGCCCACCTTTGGTCTGGCAAGGCTCAAAAGGCATTTATGTGAGATGAGCAACATTTTAGATAGAAATGCTGCACTTATGTGTTGAGTGGATGGTTCTATGTCAAGAAATAGCTGCAGTATACCCCTCCAAAACCATTATCTGTTGGTCTTGCATTCTGTTTGTGTGTTCTTTTACCACTGAAATACATATTTTTTACAAGTCAACTTTAAAGGTGTTGAGAAACATATTTTATCAATTTGAAAAAAGTAATGATTAGAATAAGCAATGCTAACAAAATCCTAACTCCACATCCTAAACCACCAATCAGAGCAGAGGATCTGATGGAGCTTCAGTCGCTGCTCCCTCACAGGCTCCACTCCACTGTGCATATGGAAACTTGGAGTGTAACAGAAGACAGAAAATAACCAAAGGATAAAATGACAACATGAAGAAAAGAGAGCTAAGAGGAAGGAATCAGATCGAGCGACACTGCAAAAACATATATGCTTCTGTAATAAATAAAATCACTTTTAGTTTCCTAATCTTTCTGGTTGGCACTCACAGTTTTATAGACCTAAATGGCTCACATGCTTACAGCGAACATTCATAACAACAGAAAACACTTTTAGACATCATTCCATGATATTTTGCCTTTCACACTGGCACTGTGGATAGGTAACACTTAATGATTCTGGACTGAACTTTTGCCTGCTATTATTAATTTCAATTCACAAATGAGTTTGAATCCATGCTACAGTTAAAAATGTATTTAAATACAGCTTCATAATGTGCACGCCTCACACCAAATTTACTTCTTTCCCATTTCAAGATTTATAATAACTTAGCCACTCTGTTGAAAGGCCAAACATTATACTGGTTGTTCCAGGCAGCTCACAGGTGCATGCCAAGCAACTAATAGTTTCCTTCCCTGCACAAAAAAATGTGTGGTTGATCCTGTATCAGTAAAAAACACAGCAGGGAAGCTTAATGATTGACAAGAAAAAAAAAACACACTCACTCGTCTCCAAAAATTTGGTGGCTGTATTCAGGGTGGAAGGTAGTACTGTCATCTTCAACGTCCTCTGGAAAGCGAACTGAGGGGAAATAGGATAAGATTGAAACAATTTAAGTGGGAAATTAAGCCAATTCACAGGTCACATACAGCTACTATCACACCCATGAAACAACA
Organism: Amniataba percoides; assembly: GCA_037176925.1. Taxonomy (NCBI): domain Eukaryota; kingdom Metazoa; phylum Chordata; class Actinopteri; order Centrarchiformes; family Terapontidae; genus Amniataba; species Amniataba percoides. The sequence goes on along the minus strand of JBAJHX010000043.1, from coordinate 10,771,153 downwards.
TAATAAAGCTAAAACAAACATACCCAGTTTCAAGCATATAGCTTCATTGGTGTCACACTTGTATTCAGCCAGTTTCTTCTCCATGGTATTCACTCCTGAGGAAACACACAAACCACAGACATTTCTTTTTATTGCCAGTTGTTAACCATTTTTAGCCCTGTTAGTAAGCCATTTTGTAGATCTTGATTTCATACAGTGGTTTCTTGCTGCTTGATAATTTAATTTTGATTAAAAAAAAAGTTTCTCCTGTTAAATGATCATTAAAGCTGGAGCACAGGACTTTTACATAACATCTGTCACATTCAAGCCTCTTTGCCAGAGGAGTCCTCACAATGCTGAGTCGATCATCAAGAGTAAATCTCTCTGTATTATTATGCAGTATATCAAAAGTATATAAATCTGGTATATGTCATGATCCCAGATTGTTTGTAGTGTCATAAGCACACATCAACAATTGTTTGTGTAATTACTCTCACAGCTGAGGGGAAGACGAAAGCTCATTTTACATGTCGAGAGAAAGTGAGAGAAAGAGAGAGAGAGAGAGAGAGTGAGAGAAGAGAGAGATCGCTTGTTATGATTCAGAAATAAATGGGATCAGAAAATATAACAGGATTAAC
>JBAJHX010000043.1:10748090-10770436 GCA_037176925.1 Amniataba percoides | reverse complement strand
AGAGAGAGTGAGAGAAGAGAGAGATCGCTTGTTATGATTCAGAAATAAATGGGATCAGAAAATATAACAGGATTAACAGTCTGATATAGATAAAGACACTTGATCAGTGCTTGGGCAATGCAGCCAAATATACCTCTATAACATGTAATTGTCTACACGACAGCACAGTTTCAACCTGACTTTGTGACTCAAGACAACTTCTGTCATCAGAAAATACCAGCTGACAGCAGCAATTGTGGACTCCACAAACGCCTTAACTCAAAATGTGTAGTTACATTACCCTTGCATGTGGACAGGTTAGAATATGTGAGGTTAGAAGTGGGGTGATTTTAGATGTGCAGTGAGATGCATAAATATAAATCCTGTTCTCACTATTACAGCTGATATACAAGGATGAGCCATCAGTGTGATAGTCAGCAGAAATATCTCTCAGGATAAAGTGCAAGACCTTGTCAATATGCAAGTTAAAGACTTCCTGTCTGTAATGCCACCTATTAATACAGTAATCATCTAACAACTTTATTTATATATTGCAGATTACATAAGGCAGGCATAGATTAAATATGCATCAAAATAAAAGCAAATAAAATCAGCAACGTGTCACACAGGACACAAACACAAATTACAAGGTATTACAAATATAAAAATAAGCAGGATAGGATTCAAAGTGGAGGTAAGTGAGCCACACGTTCATCTTGACACCGAGTTGTCAAATAAAAACACAAACATGCAGTGACAGTCTGTTAGCTTCTTAGCACGTTAGCTTCTGTTAGCGGGCCCCCCTCTTAGTGCTAACGCTAGCTTAGCTTGACGTCTTGAGTAGGTTTAAGAGTCTGGCGGGGTTAAAGCAGAGCCGACATCCATTTATCTGCGACTGTGCATGGAAATGAAGACAGCGGAGTTGAAGCACGACAGCGTTTAGCCACTTACCCGCCATTTCTGCTCACCGTGTTGTCCCAAAAGACCCGCGGAATCACGACGACTTCCGGTCCGGGTGGAAACAGGATGTAGTTTTTTTTTCTTTTTTTCAATGGCTGATGTTGATTTCAATGAAAAGACGGTTTAAATTAGTTATTTTACATCGTTTCAACTCTGTTAATGACAGTAAAAACGCCACCTTTTAACAAATAATTACTCAAATAACATAAAGGGTGTTTCAATGCCGAAAATACACTAAAATGACTTAGATTAGCTGCAACTGCAATTTGTTTTTGTGTGTGTGTGTGTGTGTCACTGTGTGTGTGTGTGTGCTGGTTGTTTAATCTATAGTCTGTCAATTTATAGTCTACATGTGAAAAAAATATAAATTTAAAAGTAAATATAAGTTTAGATTTATATAAAAAAACAAAACAAAACCCTAAATTAAAAAAACTCAGCTATTATCAGATGTGTATCTATGGAGTCCCTGAAGGGTCACAATGAGAATTTGTTTTGAGGTCTACTTACAAGAATGGAGCTAACACAAGAGTGGTGTAATCTAATGTGTTTTGGAGGTGACGCAAAAATATTGTGAAGTAACATTTGTGAGCTAACATACAAGTATTTCAACGTAACATTTGCAAAATAACACAAAAATAACACAAAAGAATTTCAAGGTTATGTTTGTGAGGTAAAGCAAAAGTACACAGACCACATTGCAAAGGATTGCAAAAGTAGCCCTAATAAAATCTCACAGTGACCCTTCAAGGGCTGTTTTGTACTTTTGCTTTATTTATGACTTCCACAAGCAAATAATTATTGTCACTGCTAGCAAATAATAATCAACATTTTTCAGCATTATTTCTTTTTCTAATATACACAATATAATTTCAAACTAAATAGATTAAACAGTCTTTAAAAGGCCACTGTTCTTGTTTTCATTTTAAATTACATGTAAAGTCTGTAATTTAGGAAGGACAAAAAAATAGAAACACTTCTCTGTATAATGCAGTCCAGAAGATCATCTTATAATGCGATCTTAATGATAAATCATATAAGTGAATGAACATGAACATTTCTGACAAAGTCTACAGAAACTGAACACTGTAAACTTTAAGATGTTGAATTGCACTGCATTAGATAATGAAGGTTAAGGAAATTAATGTATTTGGTCAGCTAATGCTTCATTGTGTGATTTTCTAAAGATTCTCAAATACTGTCACCAAACTGATAAAAACCCATTTTAGCCAGGTTATATTGGGTTCAGACATTCATACCACACCACACGAGTATCTGATTATTGTTATACAGATGTGAAATTAACAACACATTTTGGATTTGAAGTCGACCTCATCTGGACAAAGTTGGTGAGACAAAGAAACTTGCCGTTTAGAAAGTGCCGATTTTAGAGTACAGCGATATCTCAATAAAACAAACAAAAATTGACTCTCTGGGGGAAAGTGCAATTCTGAACATCCCTCTGAGCCCGGGTAATGCTGTGCTATCATCCCTGCCTCAGCTATTCTGTCCTCCAGGTGCACCAATGAATGACCTACCCAGTCATGTTTAAGCCACTGTAATTTTACCTCTACTACACTGTCAGCACTAGATTATCCCCTTCTTCAACAATACCATACCTTTTACAGTCCTTAGGCAACAAATTGTGTCTGCATGGAGGCAATACATGCTGCTTGATCTCTGAACTTCACACTACAGTCGTTTGGACTTCTTTTTTCTACAGATGCTGGGAACCTGAACACCCCACAATAGAGGACGGAAATACGATGTGGCAGTGTGAAACGGTTACAGTGGCATGAATGTGGCACATGCAGGTGAGCAGCAGTAAATCGGCTGGTTGGGTGGTTGGACCATTAATCATTTGGTTGGCAACTTGATCCCCAAGACACTTAACCTTTTGCTGCTTTACATGCATGTACAGCAGAGGTGAAAAATAACGAACCACCTTTACTCAGCTGATGCATGGGCACGTTCTGTGGCGCCCTTGTATTTTTTGTGAGACTTCTGTACTTTTACTGCACTATGTTTCAAAAAAATACATTTTATAATATAATTTTTTTCTAGTCGATGTACTAAGATGATTGTGGTTTTACTTTAGCTCTTAAATGGTGACTTAGTCTGTAAGGTTTTGCTGGGTCTTGTGTTCCAGATAGTTTGAACATTTAAACATATATAATTGATACTGAACATCCGATATTAGGACTCCATCTGAAACATTATTTTTGATATAAATTAATTGATTAATGATTGGCGTATAAAACATTAGAAAACTGTAAGAAATTATGTGATTTTATACAGTCATAATTTAGATACTGTCTTTGTGTTTATTTCATAATATTTCACTATTTTATTGTATTATACTCAATTTATCATTCTAGCTTGCAGAAATTGCTTTCATCTTTTTTTATATTTTAAATGTTAACTGATATGAACCAACATACCGAGTAATATTCCTCGTATGTGAAAACCTACTTGGCAATAATAATTTTCCTGGTGGCTGTAATAAGCAGATTATGGTTTTATGTTCATAAACAATGACTCAGTCCTGGAGGTTTTCCATATAGTTAGAGCACTAACAATGCACATATTTCTATAAGTGCTTCACAATAAAAGCCACCCTGTGTTTAGCCTGTCAGATTCTATTAGGCGTTAGGAGAGTGTGCGTAAAAGTCATTTTACACACCAGCATACACAAGTAAAGTTCCTTATACGCAAAAACCTCCTTGGCAATCAAGCTGACTCTGATACAGCAGTGCACAGCCTCAAAGGGTGACTGACACCATAACAGGTTCTTCCCTCAGACTCTCTGATGAACAGTTAACATCAGTCACAGAGTCTCAGGAGCCAACCATGCGAAAGCAAAATGAATATGTAAATATCACCATTGTCACACATACTACTACTATACTTTGTATAGTGTACTGTCATATCCACTTACATCTTGTACATAAAGCCACCTGTTGCAATAATTTTTATTTAGGCCTCCTTTGCAGTTTGCACTACACTAATACTCTTATTATTGTTTCTTATGCATGTGTGTATATATATACACTATATTTATCCTTGTGCATAGTAATTTAAAGTTTATTTTTACTTTGTTGAGCTGTTGTCTGTTGTTTTTTTTCATTCTGTTTATTGGGATTTGACATTCATACAAACCACAAAGTCAACATAAAGATAAGTCTGACAACATAACAACCCCCTATCCTCTTGATATATAGTTAAATAATACCAATATGTGTGTTGTTTTAAACTCTCTGTGCCTCTATTTCTGTGTATAAACCGGAATCAAATTCCTTGTGTAAACTCATCTGATCTTGATTGTATGAGGGCCCACTTTTCTTTCTTTTTTTTATTTCCATGGTTTCCCACATCTCTGTCTGCCCTGGCTGTGCTGCCCTGCTCGTTGTCTGCAGGCGCGGCGTGTCCTCGTGTGACCCGGGCGGACAGGAAACGCTGCATCACCTCTGCTGTCCGGAGCATCACCCCCCCCCCCCCCTCCTCCTCCTCCTCACACCTCCTCTCTCTCCTCGGACAGTCCCGGACGGCTAAATATACCTGCGGGTGTCTCTCGGTCCGTCCCGACATGCACGCCGCCGTCCCGGTGCCCAGCGCGTGCGCCACTTCACTGCGGCTGACGTCACACCCAGCATGGCGGTCAAGGTGACTCCGTCGATATTTCTTATCAGATATTCATTTAAATGCGTTTAAAAGGCGGTGAGGCGGCGGGGAGCGGAGGACAGCATGTCGTGCCTGCGGGTTTGTCGCTCCGGTGTTTTACGCAGCGGAGCCCCCCTCCTCCCTCTTTTCTTTTTAATCTGCAGCTTTACATTGGCGCATCTCTGCCGGCCTCGCACAGGCAACTGTCATTTATTTCCTCTGTTGCATTTGTTATCGTTGTTGCATTTTATTCAGTAGTCTCATCGTTTATTTTATTTATTATTAGTGTTATTTTTTTGCCTACATGCATGTTGTTGCAGTCAGTCTCCTGCAAAACCGGAAAAAAAGCAGAAATCACAGCTGAAGCCTGAACTTCAGTTTTATTGATTAACTGAATGAAGCCACTGCCTGCTGAAGATGTAATTGCAATTCCAACCTGTGTGTTGTAGGTGCAAGCGACAAAAAGAGCCGACCCCCATGACTTGAAGGCTATTTTTCTGAAGGTAAGAGCAGCTTTCACTACATGGCAACACACACACACACACACACACACACAAATACAGAAACTGTGTGTTACAGGTCCGCTGACAAGTCTAGTTTCTGTGTGGTGTCCATTGGGAGACCAGCAAAGGTCATACAAGTGCTTGGACTAAATTTGGATCAGCTTCAACAGAGACTTGACTCTGTCCGCTACCTTTCAAAGAAACAAATCGGAGGCTTTACTGTGCAGGTTTTGTCCCCCCCCCCCCCCTCCCCATCCCCCATCCCACATCCCACATCCCTCTCCTCCCCGCAGGTCTTGTTTGGAGTACAAACTTGTTCCTGAAAGTGTGTTTTGAGGTACAAGTCGCCTCGTGGTCCCTCCACATCTCTTGACGCCGCCATAAGAGGGCTGAGTAATTTGTAATGCATATTCAGGTGGAAGAGTTAATTACTGGAAGCTCATTCTGACTGCCTGTATAATTTGATTAAGAACTACTTGAAGCCTACTGTGAGGGTGAATGGATACACAATCATGCGATGGAGTAATGTGGCAATAAATTGCTTGGAATTAATATTTTCACTTAAAACATTAATTCAGCAGAGTGCATTGGATTGTGGCGCTGAAAACACTTGGCGTGAAGGTCTCCTCCCACACTTCGTCTCTGTTTATCTCATGCTCGCTCTATCTGGGCTTGGCTCGTGCCCACGAGCGTGGCCTTTCTGTTGCCAGTTCATGCGGCGCTTGTGTTTCCAGAGCTATCTGGGCTCCAACTTGAAACCCAACCCGGGGCTCTAAAAATGACCGTACGTCTTGAGGCCTGATCTCGGGTTCAGCACAGCGCTGCATGTGCATGTTTTGGCATCAGGTCATGTGAATCACAGTTGCAATACGAAGCTCGCAAGGTGGTGTTACTGATTATGCTATTGTCACTGTGTGTTATAGATTCATTTATATTTGTTTTATAAGTTTGGGGCGTGACGACTGACATTTATAACTGAAAATGCAGAAAATCATACGCACTGTTTATGATTTTATGAACAGCACAGAAGCTACTGTCTGTCATTAATAATCAATGAGCGAAACTGATTTATGATGAGATTAGACAGGATTTTTGCTTTAATGTGATATTTTTCCAGCTGAAATAAACATCCTCATCTACTTACCACATTCAGAAATGTGGTATATCAGTGTCACAATATAAGATTACAAATGACACGGTGGATGGTTTAATCTATTCTATCTATAGCTTCTATCTATATTACCCTCTCTGTTTTCTGGTATTTGGCCTAAAGGTTAAAGGGGCGGGCTTGTGATGCATTGGCGTGGAGAAAGCGAAAGGGCAACACTTGGTCGTTCCAGAGGTGTCCTCCAGTGAGGCCTTGAGCCCTGCGGTGCGACAGTGGCGCTCCTCAGAGGCCAGCAGATTGAACTGGACAGCTTCCAGACGTGATTGTGAACAGGGTGTTCCTGGCTTTGAGCCGTACCTCCCTGAATAAATAAAGATTACAACACATCCCGTCAACTACAACACTTGGATGCAGTTGTATATATCGTATGTTGTATTGTGTATGTGACTTTTTTTTTATAAAAGCATTTCCTTTGACTGTTAATGAGATGGATGTGTTTGTGTCTTGTGTATCTCTGCTCTCCATGAAGACAGATGGTGACAAAGAGGATACTTTCTGTCACAATGGGAAGCAGCAAAGCATTGTATAGCTTTAAAACACTGTGTAGAGAAGCGAGAAACATACGTTCCGGCATAGAAAATTGTACACAATCACCTTGTTGTCAGAAAGAAAGGAGGTAGCAAATGCGAGACCCTCCATAAAAACACTCTCCACGTCATTTTCTTTCCACGCACGCAAAGAATACTATACCCTACTGATTGCAAATCTATGTACTCCATGTATGTTATGAGACATTTAACATTCACAGCCCCCTCTGTGTCTCCTCTACAGTATGCCAGTGTGGTGGAGGATGGAGAGCATTACATGACCCCCAAGGACTTTGTGCAGAGTTACCTGGGCCTGCACAAACAGCCTCAGCATAATCCCAAAACTGTGGAACTGATAGCCGGAGTGGCTGACACGACTAAAGACGGGTGAGTGGATAGATTAAAGGTTATTCCTCTTTGTGTCTGTCTTTCCTCAACAAATGCTTTGCAGACCTTGTTTTTTTAATTCACTTAACAGCCCCCCCCTCCAAGTGTCAACTCCAGTACATTTATTTGATCTGAAACAGCCCCTTGGTATTTCTTTGCACATTAATCGTCAGATTTTTAATCTCTGGTAAAAAAAAAACATGTTTTTTCCTTTGTCTTGACATTTTTCCAGCAGTGGTGACAGATTGCAGTTGGAGGCAGCTGCTGCTATTTAAATGTATATTAAAGTATATATTACTCGTCAGAGATTACATGCTGTCAGCACAATACTACGCAACATGAATGGGCATTATTACACAAGACAACAAGCGTGTCAGTCTTAATTGACAATGACGCTTTGTTAGCTGTTATGTGAGGATTATGTTATGATTATGTACTTACATTATGTCATTACACTTTCTGTTGATATGTTCCTGAACTTGTGTCACACATTCTTTTACATTCATTGGAACAATAAACTGACGCCTTGTCCAAAATGTAAAATCTCATTTGCCCGCCCCTCCTTGACTTCCATCTATTTAGAAGCAGCTAAATTTTGCTTTAAGGGGTGTTTTTGACAAAACTAATCAACTAGTCCTGTTTCACCAGATGGTTAAAGGGACTTTCAAGTCAGCAGGATGTTACACGATCAAGCAGCAGTTAACCTTTACAGCCACTTTATCACCCAATTCTCATAATCTGTGTATAATCATTTTTCTTTCCAGTGCCCCACCTGTTGAGCTCTGTTGATTTAATTGTCTTCAGACTCATTGAAGCGGTGTAGCAGGTGCCAACAAGACTGTAAATGATTTATCTCAGTGACGTTTATTAGTTAGTTTTACACCTGCAGCTGATTTTAAAATCCAGCGATAAGATAAGTACCTGATTCTACTTGCACATACATTCACCTTTAATTAGAGTGCAGTGCCGGAGTTGACCTCCAGTTTGTCTCATGAGCGTCTGAAGAATAGAAACAAAATTTCACCCCAAACCATTCGTCATTTAAATTCCCATTTTTTCTTTTTTTTGGACAAGATGGGTTAGAAGTCCTTTAAGTGTTTAAAACGTCTTTCATGACAACTGGGGCAAACTCATTTTACCGATGAAGTTCATGTGGTAGGAATTAAAGTTCCTGAACAGCTACTAAATGGACCTTAATGTTGGAGAAATTGCTCTGTCAGATGCTGTTTCCAAGCTAAAGAATGAACTGAAAATAGATTCAGTGTCACATTATTGCATTTGCTTGTCAGTCAGTCAGTATTCTCCTCGTGAATGGATTGTGATTGTCGCTGTTGTAACTTTGTCAAAGATACCTTTGTTCAGATAGCACTCTTTCTCTCTTGTCCAAACAGACTGATCTCTTTCCAGGAGTTTCTGGCCTTTGAATCAGTTCTGTGTGCCCCGGATGCCCTGTTCATAGTTGCCTTTCAGTTGTTTGACAAGACTGGCACAGGGAACATCTCATTTGGTATGTACATGGTGGTTAATGTCAGCACGCGGGTGTGTGGGTGCACTTCATGCTCAACTACAGGACACTAAACATCATGTTATGTGCATACAGTGAAGTTTAAACAACACAATACTAAAATAACTGTAGGTGCTGACTTCATTTAGGAATTTAAGTTGTTTTTTTTTTTGTTGTAGTTTTAATGGATTAGTAATAGAGAGCAGTGACGATGGACAAAGCGAGAGGTGCGCCGTGCATGTGCTGTCAGTAAATGTAGCAGCAGCCATATCTTCTTTTTGTATTATATATGCTAGCAGCTTGTGTTCTTAAAAGTCTCATCTCAGGGCAGGACAGCGAGCGAGCTGTGTGCAACATGACATTATAACCAGCTCCTTCTGACAAGAGGAGAAATGAATCCGGTGTGTCATAAAGCCAGAGATGCAGAGTCTTACAAAGAAGCTGCCGCTGTGCTGTCTGTGCAATGGGCCTCCATAAAAGCGACTGAAATTGAGAGCAGTGCTTATACAGAAAATTTCCTGGATGGACTCAAAATGTAAAAGGAGCGGGACTGTCAAACAGCCTTTTCAGCTTCGCAGTCCAAATGGACTCTTTCCTCTCCTTTAACGAGGTTCTCTGGAAATGGCATGTGGATGCGAGATGGACGTTGCAATTGCGTCTTGCATGTTTGTCCGTCCGTCTGTCTGTCGCTACCTCTCACTCGTGTCTCACTGTTGCAGAAAATGTGCGTGACATCTTCAGCCAGACCACAGTTCATCACCACATTCCCTTCAACTGGGACTGTGAGTTCATCAGGCTACACTTCGGCCATGAAAGAAAGAAGAACCTCAGCTACACTGAGTTCACCCAGTTTCTGCAGGTACATTTTACATTTTAGAAACCATGAGTTCCACGATGCTTGGCGTCACAGATTTGTATTTAGGTATAGAATAGGAATAGTCTTACATTTTGGGAAATTTACTTTTTTCCCAAGAATTAGCTGAGAAGATTGACCCTCACTCTCATATCTGTACTAAACGAGCTACAGTTAGCAGCAGATTAATTATTATATCATTAATTAGGCTAATTAATTAGCTAGTTGATTAGTTAAGTAGTTTATTAAGAAAAACTGCAACTCTTTTGACCATAGTTTTGATTAAACTTCTTTGTGGGTAACCATGCAGCTTTTCCTTTGCTTAATATTAATATCAGTATTTCATGGTGATCAGACATGAAGCTGCCACCTTTGGCTCTTGGTAACACTAATTTGACATTGAAAATCCAGATTTTAAAAAGAACAAACGATTAATAGATTTATCACAAGAACCAGCAGTTTAATCATATACCTATATAAGTAACAGTTGTAAGTTGCAGCCCTAGTTACATCCTCTTTGTTTAATCCATAGATCCAAATCCACATCATCCTCCATGAAACTGATTTATGGATTTTTTCTTGAGTCTTCTCTGGTCACATGAGAACTTCACGATGGCAACAAAACAAAATAATAGTTCCACACATAACCCTCTGTAAAGGTCTTTAGCTAACCGCCCACTTGCTCTGATTTCATGATTATTATCAAATTCACATAATGATCAGATGTGAGAGTGGTATCGATCTCCTTAAGCGTGTAATAAGAGTATTTACCAAAATGCCAGACAAACCTGCGACTTCGACTGCGACTGCAACAAACTCTATTTTGGGACAGGATATGGTGACATGACGTCTTCCCCCTCCTTGTTTGTTTAAAGGTGGTTTGGAAACAACAAAGTGCAGCGTTACTGCCGCCCAGTTTCTCTTTATCGTCATTGTTCGCACCCAACCAAAGTGAGATCATGTAAATCATAGTGACCAAAACACTTATTGAATGTGAGTTTAAACGTTGCACAGATTCCTTTTTTATGTTTTTTTTCCTTGTCGTAACAGTAGATTGGTTGACCTCCGCTGTTGCATGCAGCCCACAGAATGCATTGTTGTACTGTATTGGGTTTTTTATGTCATCTTCGAACGTGCGCATCAATAAATGTAAAAACATTGGTAATGATCACCTTTATCTCATGGTGAGGCATTTTTATCCTGCTGAGGTGACAAATGGAAATGATGTAACGTGCCGTGTATGATCCCTTAAGGTAATGGAGCTGTGGTGTGGAGTTGCATCTTTAGTATTTCATCTCTTCAGCTGTTTGTGTGGTTTGCGGTAGCCCAGGGTGTCATTAAGACACTTTAAGGTTGTTGTTTTGCTTTATTGGTCGTTGCCTGTATCTCACTGAGACCTCTGTGCTGTTAAATCAGCAGTACGGTCACGGAGGAACCTGGTTTGGAGTCGAGGGCTGTGGTCTCATGCAGAATCTGGGTGGTCCGAGAGTCACACGGGCTGGGCTGCGGTGTGGGATCCCTCAGAGCACTTTGTGGTTTATCATACTAGACTAGGGCTTCCCACTGCGACACCAAAGACTCTTGTGTGTGCAGGATTTCAGTTACATCTATCGTAATTATTGTTTTTCTGTCATGTCCAAGCACATTTCATTTCTTTTAACTTAGAATACTAAAAAAACTACAGATTTGGTTGTTTGTTTTGTCTTGGCTCTGCCACCTTGTGGTTGTTGCAGTATTTGGCTGGACTTGAAACTTCGGCGAGAGCAGACAAGGTAGAACAGACTTGGAAAGTATAATGTTTGCGAGATGACAAAGTATCATTGTGAATTCTCAACAATATAATCAGCAAACATTGTGAGAATCAATCCTCAGCAACAATCTGCTGATTAGGAACCAGAACCAGAGTGTAAAGATGAAGAAACAGCTGAATATTGCAGTTACGTTGCTCTGTGATCCTCGATGAGCTTTGACAGCAGACATTGACCTGGGGTCAGCCTCCCCCTGCAGCCCCATCTGATTGCATGGTTGTCATATTGAATCATCTTCCTGCGGACACACCTGCCGGCCGCCTCACCGAATGCTCGGCTCGGCTCTGGGATCAGACTTCTTGGGACATGGTTTCCATTAGTCTCCAGAGAGACAGTGGTGATTACAAAAGCCAGAGTTTGACACCGTCACATGTGATGACTTTCACATCTGTCCAACGTTGATATTATTATACTTTTCATCCTCTATCCTCATCATTCTATTTCTCTGTTCCCTTGTAATGCTCCTCATCACAGGAACACATTCTTTGCTTCTTTTGTCAGCTAACAGCTTGACCTCCTCTGTGTGTGTGTGTGTGTGTTTTTGCAGGAGCTGCAGTCGGAGCACGCCCGTCAGGCGTTTGCACAGAAAGACAAGAACAAAAGTGGCTCCATCACTGCCTTGGACTTCAGCGACATCATGGCCACCATCAGACATCACATGCTGACTCCATTTGTGGAGGAGAACCTGGTTTCAGTGAGTTTGAGAAAATACTTCTACACCGATGGTTAAACATTTTGAATAGCTATGATATTTTTATCACATCAGTGTACTGAACACTGAAATATGAAAGGAGAATTTTTACCTCAGTCTGCTGTTACTCTTGTTTTTTTAGCTTTATAGTGAGTCTCAGCTTGTTTTTTAGGTGTCCCACACACAGCCCGCAAGATTACTGATTTAGTTGTCTCTTACGGATCTCATGACATCTTTTCTTGCAAAGAAGCTGGGATACCCAGCTCAGCACCAAACAGACAGATACAGTCAGTGACCAGCTGGTGAATGTAGTGAAGCATTTCACCGCTGAAGGTGTTGTTTCCCTCGGGAGTATGCAGAGAGTTACAAGAGAATGAATATTGGATGTAAAAAGGTAAAACTTTATTTTTATAGTCCCTCTCTTTACACCTTACAGTTTATCAGTAGCTATGCAGTAACATATCAACAGTATATCAGTTGATTAACACCAACACCACTAAATCTTTAGTTTTTTTCTTTCTATCTGTTGCATGTTTCTTATTTACACACATTCGGTTTATTTAAAAAGCAACAATATGTCAATGTTGTATCCCAACTGGTCTTCACTGCCCCCATGAGGCCAAACACAATCTTCATAACAAGCAAGTTAAAGATTGGGATTAGCTTGGACATCCATTAGTAATCAATATTTTTTCAAGCATTGGAAGGAGGACTGAACAGAATATAATAAGATCCAGCTGATGTCTTCCTACACAGAAGCAATGACAGACTTTGGATCTCTCTCTCTAGGCTGCAGGAGGCAGCACCTCCCACATGGTGAGCTTCTCCTACTTCAACGCTTTCAACGCCCTCCTCAACAACATGGAGCTGGTGCGCAAGATTTACAGCACCCTCGCCGGCACTCACAAAGACACGCTTGTCACCAAAGGTACAGCCCGACGCACCCCCAACACCCTTGAGATGAGTCACACGAGCATTGTTTTTTTTTTTTTTTTTCTGTGAGTGTGATATGCATGTATGTCGCTGCGGCATCACGTTTCAACTTTCTTGACAGAGTGATGTGAGCGAACACACAGGGACACGTTTACTGTAGGTAAATGAACATTTTTAACTTGGTAATCAGATCACCTCCCACATGTAGATCTGTGTAACTGATAGCGGTGCTGTCAGTCACATCTGTTCCTAATTGTGTTCCCCCATTGAGATGCAACCTGTAGACCGTTCCTCCTCCGCTTTCTCTCCATCCTATTCCTCCTCCTAGAAAAGACTTTGGACAAATAGTGTTTGCAAATAATTCTTGTTATTTGTATTACCAAACACATCAGATGGGTGGGGGTTTTTTTAAGCGCAAAGCAAACACTCGCATGTCAGCTGTCAGTCACAGAAAAGTATATCATTGCAGTACTCGAGATCAGAGGAGCAGGCTCGTAACCGACGGTTGTAATGCTCGGACCTGACAGGAAGGTCTTTGTGGGGGAAGTGAATAACGAACTCTTTTCCCTCCTTCAACAACTACCATTACGTTTCTTTTGAGAAAGACCACCTGATGGTAATGGAGCTTCACAGCAGGCAACAGTAAAGAAGTGAATATAAAGCGCGTATAAAAGAGTGACGCAGGGTGCTGCTGAGAGAAAGCACGCTCAGTTAGTGTACTCCAGGGTAAGGAGGCGAAGCACATACAGAATTGATTTAATGCCTTTAAGTATCTTTCTGTAATCTCCTTAAATATCCTGTTTAGCAGCATGCATCCACAATAACAGGGGCCGTATTTGCAAATACTATTTAAGACGAGTCTGCTGTAGGAAAAAAAAACGGCGTGGCTCACCCCCTCAGCTTCCTGTTTGACTTTAATTTATTGAGTCCTGTTTGCATTATTTCATTTCCTCTCCTCTTTATTGCATTGTAGAGGAGTTTGTTCATGCTGCCAATAAGTTTGGTCAAATCACTCCGATGGAGATTGACATCCTGTACCAGCTTGCTGGTCTCCACTCTCATTCCGGGTAAGAATCCCAGTGACTCTGTTTTTATCTTTCTGGAGTCTGTTTTTTCTCTGCTGAACACATTTTTATTCATGGCAACACAACTTTATTTATATATCAAAAAGAAAGAAGCAGAGAAACTTTGACACAGTATCTCATTTATGTCTGTAGATCATAAAACATTTGAAAGGGATTTTTTAATATATTAATATTGTCAGGGATTTACAGGCTTATGCAGACTTTATTAAAAAAGGAGTAAGTGAGATAATAGAAACAATATTTTTTGCAACCTGTTCTATAATGGTATTTTGAGTTATTATGACAGAGATTTGTACATTTTTATAGAAATGTGTAGTCATGTATTTTGTATTGCTGGGAGCTTAACATTTTATTAAAATGACAAAACGAAGCCAGACTTATAGCTGTGTTTGTGCTGAAAGAAAGAATAGTAGGTGGAGTGAGGATCATTTTAAAGGTGCTCAACAGACAGGGGACATAAAATACTAAACTAAAACTATAATCAACCCATAGATTACCACTTTACCTGACTTAACGTTTCCACTTTTGCCCATCTAATCTCCTGTGTAGGTTCTGCTGCTGCTCCTCAAATCCGCTAAGTGTATTCAAAACATTTACACAAACCCGTGTTCTCTTTTTATTCCACCATGAACGGAATAAATATGTTACAGGTCTGTTTATTGGCTGTAAAGATAAAGTTATTGCTCATTCAGTTTAACAACAGTGGCTCCACTGACTGATTTACAAGACAAACATAAAACATGGTTGCAGACTTTATGATGCGTCAGGCCAGTGGGGAATATTTGTGTCTCAAACATTTAGTAGCACAACACTTTCATTTACTTGTTCGGCCACGGGCGCTTATCCAGCTTTGTTTGTCTGTTGTTTATGTAAGCTTGAATTAAAGTTGCAGTAACTTGGAGTTATGTGCCAGTAAAAAGGTCTGTGGAAAATCTTACATCACTCAGGACTCTCTGCTTTTTCCTGGCCTAACTCCCTCCCTCCTTCCTTCCCTTCCCTGTTGTGCGTTAAGGCGGCTGAACCATGCCGACATCGAGAGGATAGCCCCACTGGAGGAAGGAGCCATGCCATACCACCAAGCAGAGGCCCAGAGACAGGTAGCCTGATTGACTCCTCTAATACACCTCACATCCTCCAGCCTTTTATCAAAGCCTTTTCCTCTTCTCCGTCTGCTTCCTTCTCAGAAAGGAGCGAAAAAAAAAAAAGATGGGGGGGTGACCGTTCAGTCGCTGAATTAGCAGAGTGCCCATGTTTTTCTTCCCTTGTGAAGTGCATTACTTAAACTCCCAGATAAAAGTACACCAATTATAGTTATAGAAGAGGAATGGATTGTTGCGTTGCACCTCTCCATGAAAGGCTCTCCCCCATTTTATTTAGTATAGGTGCACATACACATCAGCTGCAATCACACATCTGAGACGCTAATAAGAGGCTTTTATCAGTGAGGGACTTGAGGAGTTTTAGGGGCCTTTAGCAAAGTCTGCTAATGGCGGGAGGGGAGTGGGAGTCAAGGTGGATGTGGGAGAACAAAATAGTTCCTGCCTCTACCGGATAACACGGCTCTATATCAGGCTGTGGTCAGAGCTTTCAGGCCACTCATGCTCCTGGGACTCCTGCTCAGAGGTCTGGAATTTGATTCCTCTGGGGGAGGCGTGGGGGGCGTTGGGGGGATGCTGCAATTCTCAGGCCTGCCCTGTAGTGGAAGTAGGCTAATTGTTTAAACCCTTTGATCAAGACCTCAATCTTGTTAGCATGCAACCCTCGATGGAAGCATCTGGGAAGAGGAAAAGGCTGATCTGCCCTGCTCCCCTTTCTCATCTGGTCTTGGAGAAGTTACTCACCAGCGTCAACCTGCACACACACACACACACACACACACACATAGTTTAACAGAGTCTCACACGGACTGTGTAATATTCATGTAGATACTTATCTGTACATGGAAAAGGCTTGTGGGGCTAATCTGTTCTCGTGCACCGCAGTGAAAACAAAGGGGCTCCGCTTTCAACATCAAACATCACTCCAGAGATCAAGTAGATAAGAGAGAAATTACACTTTGTTGTAAAAATAAAAGAAGACCTTTAGCTCGTAGCCTCCCACACGTAGCATGTCGGGGAAAACTCAGCCGCAGGTTCACACAGTCATTTTCTGAGCTGGTCTGTCTGTGACATTTAATACTGGCTGATGATGAATCAGACGTTATGTCCACATACCACTGCCTTCCTCCCGCCGCTGAGTACTCCATAGCATTTTTCTTTCCACAATGTATCTGGTTCGCTATAGTTTAATAGCTGATTCATAGTTAGTGTTCTGACCCCCCTCCCCTCATCTTTCTCCAGATTCATTTGACCACTGGTGTCTTTTTCTCCCATACAGCACGCTCACGATGTGTCTCGGCCCGTCTGGCTCCAGGCTGCAGAGTCTGCCTACAGGTTTGCTCTGGGCTCAATCGCTGGAGGTGAGTGACATGTCTGTGGCGAGAGCCCCCGGCCCGCCCGAGGGGTAACCTTAGCCGACCAGACTGTGGCGGCTGAGGCTCTGAGGCCGGGGCCATTGTGCTGCAGGGAGAAGGGTTGTGATGTGAGGCTCCTGCATTGTGCTGCCGTGCCACCGGTGGCTCCAGGCTGTCGTTGGAGTCGGAGCTTTGGAATGACACAAATCTTCCGGAACCGCACTCCCTGGAATCTCCGTCTAATTACACTGGAAGGAACTGATACAAGGAACCTCTGACATAACTGCCCCTCAGATAGGAACACACTCTGACCCTGTGTGTGTGTGTGTGTGTGTGTGAGCTATCCCCAAACACGCAAAGACTCATTGATCCCCAATTCAAGCAGGGTCAAAACGGAGATATATATCACAAGCCATGTGGTGAAACTGCGGCGATAATGAGCGGTTTCTCGACGGGCCTCTGTGCTGTTTGCATGTTTGGGAGAGGAGTCATTACAGCCTCCTTTGATGTCAGACAAGACATGGCAAGTAAAGCTGAGAACAGAAATTTAGTGCAACTTGCTGCTCGCCAAACAGTTTCCCCGCAGTTAGCAGACTCCCCACTCTGAGCTTAACACTTTTTTATAGTTTACACACAAACACAGCTCTATTTGTTCATTGAACAACCACCTTTAATCTTATCTGTAGAATTATTGTTCTACAACTCAGTGAGAAATGAACTAATCAGGGTGACATGATGAGCTTATACGCACCAAAAGATTGGAAATTCTGTGTTCAAGCAGATTTTGACATTAGATTGAACCTTCCAGTAATTTTTAAAGCAAAAAGACCAAATATTCACTCATTTCAGCTTTTTAAATGGTCTTGTTATCATTATGTTAAAAATTCTGGACTGTTGCTCAGACAAAACAAAGAATTTAAAGTTGTCACCTTTAGACCTGTTGAATTATAGTGGGCCTTTTTTTCTATTTTCTGATATTTTACATGTAAAATCAGTAAAGAAAAAAATTGTTTGTTGCCATAATCCTCAAAGTATGTGTCAAAGAGAGCCACATAATAAATACCATAACGCTAATAAATGTGTGTTTACATCATTTGTAGCCTGTTGTTCAGGTGTGCAAAAATGCAGAGCAAAGACTTCAACCTCTGGCAAATGTGTGTGTCTTGCAGCCACCGGTGCCACGGCTGTGTACCCCATCGACCTGGTGAAGACACGCATGCAGAACCAGCGCTCCACGGGCTCCTTCGTAGGAGAGCTGATGTACAAGAACAGCTTCGACTGCGCGAAGAAAGTCCTCCGCTATGAGGGCTTCTTCGGGTTCTACAGAGGTAAATCCCTCGCAGATTTTTTCAACATATAAATTGGAGCCGGAGCCAACATATGGGTTTGCGAAAAAAACAAACCAATGGACGGGAAAGCATTAGGGTTTGTCAGTGTGCTAATATCAGCAGCACAGCTTGTTAATTGATACCAGAAACCTTTGCCCTCCCTGTTCTGGGGTGAAAAAAAAGCAACACCCAGGGGTCGCGTTTTTCATTATCTCAATACCTGCGAGAGCTCCCCGAGGAAAATGACCAGCAGAATTCATGTAGTAGCAGTGTCTGATGTGCCTCTGGACGGATGGTGATAATGGTGCTGAAGGCTCTGTGATATACAACACTTCTCCCCCTGGGCTGTTCACATGAAGGAAGTCAAGACTGCCATCTACTGCTACCTCCACGGCTGCAGCTCTTCGACGCTCTGATCTGCCTCCCTCTGCCTTCCTGCCTCCCCTCTTGCACATGATAAGAGGGCGATTGACTCAGAGACAGACACGCTCGGCTGTTTTCTGGCCGCATACCAGCAGCAGTCACTCAGCAGCTCCTTCAGAAGTTTATCTGGCCTGATGAAGGACAGGCGGTGAAACAGTATGGCGGTTATCGCCACCATAGCACCCGGCCCCCTCCCTCCCTCCCCCGCAATCTTGTCCATGACCACACAGCTCTCTCTGTTCCCCACCAACAGTGGGATCAGACCTCAACAATGCTGATCCCATGCACACTAGCAGTGTCATATTTTTGGACTTTCTGTTCAATTTCAATGGGAGCTTTTGTGTTTTGGTGCATCAGATGTATCAGCCACATCTGTAAATATTTATGGGTTTGTTTTACACGTACAAGAACCCTGCAGCTCACATTGTCCTGACTGTCAGTGGATGTATTCATTCAGCAAAGATAAAAAGTGTGCATTCATTTCCAGCCACACGTTGCCTCTGTCTCTCTCTCTCTCACTGTCAGGTATTCTAATGGTATCCATGAATAATATTTTGCAGGTCTCCTCCCGCAGCTCATCGGCGTTGCCCCGGAGAAAGCTATCAAACTCACGGTAAGTCATCCCACTGTGTAGCTCAGAGTGTTTCGAAAAGTTGCTCTTAATGATTCACTGTGAATGGAAAACATGCAAAGAGCGTACAAGAAACGCACTCTTCGCAATCAAGATGTGACTGCAACCACAAGTTAACATTAATGCCCTGCTATCAAGACTGGGATTGTGTCTCATCTCACCTTTTTTCTTGATGTCTTCTTCTCCCCCCCGCACACCTCCACCCCATTTTTTTTTCAGGTGAATGATTTTGTCAGAGACAAGTTCACCAGACAAGATGATACCATCCCTCTGGCTGCAGAGATTCTCGCTGGTGGTTGTGTAAGCATTACTTTAGAGATCTTATAAATTCAGTCAGTAGATGAAGTCAAAACCAAGGAAAGGAACATGCAAAATAAAAGTCATTAATGTGGATATTTATAGTGAGACATCAGTCATTATCAGTTACATAACACTTACTACCAGCTGCTACAATTTTTCATAGATGATGGATAAATATTTTAGTTTATCAATAAGTACACAATTTTAATTTTCAGATCCTGTATATAAATATGTAGCAATGCAGCAATGTAGAAATACTAGGAAGTAAATGTCCTGCATTGAGATTGTCACTTAAGTGTTTGTTGCAAAATTACTTAAAATATCAATAGTTACAGTACTCATTACCGCTGTACATGTTATAGTCTTATATTATAGCATTGTATTATTATTGCTGATGCATCTATGTGATTTTCACTATTTTATGTTCTGCCTTTAACAATTTTACTTGTATTTGTAAGCTCAGATAAAGTAAAGTAGAATCATGAAGAAGGATGAACACACCTAAAAAACACTCTAAAGAACACTAAAAAAAAAAAAAAATTCGTATGTGTGTTGATGGATCTTCAGTTGCAGGTGAACTGAGCTTATTTCTTTTTTGTGTCTTAGCCAAAGTCACATTTAACCAGCATGTTAAGTTAGTGAATTGTTAATTACAGGGAATTCTGATTAATTGTAGCAATTTATTAAATTCTGAGTTTCTTTTCCGACTCAGTTAATCAGCACATGCTTCTCATTTAAAAATTCCATCAGTAATAACTTGCATATTTAGTTTGTGTGAGAGATTATAATTTTTCATCTTCTCATGTCAGCTAATCTTTTGGGTTCCCTGAAAACAAAAGTCAACTTTCATCTCTAAATCCTCTAAATAGGACTTTTTTTTCCCCCTTTTCTCCTGGTTAGATTGCCATATGATCAGAAGATCTTTTGAGTGCAGCACTAAATTAAATATGTAATTCCTTCACTCTGCCTCACCGCCGGCTGTGGTGAAGTGCAGAGCCCGCAGGTTGCTCACAGAGGACCGGGGTCTCCGGGGTCGTGACCCCTGTCAGGGTGTAATCGTAGGAAGAGGCCCTGGAGGGTCCTGGATGAAGCTGGGTCTAGCTCAGCGTGATTGAGTTTGACAACGTGGTACACACCCGAGGCTCGGTCGCAACGCGGGACAGGACAGCGAGGACGTTTCCAACACAGAGTTAACCGCTAAAGATCCATCCCATTTATGGCTGTGAGAGTTTGATTCGTTTACATGAACTGAAACGACATCCCGGTGTCATTTTCTGCAAGCTAAAAAGTCTGGCTCATCGGACAGCTTGCTCAATTATCTCTCCCATCGGAGGAGAGAGCTGAGGAAGATAAAAGAGACGGGACGAATGCATCAATCTTCAGAGCAGCGGATATTCCCCCTCCGCTTTGAAAATAACTAAATGTGCCGCAGCTTTTTTTAGACCTTAGCTCGGATGTTTACAGATAAGACCCCTGCCCTGAGTGTCACCAGCAGCCATCCTGGGGCCTGATTAGATTTGGGGAGGGTGATAAATGTGCCTGAGTCAGAGGGTGCCGTGCCTTCAGGGCACCGCTCGCCGGGACCCCGAGCCGTCCGGGTGATTCAGCGCTCTCCCCTGGGAATGGGGGCGAATTGGGGAAGTGTGCGGGGCGAGGCCAGGCTTAGCTGCTCACCCTGCCACAGGAGGTGCCTCGGGGGAGGCGAGGGGGCAGAGGGCTGGTGCCAGGGTCAAAGCCTCTCAACCATGAGCCGGGGCTTCCACTCACCCCACGCCTGCTCTGCTCTGACCCCAGTTGTTCTTCTATCAATGCCTGCTTTTTCCTCCTCCCGTCAAGGCCGTTCTCTGACTAGACCAGGGTAAAAAAAGTACCTATTGTGCTGAAGTTTACTGAAATAATTTGAAAAGTCCTGCTAGGGAGAAATGCTTACACATCATTACAGCCTCACCCGCAGTTCACCCCTCTGATGTGTAACCTCACTCGATCTTTAGAGACCTGCATCTGTGCGCGCAAACCGCTCAGCTGTTTCTTTCCCCGTTGTATCCTGCAGGCTGGAGGTTCCCAGGTGATTTTCACCAATCCTCTGGAGATTGTTAAGATTCGTCTGCAGGTGGCTGGAGAGATCACCACGGGCCCCCGGGTCAGTGCCCTGAATGTTGTGAGAGACCTGGGCTTCTTTGGCCTCTACAAGGTAGGTCAGCACCTCTGCAGCACCATGACGTCTGCAGCGTCAACCTCTGTTAACTGTCATACAAGGACAGCTAAAGGTGCTCTTACGTTCCTGCGATACAGCACAAACAACACAGGGAGTTTATTTATCCTTAACCTCAGTGTATCTAACAATTTAAGACGACTGGTAGAAGATGTTTTCGGAGCTTTTTTTCCATTATCTGCCAATAATTATTTTGATTAAACGTTTGGATTCTAAAATGTTAGAAAACACAGCATCCCTTAAGCTCGAGGTGACCAAGACAAGTACACAACAAACAACAGCAAATCCTCCGATTTAAGGAGGAAATGAGGAATTTTATTTTATGTTATGTTAAAAATTACTGAAAGAATCAATAATTTATCAAAGTAGTTTTAGATTGTCTGTTGATTGTCTACATGATTAATCAACCAATCATGACTGGAGTGAAATAAAGTAAAAGTAAAGTAAAAAGAAAGACATAAAAAGAAAATTGCACATAAAGTACATCACTTGAGTATTTTACTTTGTATTACTGTATATTAAGTGATGTGATCAGATTTTTTTCCTGTAATGATGCACAGATGAAACACTACTGTATCTGCACAAACGCGTTTGTGTGCACAGACATAATGGAGATCAGAATCAGAAATCTGAAGATCAAACAGCACTTTTGCTGACTGTTTGCAATTTTCCTAAACAGCGTTCAACATGCGAGAGGGGCTGTTGCCAACGACCAACAGCAAATTAGTGAGGGATTATGCTTTGCTACCGCTCCTCTCCAGATCCTTGTGGGTTTACTTACAGCTTCAGTCATGTGTTCATACTCCATATTTTAATGAGTAGCAGACAGTGTGTGGCTTGTTAAAAAACAGAAAAAAAGAAGCTGACTTCCTCTTGGCAGAAAAGGCGAGTATGCCGGGGTCCACAGCACTGCTGTGTGAGTGTGTGTGTGTGTGTGTGTGTGTG
>JBAJHX010000043.1:10725562-10747990 GCA_037176925.1 Amniataba percoides | reverse complement strand
TCCTCTTGGCAGAAAAGGCGAGTATGCCGGGGTCCACAGCACTGCTGTGTGAGTGTGTGTGTGTGTGTGTGTGTGTGTGTGTGAGATGGATTTCTCTCTGGAGGCCCAGTGCTGCAGCTCTGCCTGGGGCTCTTTGGCTCCATCATCAGCACTAAAGCCCCCTGTAGGCTGAACAAGACAGCTCCCAGACCACTCAATCTCCTCAACCACTGCGTCTGCCCATGACTGACTGTGGTCAAGATGTGTGTGTGTGTGTGTGTGTGTCTGTATACTTTGACTGATCCATTTTTTCTGTTAGGGAGCCAAAGCGTGCTTCCTGCGTGACATCCCCTTCTCCGCCATCTACTTCCCTGTATATGCCCACACCAAGGCTAAACTGGCAGATGAGGATGGCAGACTGGGGGCACTGCAGCTGCTCACTGCTGGAGCTATTGCAGGTAAGAGACATCTGGAGAGCTTGGGGGATCTGTGGACATCCAAACAGCAGCACGTTGTGTTTTAATTGAAGGATCTGTCACATTTTCTGCTCCAGGAAATGCATTTCTGTGTCCTCCCCTCAGTCTGAACTGAATCTCACAACACCACGGCTGTATATACATAGCCTTTGTCACATCTCGCTATACGGTTACACCCATTTCGAGCCCTGCGTGAAGCTGCCGCGGGGATGCCAGAGTGCAACACCGTCTGTGCATAGTGAAAGCGCTTCATTACGTCTGTTGTCAAACGTCTCCCAAGGTGTACCGGCGGCTTCGCTGGTGACCCCTGCTGATGTCATCAAGACCAGGCTCCAGGTGGCGGCCCGAGCAGGCCAGACGACATACAGCGGAGTCATCGACTGCTTCAGGAAGATCCTCAAGGAGGAAGGTTTCAGGGCATTTTGGAAGGGCGCAGGAGGTAAATGCGCGCACACACACAGACTCGACAGTCCTATAAGTGGTTTCATGACTGGGAAATGAGGCTCGCTGTGGTGGCTGTAATTGTCTTGGAGGCACTGCAGAAATATTAAATCCCACATTGTAATTTTCAAACTATCCTCCATTAGCTCGCGTCTTCAGATCTTCGCCGCAGTTTGGCGTAACCCTGGTGACCTACGAACTGTTGCAGAGATGGTTCTACGTCGACTTTGGAGGGCAGTAAGTACTCAAACCCCTCTGAACTCCTCTCATTAGTGTCAAGAAACGTGCCCTGTGCCTTAAAATCTGACCTCTCTCTCGCTCTCTCCTCAGTCGTCCCACTGGCTCCGAGCCGACCCCCAAACCCGTGATGGAGCACCTTCCTTCTGTGACTGCAGACCACGTTGGCGGCTACCATTTGGCTGCTGCAACCTTCGCTGGCGTGGAGAGAAAGTTCGGGCTGCATCTGCCCAAGTTCAAGCCTTCCGCAGAGGTGACAATCAAAGTGGTGGAGCCGCAGGTTTCGTAAACTGTCGCTCATTGTGCCTGTGAGGGCTGCATGCTCCTCCAGTCATTGTATCTCCAAAAAAAAACAAAACAAAGATTTTATCGAAACCACGTTGCAATTAAATGCATTTGAGCAGTTGTCTTATTTTGAATGCTGCATGAGTACGGCTTTATTGCGTTTTCTTTGCACAGCTTGCACAACTTTACTGTACATATTGTACTTCTCTACAGAGGGACATTATGGCATTACAAAGGATTGTAACTGCGTTTTTCCGGTGTGCAATAATAGCTTTGATGTGCATGTGTCTGTTGAGTTTCAGAGACACAAGGATGTACAGATGTTTTCAAAAGTGTTCATTTTGAAATCATGACCAGGGACTTGGGAAATAATTTAAATGTATTTATTGTATTTTATTGAAATAAATCATTCAAACTGTTTTCTACTGTGTGAAAAGTACATTCTCAGTTTTGACACCAAGCTTTGAGATGAACAATCTCAGTTACAGCATACATGATCATCTTCTTAGGCATTGAGGATACTCTCAACTATCTCAAGTCTAACCAGCTGCACTGATCAAGTGAAAACTGGTGCAGTATAGAACAATATAGAAGTAGAAAGACATCTGGATTTCAATATTTTACAAACAAGTGGATATTCAGGTTATCAAGTCTAAAAAGGAGAGGAGATGATGACGTTGGCTAGAGTTATGAGAGCTTTACATTCCTGGGTGTTAAAAGATGTGATTGCGTTACTACAACTTTGGTGGAAATCTCAGCTATGAGTGTTTTTCATTAACGTGTTGAGTGGGGGCACCATTTTGGGCTGAAAAATGTAACTCAAAATTAAGGCTTGTGTTAAAATGCCCTGAATGAAAGCAGGTAGGGATATAACAATCAAGACAAAAAATAAAGTTTAAGGCATCTGGTTGAAGAAAGGATGACTCGTGTGTGACTATGGCTTCATGTTAGTGTCTGAGGTTTGATAGCCCTGACGCTTGTGTTACTCCAAAGGAAGACTGGTGACGTTCCAGCTAACTGAGAAGGCAAGAGTTGTCCAAATAAGGAGGTGTGAGAAACCAAATAGATGTCCAAACTTCTTCCTGATCAAAATTTCTATGTTTTCATCGCAACTTTTTCCTTCCATCAAAGATATCAACAAGTGCGGTACTGGTCCCTTAAACGTCCGTCCGTGGCGCGTAGATCAGGCAGCCAGGCGCTGAGCTGCCAGCTCCTCTGCGTCGTCACGGTTCTCATTGATCTCCGCCAGTGTGCGAACAAAACGGGTCCACTCGTCGTTTCGTGGAACCGCAGTTTGCTGAAGACAGACAGAAAGATGAATTACAAAAGACTCAGTGGGTAAATCTTTACATTTACGGACAAAATGGCAACATTATATATTTAAAACTGTATGAAAGTTTGAGTTAAATCCACAAGGTGAACTACCCACAATTCTGCAACACAATTAATCACTACAGTACAAACTGTAGCAGGTAAGATGCTGAATCACAACCCTAAGTGATTATGATTGAAAATAAAGAAGAGTCAAAGAGAAATGTAGAACGTTCAGTCCCGCCTGCTCACCTCTCCCACATCATACACAAAAACTCGCCCATCAGAGTCTCCCACGGCGATTTCTCTGCCAGAGTTAGCCCATCTGACCCTGTTGAGGGCTGGGTTACCCTCCACTGTGACGCTGGCGGTAGGAACCTAAAACAATAACACCACAATTAGAGGAGTGGGTGGGGGAAAAAGGTTTTGTCTCCTCTTAGGACATGAAGGGAAACGGATGGCAAGAAATGTGTGCTTAATACCTCGGTGTCGTTATTGAGGTTCCACAGGTCGAGATGGCCCACCCCATCCACGCACGCAAAGAGAGCAGGGTGAGTCGGGGACCACATGACATCATACACGTAATCCGAGTTATCTTCAAATGAGTAGAGCGGCTTGTTGTTCTGCAGTTATATGAGGGGAATAAATTAAAGAATTAATTGTTTGTTGTATGGGTGTCTGTGTTTGGATCCATTTATATAAAAAATATATGTCATTTATAGATATGAACAAAAACACCAATTTATTTTAATTTCTGTCTGTGATTTTGTGGTGCAGCTCTCAGGACAACTGTGGTCCAGAGTTAAAGCATCTTGACAGATATATGTGGGCTGATTTGGCACCAACTGTACCACAGAGGACGACTGTAAACTCTGTAAACCAAAAACCTGCAAAGCCAACAGGACATACTCATCAGCTGCGGTTTGTGTTGGAACCGATATACAGGTGCTTCACATTAGAAACCCGCTTAAATGGAGGCAGCAGGTATGACGCTGAATCTCTTACTGATAATCTAAGAGCAGCAGAAACTTTGATTCAAACCCTGGAAATAATTCTAGTGTGTTTGATCTGTTCATTCACTCCATTTTTTATGTATTTGACACCCTCTGGCCAGTTTCTATCTTTAATTTGCCAAGGATGAAAAATAATAACAGGATCTGAAATCTCATCTCTCTTACTATGTGTTTAACTTTACGATGATTGCAGCCTCAGAGAGCTGCAGACTCTTCTGCTTGTTTAAGTCGAGGCGACAAATGTGTTCTTTTGGCTAAACAGGGTTTAGTATTGTGACAGCTGTCTTCAAATTCAATCAATACCCTTTTAACAGCAGTATGTGACTTGAAAATCAAGACAAAAACAAACATTATTATGAGACCGTTAAAATGCACCCTAGATATCGCACGTACCTTGGTGCTCCACAGCTTGACAGTCCAGTCAAAAGAGGAGGTAACAAACAGGTGGGAGAAGTCCAGCGGCCCTGGTGCTGTGTGGCAGTGGATCCCCGTGATGGGCCCGTGGTGGCCCTCGAACATCTCGCTGATGCCCGCTTTGCTGTGGAGCACATGGAGGAGAAGTGCGGAGTGAGTGCAAACATGCTGACAGATCAAATTGAGCGCCGCAAATTAAATTTCCAGGAGCAGCAGTTGTTGAATGATGAAAGAATATACATTTCTGCTACTGCATGAAGGAAACAAATGGCGAAAATCCAAAAGAGTTTGCAGTTAACACTCCTGTTCTTAAATCATTCGGGCATCACATTAAGCATGGAGGGACGCAACAGGCACAGATGGACCTCTGCTGGACGTATTCACATTAATCATTTACTTATATCGTGATTACCAGCAGGGTGGCAAAAAGTGCCTTCAACCCCTCAACCACATGTTGCAGAGCTGTTACCCAACTGAGGCTCTGATAATTAACGCAGAGAGGTAAATACTCAGCATGAGTGATGCTTATGCATTATTAACTGCGATGAGAGTATCATACCATTGTAAATGAGGTGGAAAATTATTCCCCCAATTACAGAGGTGATTCTGCTGTACAAAACCTTGCAGCTATCCCCTCTCTGCGGTCTCCGGGCAAACTGCAGGACACTCCGTCACTCCGGCAGCTCTGATTTAAGCCACATTTCTTCGCCTCTTTTACCGGAGGACCATCCACTGCGAGAGGAGCCCCGGTCTCTTAAATGAGAACATTGTGGGGATGAACTGCAGTTTTTAATTCTCCGCGGGATGACTGACTGTAAACAAACTCTCTCACCCAGAGAAACATACCAAGGAGAAAAAAATGAGAAGGAGGGGAAAAAAAAAGGACAGGGAAAAAATGATTTGTTTCCCCTGCATGTGTGCCCTGTTTATGTTGAACGACCTTTACAAACACAACTGACAAGCGGAAAAGAAAAACAGGATGGCTGGGCAGGAGTGAAACCTCAAACAGCAGGAGATCAAGTGTTGGATTTGCGTTGCACTGGGAAGTGAGTGGGCTATATTTATTTGACACTCGGTACTAGGTGGGCCTAACAAGCGCCGCCTCAGTTTCCTGGCGGTGTTCGGGAGGGACCGTGGTTGCTTACGAACGCACCTTCCATGACGACATGACATGTAGACAGAGCCATCCTCGCTGCCCACCACGAAATTGTTGACATCTCCGAGAGGGAAAGACATGGAGGTGACAGCTACAGCTTTGGACTGCTTGAACACCAACTCCATGCTGTCCTGTGTGGAGGGGGGCAGCAAAGGAACAACATCTTTAACAAGCTCCTCGCTCTGGGTTTATGTTAACACATGTTCCGCCAAGCACAGCCTATAAAAATCACTTGACAGTTTATTAATGTTTAATCTAAATTCAACTAGCACTTTATAAAAAATGGGAGTTTGACATCGAGGTCTTGGCAGCACAGATGAAATGACACAGCTAGCAAAGTTAATTTCCCTGAAAGTGAAAAATGAGTTGAAGAAAAAAAAAAAAGAGTAAAGCCGGGGGAAAATACCAAACTGGAATGTTAAAACGAAGGATTCTGGCCAAAATGTTTGACTTTTAGCATGAGCTGGTGGGACAGGAAGTGTGTGGAATGTGAAACTGAAGAGACAGAAAGTATACAAATTATATATATATTTAAAAACTAGGCTTAACAGTTAAAATGTGATGTATTATTAACATGTAATTCAATTTCATGGTTAAATCTTTAATCCTGAGTTGTTTATGTGATTCTGCCCACCCACTGGAGGAAAAACACACACAGGTCTGTTACCTGTGGCTGAGAGAGCATGTCCAGACTCCAGGAGCACATCTTGCCGTCAGTAGAAATGCTTATCAGGTTGTTGGCGTTCTGGGTGCCAACAACGTTCACGCAGTATACTGGGTGCTGCAAAGACAACGAGAAATATTACTCTTCTGGTGTTTTAAAATAACATGCGAGACCGCTGTGCTGGTTTTGTGGCGTACCGTGTGCGCTGCTGCTGACAGAGGAGTCCTCTGCACCGGGGTCCTCTTGTTGCTCCTGTTGTCCCACAGCACAATTTGCCCCGAGTACGTGCCCCCCACCACGACGTTAGGGTGGAACTTGGCAAAAGCGGCTGACATTACAGCAGACTGTAAGAAAGAGGACAAAAACAGAGAAAGGATGTGCTATTTTTAGCCTCTCTTATGATGGAAAATGTTTACAGCGAGGGAGCGCAGCAGCAGGTCTCCAGAAATGTACCAACATGTTGAATCCAATCAAAGATGTGAGAATGTGCAAGTTGTGCATGTGTGCCTTAAAGACCAAGACTCATTCCTAGCTCACTACTTCCAAATCTCTGCATTTGAGCTGATCAGTATGGCTTATTATTTTCTTTTGCTCTTTTAGTCTTTTCACATTACATAAATGTACATAATAAAACCTCTTATACTGAGAATAAAGTCCATTATAAACACCTTAATATGCTACAATCCATTCATTCGTCCATTAACTATACTCATGTTTGCTGTAAACACCCTTAAATTTACAAATCTCTAAAATAATCTTTTCATTCAGTTGCATTATTAAGTACACTGAGCTTAAATGAATGCAGTCTTATACAGCAGTCCTGAAAATGAATCCTCCCTTCACGAGGGTTTAGTTTTTGTAGTAGTTAGTGGTGCTGTTGAACTGTATTTCATTATACAGAGAAGAGTTTCTGTTATGTAGCCTGTCCTTATTGATATAAATGTGCAAAATAACAGAAACACCTGTCAGTATAACTCCGTAGGAAAATGACCACAGAGCTGATTCAAAAGAAACCGAACATTATAAGCTTCAGGATTTACTGCAGGACTGTTGTTTTAGACCGCATTAGTTTCAGCTTTCTGTACCTAATAAACTGGCAACTGAGTGTATCTTCTCTGAAATGGCTTTCCCATCCAGAATATTTACACAGACCAGAACAAACATTGAACAATATGAGAATTTTATATTATTTTTTGATGAAAATGAATGGAAACACTAATCTTGAGTCAAAATAACTTGTGAGTTTGGCAGCGTAAATTTTCCACTGAGGTAACTGACCACAGAGCTAAACTGTATCATATCAGGTTCTGGCAGGATTACTGCAAAAATACTGCTAAGTTTTCTATCAGCAACACTTCAAATGGAAAACATCAACGCGAATGGGCTGTTTTCCTGCTTCATCTCAAAATTACAGAACTGCTTTGTGCGTGTTCCCTCTTTCTCAGAACACAACAACAACCAAATCTTTCATCGCTCATGCCTAAGTTCTTACAGTGCAAACAAAACAAACCTCAAGGCTGGTCAAGAACATTATTAGCACAGTTTGAATTATGACTTGATTCTTCAATGTTATTACGCAAGTTTGATTTTTTTTGTACCCATCATAGTTTTTCCTCAATATTTTTTCTAAGGCGAGTTTTCTTGACAAACATTGTGACGCACGGTCAAGTAAACTCTCGTTAGGGGCCGACTTGGAGGCACAGAGAAAACTGCGTTCACACTTCTGTTCAGTTTTATTCATCTGAGCAGTACGCCTGCATCTACATCCGCTCTGGAGGCAACAACATGTGGTTCTACTCAACTTGTCTTGGTGAAGGAGCCCCGGGGCAGGCATTATAATAAGGCTGGGCAGAGTGGAGGAGCTCTGCTGCTCTCCCTGCTAGCTCGTCTGAACACAGGGCCCTTGTTTAGATGCACATGATAACCAGCCCTGCCCCACACGCTTAATCCCGCTGCGGCGCTCGAATTCCATTCAACTCCTGCTGCACCAAAGGTCTTCTCCGGCGCCTCTCGAACATGTGTTTGTGGATAGATGTGGTGGAGGTGGATGCCAGTACGGTGAAGTCACGATGCGGGTGAAGGTAGGAGGGTGAGGGTGGGGGTGGGGTGAAGGAGGGCAGATGGGGGAGCAAACAGGGGCTGATTGGCGGTGTTCCATGCTTGTCATGGAAGAAGCCACCAGTGAGGGTGGAGAAGGAGGGGGGGGGCGGAAGAAAGAAAGCTTTTTGTACCTGACAGTGGAAGACGTACTCCGGCGTAGATTTCTTGTACTTCATGTTCCACACCAAGGCCACGCCGTCTGGCTCGTGAGGAGCGTCCTCGTTGTTGTTGTATGAGGCAACCAGCAGCTCAGGATACTAGTGACAGAAAAAAAAAAAAATCAACCCAAATGAATGTCAGGGGGAAGGCAGACATGCCCCAAAGGCTTGGCTCCATGTGGACGAGCCTCGCCTGGGCTGTGTGGTGCTGCTGAATGCCTTACAGAATGAGTAACCCTTTCCCCAAGATTTATGGCTTGTTTAATTAGCTCTACCCCCCTTAAGAACTTTGGTAAATTACGTTTTTATTTCCTTTCATAATTTTAACCAAAAGCTAAAAGTTCTGAGAGGAGTCAGAGGAACAGCGGTGGACTGAAACAGAGCAGCTCATTGAGAATCTAAAATTTAAACCCACTGAAGTGCCTATTTAAAACACATGCAGGCGGAGAACGACTGCGGAAACACTGCCCAGATGTAAACAAACCATTAACCTCTGCTACTTCTAATACTTGATCTGAGATTTACAGTTTGTGAATTCATTATTCCAAATCACAAGGGTACGGATATCCCTCTGAGCTGGTAAACACTGTGAACAAAGAGTTGGTGTTCAATCACTGTCAAAAGTCATTGCAGAATCACGCATTCAATGACCTTAGACACCAGAGGAAACAAATCATTATGGCCTCCGACTAAGTGACAATCTGTGTGGGACATAACTTACTTTTCCTGAGGGACTTGTGGCTGAAAGTAAATGCTGTCAAACTCAAGCTATGTAATCATAAAGCATTATGGCCGCGTAAAGCTAAGTTGTTTCAACAGCCAATTAGCAACAATTATACATATTGTATTTTAGCACTTTTTAGTCATTTTTTGGGATTGACATTGTTATAATTGCTAACAAATTCTAAATGTTGCTCTGAGAAATGTGTTAAACTGTTTGGTTTAATATCAAAATGTTTGGAAAAAAAAAAAAAAAAAAAAAGACCTGGAGGGACCAGTCCAGGCAGGTCACAACACGATGCTTGGACCAACGCTCATCCATGAACTGCCTGTTGAGAGAGAGCTTTGCACCGGCTTGGATTTCACTGGGGAAAACAAAAACACCTCAAATCAATAAAAACACTTGTTCAAAAACCAATTACAAGTTTGTTTGTTTTGTTTTCTTTTTTTTTTTTTTTTAAAAAAAACACACTAGTTGTTCAATTATTACCCCTCCTTCTCCTCCAGGTCACGGCCGCTGTAGTCAAAGAAGAGGTCCACGTGCTCCGACAAAGCCCGCTCAATGATGCGAGTGCTGTGGTCGAAGAAGTTTGCAAACTCCTCGGAGTGCAGGATCTGGAGTTTTTCCTCCTCCGTCAGCTCATGGGGGAGTGCTATACAGAGAAATGTAGTGAGGATCCCTACTGCTCAGCGCTATTATCATATGGGATGTGATATACTCCTTTACAGGAATAAAAACCTCTTTGTACTCGGCAACAATTACAATAAAGTCTCTACAAGAACCAAAGCAACTCGGTTTCAGTATTGCAATTATACACTGTGGAGTGGAGTACCTTCCTCCTCCTCTTTCTGGTCCAGTTTCTCCGTCTGAATCTCGACTACCGGTTGAGATGGAGCGGTTTCTTCCTCTTCTTCTTCCTCTGTTGATCAGAAAGGGAGCTATGTTATACACTGGAAAACAGACTTAGGTTGTATACAACAGATCTACAAATCAATACGATTCCCATCAATAAGAAATTGTGTATCATTTTGCTTGCGATATAATTTCTGACAAAACTTTGAATGTAAAAAGGGAATCAAATCAAACACAAAGTGACAACTTTCACACACTGAGCGATCGTGCCTCACTACAGACGTTTGGTACCTTTTGGTCACTACATCATCCACCTCCATTATTTTCTTTTCTCAATAAAAGCTCCACCCAGTGATTATGGCCACGGCAAAAGACTGATTTTGTATCTCTGCCTTGCATTTGTTTGGTTTGTCAGCACAATGTAGCCTTTCAAAAAGAACCTGCTCCTCTATAGCAGGGAAGTTTGTCATTTGTGTTAAAGGGACACAGCGCAGCGGGTGTCTTGTTGTCATAGGGACCCCTGTCTTTCCCAACTGTTAATGAGACTCTAGCCATTCAATAGAGAGTCTAGCTGTCAGTGTAGCTGTTTCCTCTGTGTCCCAGTGGCAGGTTGCCCCCTTCTAGGCCACAGGGCAGCGGGGCAGAGGGTGTAGAGCAGCTGCCCGGGCCCATCCCATTGGTCTGGCCAGATGACGGCATGGTGCAAAAGCAGATGGTGATGCTGGGATTGTCTTGTGCTCTTCAGAGGTGGCATGGGGATGGCACAGAGGTTTTCCGCCTGGCTGCCCCGAGACAAGCTTCTCCCTGAACAGCAAGCCTGTGCAATTACCATCCTAGCAGGAGGTCCCGCAACTCCTATTCAACCTCAAGAGAATGTACAACAAAATACAGGCCAGACCAGCTGGCAAACTGCACACCGGTTCTACCTCGAAGAGGATGAACGCGCTTTTTCAAAACACCTCTCTTACTGAAGGCATATAGCCTATGCTTTCAATGTAAAAAAAAAAAATAGCAAATAGCAAAAGCAGGACAAAACAGATTCATGAGGAGAGGGGAAATACTCTGCCTGGTTCCTACAGGCGTTTATCTTGCTATAAGCCTCATAGTTAATCTAAGATGACAGCACCGCATGCCAGAATTTCCTTCCTACTGAGATAATCTAAATGATAATGTCATCTGTCACTTTGTCCATAAAGTGATTTATCCCCTTTCTCTGATGGAGGTTTGGGGAAGAAGGTTATTGGGTGCGCTGATGAGTTTACAGAACTGGGTTGATGACACAAGCCATTTCAATGTACGGCCATACTCTGCAAGCAACAGGACAAGGTTAAAATCTTTCCTTTCAAGGGCCTCAATCAGGCTTAAAGGAAAACAGTAATCACTGTCTTTCAGCTAGTCCCGGCCGTGCTCGTCAGCCCTTTCCCTGGTGAGGCAGCCAGAGCAATCAACCTGCCAGGCATTAGGAGCGGATAGACAATCTGAAAATAAAGGGTATAATGCACCTGCCAGCCAAAATGGCCATTTGGAGAAAAGCTAGTGATCCTGGTGACCCTGCTGGGGATGTGTAGGGGGGTAGTAGCGCCTAGCGAGGGTGGGTGGTGGAGGAAGCGAATGGGTTGGGGGTGGGGGGGTGGGTTGCATTTAACAGAATTCACCCGGATCACCGATGTCCCATACACTGACACCTCCTCTCAAAGCAGGCCCAATTATGGCTTTTGTACCACTTAAGAAATAAAAGCTTTTTAGGGGCGGGGGGGGTGCTGAACACGAGAGGGGGAGGGGGGGCGTAATCACAGGTCTTAGTCAATGGACAATATATTAATGCAAACACGGTATGCGGCCAGTGATGTACGAGTAGAAAACTAAATGACCTTTGCTCTCTGCTGCAGGTGTCTTCCGCTTTCTATATGTCCACACAAACCAAGGGTCTGACTTCAGCACGTGCAATGGCGCTTTTCTTCGCCATACAAAGGCCAACACAGTAGGCAAAACTCTACCAACACACACACACACATACACACACACACAAATATATGTGCACTATCATTTCTTGTTTCTTAAAATATAGTACCTCTAGCACCAGCTAATAAAAAGCACTTAAAAAACTGCGATAAGCCTTTTCCATACAGTGCAATGACAACAATTTGCAGTCGAATGTAGCAAACTTTAAATTGCTCCAAGGCAAATGAAAACAAAAGGCATCAGCCGTCATTCTTCTGTCAATCTGATAACACTGTTTCACGCTGAAACAGGAGTCTATTGTTTTCAACTTCTTCAACATGGATGCACATGTCTCTAGTGACACAGAGGTCTGAAGATCACTAACAGGCTGACGCTAACCAGAAACTTAAAACCAGCTTCCTCCTCCTTAAAAAGAAATGTCTGTCACAGATAATATTCAAACTTATAATCTTGTTAGATGAAATTGAGAACAAAAACTAGATTGTAAAAGGTGCAAATATTCAAACCACACCGCCGTACAAGAAAGAAAAAGGAGAATGTACCAAATTTTCTGTTCGTAATGATTAGCTACTGTACGACAGAGGGATACAATAGATATTTAACAGTGCTAATCATCAAGTGCATAAAAGCTGACCACAATTACAAGTGGCACTTCACACAAGAAGGCCATTAAGGGCTTTTGTGATTAAAAGTTTTGACCTGCCTCTGAATTCAGAGTGATTAAAACAATCATATTCAATTAAATATTAGATTTACTAAACTGCTCTGCATACTCATATTCCTGACAAGCCTTTTTAAACGCTCCACCAGACCAACCACTCCACATACCCCCCCCATCCCCACCCCCACCCCCAGCCTCCAACAATATCTTACTCCATAATTACAGCCTCTTGTTGAGGAGTGCATACTGATGCTGCATATTACCTACTAGTGCAGTGTGGCAATACTGTAGCGGCACAGAAACTCACACATCTGATGGCTTAAACTAAATACATTTCCTGAAACCACCTTTAGGATGGAAAAGGACTCCACATTCAAAGCAACAAAATACATCCATGTTGACCGGTGGTCACAAACTTGGCAAATAAAGATGTTAAAGTCAAGATTGTATAGTTGCAGACATCTGAGAGGAGAGTTTAGAGAACGCTAGACTAACAAAGACTGTCGAGTTCATCTTCTATGGTAGAATGACGCAAAACTGTCACCAGTAATAACAAACAAATCAATAATCCGAAGGTGCGCTCTCTTTAACTGTCCAGGGAGGTTTGGGGGCCACCAGGACAGGTGACATTAAAATCTTAAATCTTTTACACCTTTCTCCGAGACGTCTCGCAGACGCTGTGGGAACCCTCGGTTAGCAGCAGCCGGGGCACAGCAGCCGCTCCCTCTAATGCCACCGCCTGCTGACCTTGAGAGTGCCGCGCTGTTGCCTCCTTTTGACAACATGATAAATCGTTCAATCAGAGAGCGGGCCTGACGCCACCCCACACATCAAAAATGCGCCGAGGGGAGCAAGCTGGGAAGGGGATGCCGTCTCATCGAGTGCCAGAAGTGATGGTGTGAAAATGCACAATGTCACTGAGTGTGTTTTGTTATGTGCCTGTTCGGTGAAGGGAGAAGACAGGGAAGCGAGGGAGTTGATGAAATGATTACATAGTGGCAGAGAGGATAAGGGGGCCTCGTGTTGAACAGCTGGCAGAAACCATCATTGTTTAACACAGTTTTACAATGCCCAGTAGAGTCCAGAGTAAAGAGCAATGAGGAACAGAGGGATGCTCTTCATCCTTCACTAGGTCTGCTCATAGTTTTCCACAAAATCACGCAATTTTATCTCGCTCGCGTTGCATGCCACCTCAGAATTTTCAACACATCACCTGATGGGACAACAACCGACAATCAGCACACTGTTTAAAATCCTAACCAGGCTTTCAAGGATGCTTAAAAAGATGTGTTAGCTGATGCAAATAAATTGGGCAAACAGGCTAAAAAGACTCATTCCGAGAGTCGACGGTTTTTGTAGGATCTGGGGATTGAACTCCTGATATCTCCCAAAACAAAAAGACCTAATCAGGATTTCAGTCGAGCACGTTATCCGCCATCTGTCATTACATAAATCAACCAAAGAACAAGCAGCACACCCACAAATATTGCATATTTTAAGGAACATGTGTTCAACATGTGGATGCTGGTAGTAGCCCAAATATTCTCTTTGGCTGACCACATGAAAGCTCCAGTGCAGCAATTACATACATATCGACATGCTTCAGAGGCGGTGAGCACTTGTATGTGTAGCCCTTCATATCTTCCCCAACAATCGCGTTTCTTCTTCCTGTCACTGGTTTTTCCTCGTTCTGCTCATTAATTAAACCACAACCCAGTTGGTTGTGAGGTTCAGAGGAGCAGCGCTTGTCTGAATTTAATCTCCTCTTTTGACTTCTGTTGTTTCCTGGGCCTCATTTTTTCTTGCTTTCATCTCAAATCAAATCCCTCCCACTTGCTTTCCACTTCCGGAACCTACTTTTACATTCATACAGTTCCCTGATACCCAGTGTTGTAGAAAATTCTAGTTGTGGCAGCAAAATAAAACTTTGGTTCACAAAGAAGCTGTACATTCACATAGTCACTCACACAGTTTTAAGGTTAACCTGTGTAACATCTTGTGGGAATCACCTTCTTTTTGCTGGGTCATGACAGGTGTCTGGGTCTCTTTAGTGTAGGACACAGTTTCACGTGGAGGGAAGTCCACCTGCGTGACTTTGGCCATCCCCAGTTTTGGAGTGACACGCCTAGAAACACAAAACAACTCAAACACAGCCCAATATCACTGTAAAACTGTAAAAAAAACATCATATAGTCAGTCTACTGTAAAAGTGGAATCTTGCTTTGTGATCGTTGTGCTGATCAAATTAAGTAAACGAGTGGGATGGCAAAGACTTCAGATTAGTTAAACAAACAGTGTGAATTCATTAAAGTTTTTTGTCTGACCATTCTCACATGCATGACTCTACTGTGTTCCTGGATTGCATTTACTGATTTATGACTTTGAAAAGACAAAGTAATCATGCCATAGATTGAGAGAAGGGAAAATGACCAGGAAAGGAGAGAAGAGAGTGTCCAGTACCCCAGCTCAGAATCAGAGTGAAGTTGAAGAGTGGACGGGTCAGAGTCCCAGTGCAGAGTCCTGGTTAGTGTCACAGCAACAAGGCAGCATTAGTGAGAGAGACAAGCAAGCACACATGGAGGAGAGGAGATAAAGTTAGCATCATGGCACACAACATGCTGATTGAAGCCTATGTCAAAATCTGCATTTGCATGTTATCAAAACACAAAACACACATTTTCTTGTGATGTTTTTCCAGTTCTAATCAGGCTTGAGTGAGCCTACGCAAAGCTTGGAGATGGAACAATGTATCTACTTAAAATGCATGGATGCACAGAGCCTCGGAGTGGGATGAGGCAGGGTGTAATGTGCAGCCTGCGGGGCCGATCCAGCCTGAACTGTGTCACACCAAAGGCTCTGAGTGTTGTGTCGACAGAGAGGGAGGGAGGGAGAGAGAGCCCTCGGGGAGAAAACATGACCTCCATGTGTGTAGGAAATGGCCATGCTGGTGAGGGAAATGAGTCAACACGTAGGGGGAACAGCTCCCTGGGCCTGATGGGACACTGGGGGAGCTTGAATTTCAGCCCAGGGAAGGGGCTCTAATTAGGGGTTAAGAAGTCCCCCAGGCATCACAGCAGCCTGCTGTTTTATTGTTAATTTAGGATCGTTCTAATTCAACGGCACACAAATTAAATAAACATGTACTCAGTTGGCATAAACTCGTCATCATTCACTGTATTGGTATTGAGACTTTCTGAACCATTTTAGCTGTGTTGGTCTTAATGTAATCATGCTTTAAAATGTATTCACAGTCGTTGTCTGGAGTTGAATGTGATGCAGAGCTTGCAAAGCAAAAACAGACCTAAATATTTAAAATACATCAGAATTAATTTGCTGTACAACGCATGCTGTTTAAGCTGCTTGACAAGCTGTGACAAGGACGCTGAAATCATATTCTTACGGGTATAAGCATAGCTGTCACACCATAGAGTACAAAAAGAACTTTTACAGACACACAAAGCTCAATAAAGAACACAGAATTTAAACAAGTTGAATTTAAGAAATAAACTTCAATTCTTCCTCAGTAAGGGCGTTGACATTGTTTCTACACTTGTAGTTTACTGAATTAAAGGAGTTGTCTTTTGCTGAGGAGTGTGAGCGTTTGTGTGTGTGTGTGTGTGTGTGTGTGTACCTGGGTCCCACGGCTCCATCAGAGTCTTGGCTCCCTGCCTCACTTGGTGTGCCTGCCGATTTGGTGGTTGGAGACACAGGAGGAGGGACTACACAGTAAGACAGACAATAATCATCTGTTACACTAAGCTATTCACAGTGTACAAATGAATCCACACTGCAGAAGCAGATTTGTTGTTTCAAATGCTGGATGAAAGTGAAATGTAAACTTCCTGGCAGCTGCATGTTAGTGAGCATGTTGTAATGCATGCAAAGCCTCGACATTAGTAGCAGCTAAGCTGTGGCCAGTTCAACATATAATAAAAAAAAGAAGCTTTAATACACTTCATACCAGCCTGGTCTTTATTAAATGAATGCTTGAATATATTAAAAACATGTAAAACTGACAAAAGCCACAAAACTATTTTGTTTTCTTCCTTTCCCTTGCAAGTTTGTCAACATGCCAGACTTGAGGATTTTGTATGGATCTTTACTGCCACCTGCTGTTAGCTCTGTAACAGTGCTCTGACAAGTCACTGGATTAACTATTCAGCAACTTTAACAGTACACAGTGTATATGACCATTATTTAACTAATATTTGTTTCTTTAATCAGTGCTTTCCTTTGTACAGTATATGTATTTATGGACGTCTTCGTGAAATCTACTGGAAATATTATAAAACACAAAAATCTAAACATTATATCTTACTAGTCTTGTCGATCTAGTCTCTATCTAGTCTAACACAGGACGTATATATCCTGAAATATGCTATGCAAAGTCACAGCACCATATTCAATCCTTTTTTTTTCACTTTAGACTTAGTTTTGTCATTTACTTCGAAAAATCTCTGGATGGCAAATTATTAGGACAGCAACAGTAGCATTTATGTTGCTTTGGCTCTGTACTCCAGCAAATTGAACCTAAAATTACTGTTAACTAACCTTATGGACAGACTATAGGGTTTAAATACTGGCTTTCAGCTCTAATGCAGGGCTGTCTACATCCACAGAAGCCTACCTACAAACACAGACACACAAATTCAAGTTCAGGTGACTGAGCAGGCCATTAAAGAGCCCTCCACTGTTTGCCCATAAAAAGATCTGTAGGTTTTGGGTAATTATTCCAGGTACCCACACTGCGCATACAGTATGAATGCAAACACCCTCAAATCGTAGCCACCAAAAAAAATACCGTCATTATACACTGATTGCAATGTATGTAAGATGTAATGTCAACTTATCTACTGTAACTGTTTTGTCTATATACAAACAGATATGGGATAAGGTTATATAATGTGTGGTTGCTAAATATATACCAACAACCAACAGGTAATGAAAAACATACCAACAGGAACATCCGTGGCTATGCCCATACTCTGTAGATAAGCATCAGTCTCGCGTCTTTTTTTCTCCAGGTCAGATTCATCCTGGTGAAGTGCTGCAGATTTCAGTTGGTCCGCCTGCAAACATAAAAAAAAACCTCTGAATGTCTACCTCGTATTGCTTTGCAGAACTTAAAGTGTCCCCACTGCGAGTTTCTAGCTCTGAGAGACTTGAGCACCATTCTCAAATACTTATTGACTGACCGATGTTTAACCTAACTAGGATGGATAATATAGTATTTAATTACACAGAAAATTTAAAAGTTGGACTGTATTTAAAACGTATGTTCAAAGGACAGCTCTGTCCTTTGACCCTGTGTTGGAGGTGTAGACAGTTTCTACCATTTCAAAGTTGCAATGCGTTCCCCTCTCAATGCCATTATTCCTGATGGTACACAAAGTCAGCGTAGTTCATGACAGTGCTTATACTGATATCTTGGGCAGAAACGGTATGCTACTTATTATTGTGATAGGTTATGAAAAACAACTTTTAGACACTTACAAATGTAACTGTGTCATATATGACAAGAGAAACAATTAAGGACTCAATTAACATCCATTGATTTGTTGTTACTGGGTTATACCCAAATTATGTATTTTACTGCATAAAATACATGCAAAGCTTCACTGATTAGTCTCTCTTTTTAGTCTTATTAAGTCAAATGATCTGATTTCATCTTCTTAAATGTGAATATACTTCAGCTTCTTTAATCCTCTGTGACAGTAAACTGAATAGATTTTGTGGACAAACAAACACATTACCTTTGGTATTAGGAAACAGTGATCAACATGTTTCATATTATTCTGACATTTCATGGAGCAAATAACTTGATTTATTCTGGAGTATGAGTACATTTCTAAATATTCAGTCATTGTGCAATGTATTTATTCTAAATTATATTTGAAAACTGAGATATCAGAATACATAAGAATTAGAGACTAGAAAAAAATGTTCTGATTCTCAGTACAATGTATGTCAATAAAACAAAGTACATTCCCACATTATCATCTAAATCATGTTATAAGGTACTTAAGCATGATTTAACTATGTGCACCTTCAACAATAAATGTTACAGGCAACAACAGCAAGCTGTAAATGCCAACAAGGTGAAATACTTCAAGGTGCAAAAGAGAAATTTACTTCTGGAAAGATCAGCAGGTCATTTGACTTTTTATTGACATTTTGAAGACCAAATGACTAATCAATTGAGATAATGACAAACTGACTAATTGATAATGAAAAAAATAGTTAATTACAGCCCTACACTTCTTGCAGAATCTACAATACTAAAAAATAACAAACACGAAACAAAAAAAATACATAATTATATACTTTGCATAATTTGCATTTCAACTGAATCAATGCTCACACTCACATTGCTGACTTTGGTGGTGTTATATTCTGCATATTGATTTGTGAATTTAAAATCAGTGGGCACTGAAACATTTCTTAAAAAGCCTGACACACACCTCTGTCTTCTTGCGCTCCTCCTCCTTTCTCCTCTTCTCCTCTCTGATTTGAGCCAAGCGTTGTTTCTTCCTTTCGAGCTCCGCTTTCAGTTCACTTTTCTCAGACATGATGCCACAGCTGCATTAAAAAATTACACACAGAAAACGTGATTGCTTACTTTCTTGCTCCTTACACACACACACACACACACACGAGAAAAGCCTGCATTTAAAGTCGAAACCGAGCATGTGACGGTGGAGTGGTCTTTAAGTGTGAAACCTCTCCTGATGGTCTCAGCTTCAGTACCATCCTGCAGATTACACACTTAATACAAACACACACCAGCGTCTCCTGTCTCCTCTGCAGACGAGTGAGCTCGATATACCCCCGCTGTGTGGACTCAAACACTCACATCATCTCACAGCTTCGTGTAAGTGGGTAAAAAAAAAAAAACAAAGCCAGGCTGAGCAGTCATTGTCAGGAAGCTAACGGAGAGCCCCACCCTGCAGCTGGTTCAACCCCTGAATCATCACATTTATACTGTCTTTCTCTGTCGCTTAGTTGGACCCCATCAGCATAATTTTTTCGCCTTTAAACAATCACACACATGCTGCATGTTAATATGTTTTATTTGACTTAAAACTCAAACAAACAAACACTCAGCGCCTGGTCGGCCTTCCTTGTTTTGACAGGCTACAGAGCTAGCTTAGCCACTCGAGCTGTACAACATTTAGTTAACATTCACTACCTCTATGAGTCATTAAATGCACTTTTTAAATTACAACAAATCTTTTGGGGCCACAAAAAAGCGAACTTCCGTAATAAATCCCAGCCTCTGAAGTTCGGTAGATGAAGATGTAGTTAGCTTTATCTGTTAGCCGCTAGCTGCAGCAGTTAGCCAGCTCCGCGGTGTGTTAAACTCAAATGAATGACAGCTGGGCTTCAAACACAGCCGCAAACACCAGAAAGACGCACCGGTGTGCGCTGCTGCAGCTACCGAGACACCGATGAGAGGATTTACAGACCTTAAGGCGGGTTTTCGACCTGACAGCAGAGGACTTTCACCAGCAAACAGCCAAAACAAACGGGCTGCCGACCGACTACAGCTGCTGGGAAGAGTCAAAAAGCAGCGCTGCGCTTTGACGTGGCTGTGCTGAAGTCTTTGGATAAACTTAGTTATTGCTTCATATTCTGGATGAATATTAAACGTTATTTTGAGAGGCATTAATTACAGACGATAATGCTAATTTATAGGGCTGCAGCAATC
This sequence comes from Amniataba percoides, assembly GCA_037176925.1. Classification (NCBI taxonomy): domain Eukaryota; kingdom Metazoa; phylum Chordata; class Actinopteri; order Centrarchiformes; family Terapontidae; genus Amniataba; species Amniataba percoides. The sequence goes on along the minus strand of JBAJHX010000043.1, from coordinate 10,727,852 downwards.
CATCGATTAGTTATAAATGACTATTTAAAATGCTAAGGTACTTACTTTGAGTCCAAAGAGCAAACTTTCTCAGAGGAACCTTAAATCCTTGTTTCAGCTTGTGCACATATGTCATATCTATCAGCCATGTAAAAGTTTCAAAATGATCAATCGCTTCACATCATTTTAAAAGTAAATAGAGTTCAAATTCTCTGATTTCATCTTCTCAAATGTGAATATGTTCTGGTTACTTTGGGCTCCTGTGACAGTAAACTGAATCTTTGGGTTGAGGACAAAATCACCTTTGGCTTAAGGAAACAGTGAACAGCATCTTTCACAATTATCTGATATTTTATGGCTCAAACAAATAATTAGATAAAATTCTATATAATGGTTATGTTTTACTGTATTCACATTTTAAAGCACAATAATTAGAATTTTAATTAAACATACAAAGACAATTACAATACAATTACAGTACAATACTGCTTCAAAGCTGCAAATATTTATTGTAAAATATATTTGAAAATTCAGATATTAGAATACAAAGGAATTAGAGAAAAAAATATGTTCTGGTTCCTTATACAGTGTATGTAAAGAAAACAAAGTATATTCCCACATGACCATCTAAATCTTGTTATAAAGTACTTAAGCATTATTGAACTGTGTGCGTTTTCAACAATAAATGTTACAGGAAACAATAGCAAGCTCAAAATGCCAGCAAGATGAAATACTTCAAGGTGCAAGAGAGAAAGTTAGGTCTGGAAAGATCAGCAGATCATTTTGACTTTCTCTGACCAGTGTACTGGAGGTACATACATTCAATACCAAACACAGTATAAGCTCTGATTAGGTCGCCTTGTAATCAGTTACCCGGATCATCAGATTTATTGCTTCTCCTCCTGATGTCCCCGCAGGCCTCAGCATCAGCTCCGTCGGACAGCTGAGACATGGCCGGGCCTACTTTGCTGTTGTCCTCACCTCCAAAGTTGGTATGCAGAGAATGCAAGATCTGGTCACTGGGGCGTTTCCAAGAGGTTCGAGTGGCAATCCAGAGGATGAGAACTCCAAAAACCACAAGGAGGACTCCCAGAACGTTAACAAAGATTGCCTCTGGTGGAGAGTCTTTATACTTTGGGCCGCTCCTTAGAAACGAAGCACAAAAAGCAAAGTTATGTCCACTGCTTACAGATGTTTCTATCAACTACGACAAGACTTTCTTTCTTTTTTTTCTATACTTACAGGCCAAAAATAAGCTTCTCTGTGATGCCCATGAGTGCCACAGCAATAACGCTGCTGAAGAGTAAAAGGCCGGTGTAGACGTGGAGGGGCATGAACGCTGCTCTCCAGGATAAAGGTGTAATTGGTATCAAGTACATTCCAACTCCAAGAACAAGCTGCTCGTTGAAGGAGGGGAGAAAAAAACATCCACTTGTTAGATACAGTCACAATCAAGACCATTGTTGACTAGTTAGCATTTTAAAACCCAAGCAGTAAGAGACACTGTCCTGTCCATATCTCAGTAAACGACAGGTTTGTGATGCTCTGAACAGGCAACAATGGACCTAATTTAGCTGTAAAATGTCAAACTCTGTACCACTTATTACAAGTAGCAATGTCAGTAGCAGCACCACAGAATAAGGAGCCTTCCTATATCACTGATTGCTTTAAATAGCTGTAAAAGAAATACGAGTTTATTGACCTGCAGACAGTACAGTATCACAGCTACCAGGCCCAGCCAGCTGTGCAGACTGTACATGTTGGGGATCTTGGCGGCATTGTGGAAGTCAAAAGCCGCCACCAAGGCTATGATGGCGAACACGAGGGCGAGAAGATTCAAGCCCGCGTGGATGAGCTTCATCATGAGCTTGCTGCACTTCCAGGTCCAGGGCAGCCTGTAGACGATGATGGCTGCGACAGAAAGCAACTCGGCATCAGTGGCCGCTCTTGATGGAGATATGATGCATATATATATATTTTTTTACATTTTCACATTATCAAACACAACTTTCCCTCATTAAAAAAAGTCTCATCTGCAAGGTTTTAATGTGACAGGCAGATGTTAAAGTTGGGAGGAAAAGTTGGAGCTGAACTTACAGAAAGCGCAAAAGTACTTTAAAGTGTGCATGCCATATGTCAAAAGGCTGTGCTTCCTTTAATATGGATTGGATTAGATCTTTATTGCCAGACTAAACTTAAATGAACTCAAGTTACTCCAGGGTGGAGTTTGCAACAAATAGAGAGTGAGGCATCTTAAGTGAAAACAGCCTCAGAGGAAGTTCAGCTGGACTAAACTTTTACAATCACCCCC
>JBAJHX010000043.1:10670880-10715455 GCA_037176925.1 Amniataba percoides | reverse complement strand
CGAGTCGAGCCGAGTAGGTACTAGTGGAAAAGGGGCATAATTCATTTCAGTCATATATTTTTACATATTTGGAGTTCTATGGGCATGAGCAAGATTTATACCGTATCATGAGTAAATATTGCTTGTGCATTTAAAATACACATTGACCAACTATTGGCTGTTTGTGCTGCTTGGAAAGGTCAGTTAAACAACTGAGATGCTTAATTAGAAATACAAGCTGCAACAAATGTGGGAACCTTGTCAAAAGTAGATGGGGCATTAATGGGCATGTCCTTACAAAAGTCTTCTTAATAGGCCTTTTTCACTGTGGCCATTTTTGACTTCTTGTCGTAGGAAAAGCGCAGCTTGTTACTTAACATTAACAATGGGTCTGACTTATTCAAGTGTGACAGTGAGCCTCCGTGCACAATGGCACGACACTGAAACTGAGGCAGCCAAATGGAATTTAGCCATCAGCCTCCTCAATTAAATTTAATTTAATTTAATTAAAATTTTTGACCTTTTCTTTTCCTACTATGGCATGTCAAAATGTCATCTGTGGAAAAGGCTTTTACTCTCTCTTTAGACAAGGATTCTTGGAAGGTGGGCCTGAAATTGTTTATTTGGCCAGCTAGCAAGAAACCAGCACTAAAATGAGTTCCTTAGTAAAGCCAAACAGCCAGTTAGTTCTAGCCAGAGGTGCTGATCCACCCACAGTGAAAGTTTGTATGCCAAGTTTTCATGATCCCTACATTAGAACAAAGATAAAAGAGTAAGTTAACATTTACAGAGTAGCTCTTTAACCTACTACCTGTTTCTGGCTCTGTAACTGTTTCTCTATCTGTATCTAAGAAGGAAGAGATTGAATTTGAACATTTCTCTGATACATTTGTAGAATGTCTGCATTACTTCTCAAATTAAAAATCTTGGCTCCAGTGAATGATCCTAATATGACCTCTGGAAAAGGAGAGGTGCTTCGTTACACTGTATTTGTAATTATTTAATTGTTCTATTTCACAGAGACGCTGATGCATTTTTGTACTGTTGTGACTTCTCCCCAAGAGCCATCCAGATGGTCACAGTAAGTATTTCACATATTGCTTTTTATGAACGTGCACAGTTTTATATTGTGATGTTTTATATATTTAATTTTAAACATGTAAATTAAAAGCAAAAATATATCAGAGAAAACAAGAGAAGAAATTAACCCAAAATGACAATCCCAATAAACAAATTCTCGTAAGAATCACAAAATAAATGTTACTTTATATTTGAAAGGGATTATATATTTACTTATTTATTCCACCCCCTTCTTATCTACTGTAAAATTAATCCACATATACAGTATGTACAATCAATAATAATAGACATACTCAGTACAGTGTATACTCCACTGAGTATGTCTATATTATCTACTGCATCAAGGTTAACACATTTCTTCAAGGCAATATTGTCTAATATCACTTCTGTTAAAAACACCCAAAGCTTTACAAGATCCCAGTAAAACTAGCAGTGATGTATTTATAGTACTTAATGTAGTCAATGGACAAAATGGTGAGTGTATTTAAGTCGTCAGATTATAATGAAGCCCCCTCCATGTCATAGACTGCTAAAATAGACTGCTAAAATATTTAGACAAATTTAATTAACATTTGATGAAGTAATACTTTTAATTCATTCATTGTCAAGCTGTTGTCAGTGTCGATCTTTGAGCTTTCCAGAGTGATGATTCAAATAAGATTTTATAGGTCAGACCATTGTTCCCTCACACAATGTGCACACTTAAACATACTGAAGGATAAATCAGAGCTTTGCTTAGTGGTTCTAGCAGAACCAGTCAATCAGTTATTATTTGAAGAAGGTGAAAAGAGAATTTGATCATTTCTACGTGTTTTTGTAGAAGTTAAACAGTTTGAATGCTGCTTATAGAAGCAGTTCAAAGATCAACTTCAGTGTGCTTTTACAATATTTAAAGCACATTAAAGTTGAGAGAAGTGATGGCAAGGGTGAAAAGGGAAATTAGATGTTTCAAACCTAATAATAAATTAATACAGAACAAATACTTAACAGTAGCCACAGGTGCTGGCTGCACATCTGTATCTGAGCTACCACTGGGAAATATAAACTAGAAAACAGTTTGTGATATAGCCTTTTTTTCCCTCTTATATAGGACCACCCAGACTATGATGAGTCCATGTGTCATGCTTTTGTCCATGACATTTGTGAAGAGGCGGCCTCCTTTCCCTTCCCTCCTCTGAGCCTGGATGTTATTTTGGCAGTCTTTGTACTCTCCGCCATTCACCCGAACCGGTAGGTGACAACCACAAGACAAAAAAAGAGCCCAGCGTCATTCCTCACCTCCACAACCCCAACAACAAGCTCTGCCCACCGTTACTTTCCCCAGGATTTGTTGAACGTCATAACGAAGCCCCTGAGTACAACATTATTATTGACTGTACAGTAGTGTGCTTGACATTTAAAAGATGGCAGTACAGACATTTTAATTTAGTAGGATTACAAAATGCACTTACCTTGAAACCTGAGTACTGTTCATGTAAAACATTTACCTCATGATACTGTTTTGAGTCCTCAATGAATATATTACCATAAAGATCATATTTTGTCCCTGGTTACTTGGATTTTCATTAGCCGCCATCCTACCATGCTGTATTATTGTTCAATTAATTGACATTTCATCGACAGAATTCAAGCAGTTGTGAACCGATTATCTACTTACCTGAAATATGGAGGGATGTTCCTCTTCCGTGATTATGGGAGATATGACCTGTCACAACTCAGGTTTAAGAAGGGTGAGCCTGCAAATCTCAACACACATTTGAATCAAACTATTTGATCTACATTAACCCATTTGTTGTATATTCTGTATACCTTTATATACATTTGGTAATATATTTCATTCTTAGTTGATTGTTTTTTTTTTTTTAAATCTCACACAATCAGGACGGTGTTTATCAGAGAATTTCTACACACGTGGAAATGGAACCTGCACATACTTTTTCACTAAAGGTAATGACCATGAGGTGATAACCACGAGATCTTAGATTGTCTTCCATGTGGAATAAAGAGTGGTTACCACTGAGGACCACTGAGGACACATGCCCTTGTTATTTTTGTCAGGGAATTTCCAGGTTTTCATAGATTGTGGGAGTTCACATTCTACATGGGTGTTCATGTGGGGATTTGGGGTACTGGAATATGTTGCCGCTGTATGTTTAAGACTATTTTTAGAACAATAAATAAATAAAAAAATTGATATTTTCTCCCATCAGAATTTTACTCCTGGCAGCAGGCAAATGCTTCACATTAACACTTAAGACCTTCAAACTGGGAAATAAAAATCTACAAACTGCCAAAGCCTCGGTTACTGACTGTGTTATGAAATTTTATTTTTGCAGGAGAGGTTCATAATTTATTTTCCAATGCTGGACTGGAAGAAATTCAAAATCTGGAGGACAGACGAATTCAAGTTAACAGAAAAAAGAAAATTGCTATGTACCGAGTTTGGATGCAGAGCAAGTACAGGAAACTGTATCTACCATCACCATGTGAAGCCTAATATGGCGCCACGTGTTTTTTATACATTCAGTCCTGATAACTGTTTTTCTACCAAAACATGTGTAATACAACAGAATTTTATGCATTAAACATACAAAACATGTTGTCAAACAAATCTGTGTTGTTATCTGTTGTTATATACTGTAGATGTATGTGTTAGTATACATGTGTTTATGAGTATATTGGTTATATTGGCTATTATGTAAGGTAACAATACAACAATGTGATGTTGTAACTCATAATATGGACAAGACATTTCTTTTGTAAGGTCACAAGTCAAAAAAGTTGCTGGTTTAAACTCATAACAAGATGTTAGTCATTTATAATCTTGTACACGCAGTTAGTTACTTTCCACCACTGATTATAGAATAGATCAAAACTATGACCTAATGGAGTTTGGGTTTAGCAAACCTAACTTTTCTTGGCTGAACTGAACTTCCATAACATTTTGCTATAGTTCAACAGTTACATAGTTTCTCCAAAGAGTATGGTTTCTTTTGAGTTTTGAACATTTACAACAACTTCTGCTCAAAACTGCACAGTTGTCACTGACATGCAAAAAAAAAAATAATGCATGCCCCTTATACCTAAGATAATATAAGGTGCAAGGGAATAATTTAAGTGTGCAAGATAAGAAATATTTTGCACAGGCTACCTTACATTTCAGTCAGATGGAGAAGTGTCCATGTCTAATGATGTGTTTTTCATTTATAAACATATTTTGTTGATTTTTGTTCCAGTTATTTTCCACCACTGATTATAATGTGAAATAAGTAAAAAAAATTATGAGCTTACATATTTTTGATAAGGCAATCCATAATTTTGACCTAAACTGTAAAAATCTTGTTTAATCTTTAACAAAGTGTTATTTAAAATTTTACAATTTCTTGTACATTCGCATAGTTACTTTTCACTGTTTATTATATAATTTTGATTGGATTAGTAAAAAAAAAAACTTTTGGGGAGACTGAATTGAACTTGCAGACTTTTGTTAATTTCCAACAGTTTTTTAATTTCTTCCAAAAAAAAGGGTCAGAGGTTTCTTCAAAGTTTTGATCGTCTCCAACTACCAGTGATTTTCCTTCAACTTGTGCACAAAGCTGCGATCAGACACACGATGCGTGATCCAGACTGCTCTTCACGTCTTCATGTTGTCATTGACGTAAAAAAATAAAAAGAAACGCATCACCCTCGCGATAAGAAATATTTTGCACACGCTGCATGACGTTTCTTAGTCAACCACTTGAAGACAGAGAGGTGTCCGTGCAGCCAGGACGCGCAGCCGAGGTGTGGAGAGGTTTGTGCCCCGAAAACATCCAACCACCGCACAGTTTTACTCTCCGGTGGCCGCCGTGTTCACGTTAAAAAACAAAAACCCAGCAGCGGTGAGCCAGCCGGGTTCGGTTTGACAGCCTGAGCGCTGCAGGGCCAACACACGAAAAGTAGCTTGATGAGTGTCCAAAGTAGTGGAAGTTTGGAGGGGACGCCATCTTTGGTCCCAGCTCTCCACGTCCCCAACACGGACTGTGTTTTCAGCAGCACACCGCGGCGGTGGTGAAGGCCCGGGAAGGTATTGTGAGGCGTTTTAACAAGCGTGTCTGTAATTTCTCTCCACCGGCTTTCTTGGTGTGTTTTTGGCGCAGAGCGAAGCGAGGAAAGAGAGAGAGGGAGAGTGAGAGGGGAGGAGGGGACCGTGTTATAAAAATGACCGAGCAAGTGTTGTTGGTGCTCGGCTAGCTAAGCGGTACAGTATCGCGTCGGCTCCAAAGTCAATGGAGGCTGCTCGGCTAGCAGCTAAGTAGCGGTGAGAAAGACACAGGAGCTTGTGTGTGTGTGTGTGTGTGTGTGTGTGTGTGTGTGTTCAGGCCAGTGCACTAACCTGAGGACAAATACGTGCATAATGGCGATAAACCTTCACCAGAGCAGAGAGGTTGAAGCTTTTGCATCCGTCTTTAAGCAGGCTGCAGTCATTAGAGCGAGCACCGGTCAACTTGCACACAGATGGAGTGATAATGATAGTAATGGTGGAGCTGTGGATTCAATTTAATGTTATTTAATGTGTTGGTAGCATAAGTTAGGTGTGTTAGCAGCCCTTTGTGTGTGTGTGCGCAGCTGACGATGATCATGTTAATGGTGTGTGTAATGTTTAAACATGACAGCATGTCCAACATTATGTGGAGTTATGCTGTTAAAATAGCAACCCCTTCCCCCCTTCTTCTTCTTTTTGTGCTATAGATGCTACTGCTCTGCATGGTGGTTAGCCTTGTTTGACCTCCCCCCCATCCTTTTTTTTTTAACTAACTTTCAGTGTTGATTAGATGCCCCAAACAAAATGAAGGGACATTACAGGGGACTCGGGCTGCTTTGGGCTGTGCAGCATGCAACACACACACAAATCATTTATGTGAATTTGGCTATTTTTTGTGGGTGCATCACCAATGTTTATCAGCCCCATCCTGCACACTTAGTAGGTTTTACAGGATGGAGGACTTTTTATTCATCTTCAGACAGAGGTAGCTTCTCACTTTCTTTGCTTTATCAGTGTTGCATGCATTGATTTGCATTAACTAGTGGTGGTTGTCATACTTATAAATAGTGATAATTGGTTGACTATTTTTGCTTTTTTAAATGTGGTTTAACATGCCAATGAGCACACCTACGTGGAAGTAATCTCAACCCAGTTCATGCTAGAGATTTTTTAAAAAGACTTTCCAAGTGTGCCATAAACAGGTGGTCACTGCTGAGCAGCCCACAGTTAAAATGACATCCACAGCAAGAGTTGTAAGGGTTCAACCACTTGTTCCTGCAGGGGCTTGAATATAGATAATAGCTATGCACAGAGGCCTTCATGTTAGAGACAAAGGGGGGAATCATTGAGAAGCACCACATTCGATTTGCTTTAATGATTAAAAACTCTGGTGAAAAGATACACATGGTTATGGGCTCAACTCATCACCACTAGTTGTTTTTGAAAAACGACATTAAGGAGGGCGACGAATCTGTAGTTTTTTTATTGATTTTACAGGTTTTTATATATATATTTAAATGTGGCCGGTTGAACGCCTACACCAGCTATTACTTGTGGATATTGTAGAGCTTACGTTGAAGTTATGATAACACAGAACGCAACGGTCATTCATTCATTATAGGAGTTGTACGTGATGGTCAACCTGTACTGAGGTGAAAGGTGAAAACTGTCATTCATTAAGCTGGTTTAGATATGACATGAGAAAAACAATCAGACAACAGGTCACTTCTGCATGTCCTGGCGATTAAAGGGCTGAATATTTAGATGCATCTTGTTTATTAATGACAAACACACGTTTTACCTTCTTTTTCATTTCCCGTTTTTTTTGTCATTTTGCTGTCAAATTGGTTTTGCACGCAGCGGTCACAAACAGCATAAGCAGAGTTGTACAAGACTGATGACTGCAGTAGATGACGTCTTTAGCAAAATTATACTGCAAACCTTGATTGGAAGCCAGATAGATTGTGGGCACTGTGACAACCTTACTCTTGTCTTTACGATGTTTATTGCCGTACAGAGAAATTTGATTGTTTTTGTGCTTTTAACATTTTTCAGCTAACACAAGAGTCTTTAAGCACAGAAGAGTTTAATGTTTTTAGGTGTTATCAGGAAAAAGTCAGTCAGCAAAGGTTAAGCTTCTGAAAATTGAATCACTGTTACTGTCAGACTTACTGTAAGCGGTCAAGACGTAACGGGGATAATAAATAAAGGGGGTTACGATAAACTGTTTATGCTGGCAGTCAGACAAATACCTCCTAATTCAGGGAAATGTCCCAGTAAACCACATCATTGTTGTGTTAAGTCTAGTTATAATATAACTTATGACGCATGGTTCTTATCGTTTAGGCAGTTATTTGTAGTTATCATTTCCTTTGCTTTGATACTTGCTGCTTCATTGTATTTCAGTGCTGTCTTTAAAATGTCATGTTTCACTTGTAATCATGACCATATCAACACATGTGGTTTTATAAAGTACATCTTAGGGGCAGCCCGTCAAACAGTCTGTCCAAAAATCCCCAGATATTATTTCAAATTTGTCCAAAGTTATCACCATGGTGCTTGTTCAAAATGTAATTGATGCTTTTCTTTATCTCTGCTGGTGTTGAATTCTCAGTTGTGTATATGAAGCTGATGGGCTGATACCTGTTATTATTTTAATTACGTTAATTTCTTAGCTGTTAGCTGCAGTCAGGTAGCACCTTGTGATTTTTTTCTTTTTCTTTTTGTTTTTAGATGAGGTTTTGTTGATTTCTCTTTGACTTCATGTTGCACACCAGGGGCGGCCTGCATGCCAACCTTCACATCATAATGCATTAATAGCACGCAATCCTTTTGTTACAGAGGACACAGTGAACATTTTTTGTTTAGACATGCTTGCTAAGGCTTGTTTCATATCACACATCTCTCTGACACCACAACTCAAAGCCTAAATTGAGTCCAAATTCAGTCCAATTAATTGAAGGTTACTTGAGATGTAAAACTTTGTACATCTGTTTGTGTGGTTTCATATTTATTTGCATGTGTTAACAGTTTCACAACTTCTACTTAATTAGCACAATTCTCTCTGTTAAGTCCATGGTTTTTAAAAGTTAAACCCGTTTTTAAATACACAAGCTGTACAGGCAACCACATTCTGATTACAACTATTGTTTCCCTTTATCTGAAAGAGGGTTTTGTCTTCATTTCATTTCTGTGCTGGTTCCCTGGAGTCCTGTTCAAATGCACTGACCTCCCCCCTCTGTAACATGTAACTGAAGTCACATATATCTTATTTAGTACTAGATGGTATCATAACATGACTTCTTCTCCAGGTCTCTTGACTGTATTCTGTGTTTCACCCACTGTATTTCTCATTCACCCTTTTGTACGTTGCAAGTAATTTCTGAGGTGACGCCGAACTCCATATGCTGCTGTTATATTTGATTGAGTGTTTTTAATTGGATGTGAAGCATTAGTCCATATTTGGTGCACGTTCATTTGACTGATCTAGTCTCTTATTGCTCTATTGCTACTCTAGTACTGCTGTACTTAAGGGTAAGAAAGGATTATCAATGCGTGTTACATTTTCCTCCACTTGAATAGATTCCTGTCTGTAGATTCAAAATGGTCGTCTCATTAAAGCACAGGTTTAGTGTGCAGACCCCTCCGAGTCGGCAGCAACACTGAAGCCCAGCTGCTCACGTAACAGTCCCACAGCAGCACAGGCTTCATCAGTGCAGTCGAGACGTTGCTCTCGGACTCTCATGATAATAGTGTTTGTCGCACAGAAATGCCTTCTGCTCGGTGCTTTGTCGTATTAAATGATTTTGGGGACTTGATTATGTTTTGTATTCATATTAAACTGCCATTAGTAGATCTGGTGGCAGTAAGAGAAGTAAATAAAGTCTCGTTTATCTCCTTGCTATTACACAAATGTGGAGTAAAAAACTGTCTCGGGTATGTCCCTGTGGAGTTTGAATGATTTTGGTCTAAAATACCATCACCTGTCAGAGTTTGAGATTATATATATATTACTGATGAAGATAAATTTATCATAAGTCTGCCCTCAAGCTCATGTGTCATCTGCTTATGAGTGGGCATTCAAAGGCCTCAATTAAACCAATCCTGGAATAACTGAGTCACGCTGTGAATTGTTGCTGATCCTCCCAGGCACCATGGAGGAGCTGCACAGCCTGGACCCCCGGAGACAGGAGCTGCTGGAGGCGCGCTTTATGGGCGGGGTCAGCGGCAGCACAGGGGGCAGCACTGGCAGCACGAGTGGGGGAACCAAAGTGAGTGCATAATTAGAAGTGTCTGTTTGTACATGATAATTGGTGGAAATGCTGTTTTTAAGCGTCCGTGTTCAATTGTTTCCCTTAAATAATCCCCTTTCTTTTCTTCCAGGGTCTGACCAATAACGAATGTTCAAATCACAGTTTTGGAAGCCTGGGATCCTCTAGCGACAAGGAGTCAGAGGTACGATGACCTGTTTATGCTAACTGCATATATTTGGACCAGAAAATCAAAAGAGAGATTATAATGAAATGGTTATTTTTTTCAAATATAGTTATGTTAACATAAATATTCCTGCTTATTGCTGTAGAGCCAAAAGCAGATAATGACTGACAACTAGATCAGAGTTTTCCTTAATGCAAAGTAGACCAGTTCGTCGTACACAGCATAAAATACCCGAGTGTGATTGAGGCGTGTATATAGTGTGTCTGCTCAATGAAGATACCAGAATTTAAAGTATTCAACATAAGCTTATTTATATAACAATGATCAGCGAACACTGTTCGTTCTGGTTTTTGGTCCACTGATCGTAAACAAGTTCATATTTGAAAATCACATTTGAGCTGGTTGTTTTTAAGGGTTTATGCAAACTGTTTTGTTTTTGGGAGGCATTTAATAGATATTATAACCACCTTCATTCTTTGGGCTATGCATCTTTGGGACCCTCCATTTGTCACATCTAAATCTCATAGTTCGTTAAACTGCATTCAGACCAGCAAAGCCTTCCTCACTCACTCCAGTAGGACCACTGCATCGGCACAGCGTGGGATGCCAACCACCACGCTGTGCCCTGGTATTTAATAAGCCTTCAAACTGGATTTCCATGTTCATATGTTTTGTTCTTCTTTAGCAGCACTCACCCACATCACTGCAGTCCCTTGTCTTGTTTGCAGCAGTGCTATTGTTCTTCTGAATCCCCTCTTTGGCTGCTCTAACATATTTTTCTTGCATTTCTTAACCCCATATTTTGAGAGGATAAATTAACCTTTACATAATGTTATTTGTAGAAAAACTGCTGTTGCTCAGCACTCCCTTGTGACATTTTTCCTAATGAGGCACAAGGGACAGCTCCGATCAGACATGCACATGTTGACAAATACCTTGATTGCACAAAGGGATTTGGTGCTCAAAGTGTCTGAAGTAGTGCTTCTTGTCATAAATTAAGCTTGCTGTTACTTCATTTTTCATGCTCCTTTGGAAGAGATATACACCTCGTTTTTTAACAAGGGTATTCGTTATGATGTGCAAAATCATCATGCAGAAAGAATCTGCTGGTCATACCCAGATGATGCTGCTCTTTTTTTTTGTCTGAGTCTCTTGTCTTTTTCACTCACCAGGGGTCAGATGTGAAAAGAGGCAGCTCTCCTGCTTATTCGGTAGGTATATAATAAAATCTTAAAATGAATACTTATCCTTTTTGGATTTCCCACTACTGCTGTCAAGTTAAATGTATTAGCATTTAATGTCTGTATTTAGTTCCCTTTTCCACAGTCTTAATAATTTTTAATCATACATTGCAGTAAAAAAATAGTATATTACACCCAAGCATAATGTAGATCTCGTGGTGGAGGAGCAGGCTTAGGATATTCAGTGTTGTTCAAATAGCCCAAAATAACTATTTACAGTCTGCCTAAGGGAGCTTTACGATCTGAAGAGCATACGACACCTTCCGACCTCAGACCATCTACTTTGGAGGCCAAACTCAAAAAGAAATGTAAAGCTGTTATTGTTCTGGCTTCAGTTTGCTGCGATTTTTAGCTGTTCTTTCTGCTCTACAGTGAGTCATGTGATTCAGTGTTGGTATAAAGAATATTGCCTGATGCAGCTTCAGTTTGTCAGCCTGGCAGAAAATAAACATTTGGAGTTGTTTAGACTCTCTGTAGCTTCATACAACCACAGTGTGGTGATGCAGTTGCAGCAGGTCTTGGCAAAAGTCAAAATGGCCTTCCTTTGTGAAGTAACTTTTTTTGTAGAACATTGTTAAATCAAATTTCTTCTTTCAGACTCCAGAGAAGAAACAGTCAGAAACAACCAGAGGCAGAAAGAGGAAACCTGAGATCCAATCAGAGAGCAGCCAAGGTGAAAGTCTTTGTGTTAAACTGGTTATATTTTCACTCTTGTTTGCAGTATTTTTTAGAAAGAATTTTGTCAATCTAAACACACTTTTTTTTCATTTTTCCTTCACAGGGAAATCAATTGTGCGAGGACCCAAAATAAGTGATTATTTTGATGTAAGTTTTCAGTTTGGTGTCAGATGTTTCGCACATTGAAAGGCAGTGTAAATAAATAATGTGTGCCGTATTAGTCTTTCAACATCACGGGCATAATCCATTTCCTTACCCTAAAATAACAGCATAGTGAAAGGAAGGTCGCCATTGGTGGATCTGCTGTTATCAAATGTTTGCCAGCGATGTCACTTTTCCTCTCTAAACTTTTTCAGTTCCAGGGAGGAAATGGGTCCAGTCCCGTGAGAGGTCTCCCACCAGTGATTCGTTCGCCCCAGAACTCACATTCCCACTCCACTCAGGGCACAGCTGTAAGGTTATGCTGAAACTCAGAGTCTCCTTTCCTGCTCCATTTGGTGTTGCCCTGTTGTAAAAGAAGTGCTCCCTCTTGTGTTGCAGGTTAGACAAAATAGCTCATCTCCTACTTGTCTGTCTTTTGGGGACCACATGACGCATCCAAAGCAACTAGCAGTCAAATTTGTTCAGGTGAGAGTTTGATCGGGACACAGCCAGTTCTTTGTAATTATTCTTTAAAGTGTTTGAGAATGCTCGGGAGGTTTTTACACTGTTTTTGTTGTTTTCCATTCTAGACTGACCTTACAGTGTTGAAATTGGCTGCCCTTGAAAGCACTAAGAATCTCGACCTTGAGAAGAAGGAGGGGAGAATAGATGATCTGCTAAGGGTGAGGAGAAGCCCTTGTTCTTGTTTGCTGTTTTTAGTACCTCGCAGTAAGGCTTAACCGTGGCAAATTTGGTCATGTTTGTTTTACATGGTAATACAAAATGCCTTCATTTGTATTGTCTGTCAACATTTTGAACTGCATTTAGATTTTAAATAGTTTGGGAGAGTATTGTAAATTGTACAGTTGCTGATGCAATATTTTTCTGCTTCATAGGCAAACTGTGATCTCAGGAGACAGATAGATGAACAACAAAAATTACTTGAAAAGTACAAGGAACGCTTGAATAAATGCATCACCATGAGCAAGAAGTTGCTCATAGAAAAGGTAAATGTATTTTTTCTTACCTCCTTATGTACCTTCAACAAGTGCATCTGAAAACCTGTATGCAAACAGATTTGTGTTGTTCTTCAGAGCACCCAGGAGAAACAGGCCTGTCGGGAGAAAAGTATGCAGGATAGACTTCGTCTAGGTCATTTCACTACAGTGAGACATGGAGCCTCATTCACAGAACAGTGGACCGACGGCTATGCCTTCCAAAACCTTGTCAAGTAAGAGGGTTTCTGCCTTACTCATCATGTCGATTTACTCATTACACCTCCTATTTATTTATATTTTTCTTTGTTTTTCTTACTTTTTGTATCCTAAGGCAAAACTCTTTTCACACTGAAGCGTCTTTTTATTTCTGAAGTTGTGTTAAATGGGTCATTTACATACTCGACTGTACCACACACGAGAAAGTTTTTTTTTTTTTTTTTTTCCTCTGTCTTTTTTTGAAACTTTTTTTAATGCAACAGTGATGTCAGTGTTAAAGACTGATCAGTATTGTGGTCCTGTATCAGTGCTGGAAACATTCCCAACTCCTCATGTGGAGCGAAGAAGTAAACAACTCCGAGCTTCTGTTTCTGCTGCCATTAAAAGTGTGATTGGCTTTCTCTTTGGTGTCACTTGCATTGCATCCGAGGACATTTGCATAAAGCTGACCTTTTTTCAACCTTTCTCTATAATGCTGCAGGATTATAGAGCAAGATTATGTTTGTTTGTTTTGTTTCAGTTTCTGTAGCAGCCAGCAGCCAATCCTGTTCACAGTGACTAGCTATAGCTAAAGCTTGTGTCTTCCAGGTAAAACAAGAGACAGGATATGAGGGTTCAACTGTGATGTAATTGGGTTGAGTTTTCTCATCACAACCGAACTAACCCAAACGCATCTGCCCAAATTGGTCAGCTGGTCAAAATGAACTTGGAAAATGATGTATAAAGCACAGCTCTGAGAGTAACCTCACAGCTTTTATATTTTCTGATCATTATTCTCACAGTGTCAAATTAAGAAATGGCACTAATTATGTCTAATAAATAAACCATACTTTCCATCTGCAGACAGCAAGAGTGGATAAACCAACAGAGGGAGGACATTGAGAGGCAGAGGAAACTTCTAGCCAAGAGGAAACCTCCATCCTCCAGCAACTCCCAAACACCAACCACAAACTCAGAGCCAAAGCAACGCAAAACAAAGGCAGTGAACGGAGCAGAAAGTGATCCCTTTCTAAAACCCAGCCTACCTCAGCTGTAAGTTCAAGCCTTGTTTAAATCACACATACCAGAGCAACCATTCACCAGGAATAGACAGCGTCTAATTCAGTGTTGCCTTGTCTTTTTTTAGTCATTTGCATAGTCAGCTATTGTAAATCCAGTTTGACAGGACTGTATGCACATTAAGTGAACAGCTGAATGAAGTAAACTTGGAGAGAGGAGTGTTGACAAAAGCAAATGCTTTTTTTTTCATCTCTTTCTTATCCTGGAAAGGCTGACACTAGCAGAGTACCATGAACAGGAAGAGATCTTCAAACTGCGACTTGGACATCTCAAGAAGGTTTGCACAGCGCAGCAACAATTTAACATTTGTCTGTTAGGGGGAGGGGGTTGTTTTGTAATGATCTTATATATTGATTAATTTCATTAGTTATTGAATTGTCCAGTACCCAGTTTAAAGTAAAACTAAAGGGTGTTTTTACACAGTTCAGAAGTTAAAACCTCATTGGAGTGAATAAATTATTAAGTATAGCAAATCTTTGTCTTCTGTATGAGGGTAATTGAGCACACTCAGCCTGATTCTCTTGTTTCCTGTGCTGAACCACTGTTCCTTTTGTGTTCATCACCCTGAGGATGGAGCGAGCCTGTAGTTTGTCGATGCACTCATTGTTTTCCCGGTGAATAAGCATCACAGGCAGCCCCCCTGACAGCCTCTGTACCAAGTCAACCGTTAATATTTAATACAGAACTAGTCGGCTGTGTACGAGGGGTTTTGATGAGCTCCTCTCCTCCATAGTCAGAGCTCTGAAGTTCCTTGTGTGCATTTGTGTGTTTGCGCGCTTGAATCATTTATAGGAAGAAGCTGAGATCCAGGCGGAGCTGGAGCGTCTGGAGAGAGTGCGCAACCTTCACATTCGGGAGCTGAAGAGAATAAATAATGAAGACAGCTCGCAGTGAGTCTGAAACTGTTTCTTTAACAGTTGCTGCATTGACATTGGAGCATGAACACAAGACCAGCGTCTTCATCCATAGTGGTCATATCAAGCAACTGCTCACTGGATGAAGCTGTCTTTTTCCACATTGGTGGTGTATTGTTGGACTGAAGCAAATACTGAAGAATTTGTCACTGACACAAAGTATATAGCTGTCATTTCTAATGTTTTCTCTGTTGTCTTTTTTTTTTCCATCCAAAGATTTAAAGATCACCCAACGTTGAATGAACGATATCTGCTCCTTCACCTTCTAGGAAGAGGGGGCTTTAGTGAAGTTTACAAGGTGAGTTCTTCTAAATGAAATAATACTTGTTGCAGATATTGTTTTTCAAGCCTAAGCCTATTTTTTTTGGGTGTGTGTTGTTGCGCAGGCATTTGACTTGATTGAGCAACGATATGCTGCTGTGAAAATCCACCAACTTAACAAGAACTGGAGAGAGGAGAAAAAGGAGAATTATCACAAGTATGTTGGCCTAAGTAAAAGTCTTTAATCTCACATGCAGTAAACTAGAATTAGCATTTTGGGATGTCCTTGGTCTGATGTGCTTTGCTCTCAGTGTATTGTTATTCCTCTCCATAAGCCCCGGTGCCAGACTGTTGGTGCAGAATACAGCACCTGCATGTTCATGCTTTGGTTGCTAATAGAAGCATAATTATCTTCCTCTCCACAGGCATGCGTGTCGGGAGTACAGAATACACAAGGAGCTGGACCACCCCCGAATCGTGAAACTTTACGACTACTTCTCACTGGACACAGACACGTCAGTGCACTTTCTTGTTCTTGCATCTCCATCATTTTCTGTGTGCTGTAGTTCTTAGTCTTTTTTTTTCTCTCCTATTCATTAGGTTTTGCACTGTCATGGAGTACTGCGAAGGCAACGACTTGGATTTCTACTTGAAACAGCATAAGCTAATGTCTGAGAAGGAGGCACGGTCCATAGTCATGCAGATTGTGAACGCACTAAAATATCTGAATGAAATCAAACCCCCCATCATCCATTACGACCTTAAACCAGGTAAATGCACTACTGGGCCACTGATGACAGTCATCACACCAATTTTAAGAAAATATCAGATATTCTCCATTAAATTTGAAAGGGCCAGTTAAGTGTCAGTTATCTAGTGGGCTGAAACTGTTAGTATTGGTGTGCCTTTTCATCTCTAGTGCTGACTTTTTTTACTTTGATTTCCAGGAAATATCCTCTTGGTAGACGGCACAGCCTGTGGAGAGATCAAAATAACTGACTTTGGTTTGTCCAAAATCATGGATGACGACAACTATGGCGTTGACGGGATGGACCTGACATCGCAGGGAGCAGGGACCTATTGGTGGGATGATGATTATTATAATTATTGTTATTATTATTTACATCCTGTGGACAGGAAAGGGTATAACGGGCTCAAACAACGTGTTTCTATACTCTGGTCAGGTACCTGCCTCCTGAATGTTTTGTAGTCGGTAAAGAACCTCCAAAGATCTCCAATAAGGTGGATGTGTGGTCGGTGGGTGTCATCTTTTTCCAGTGTTTGTATGGAAGGAAGGTAAGGAGGGTGACACAGATTCTACCCATGAATGGTTCTGTAAATTACTGCATGATGATGATTTTTTTTTCTTTTGTTTTTTTTTTTTCTCCAGCCTTTTGGCCACAATCAGTCACAACAGGACATCCTGCAGGAGAACACCATACTGAAAGCTACCGATGTTCAGTTCCCAGTCAAGCCCGTTTCCAGTAATGAAGCAAAGGTAGGTGAAGCACATGCAACGAATACAGCCATTTTAAAAACAAGTCCTGTGTTATCAAATAAAAATCATCATCCTGCACATTTTTTTAACCCCTCCAGGCCTTCATAAGGCGGTGCCTGGCATACAGGAAGGAGGACCGGGTCGACGTCCACCAAATGGGAAGCGACCCCTACCTGCTCCCTCACATGCGGAGGTCAAGCTCCTCCGGAAATCTGCAGATGAGTGCCGCT
This sequence comes from Amniataba percoides, assembly GCA_037176925.1. Lineage (NCBI taxonomy): Eukaryota > Metazoa > Chordata > Actinopteri > Centrarchiformes > Terapontidae > Amniataba > Amniataba percoides. Next base: position 10,698,699 of record JBAJHX010000043.1, on the reverse strand, counting down.
GGCTCAGGACTCGCCTCCTCCAGTATCATCTCATACTGACAGCCTTGTACTGTGACAGAAAAGGCAAACTGACCAAGTTGCTCCTGATCCGCAGAGCTTCTCAGAGGCTCGGGCTCCTGGGAGAAGGAACGGCCAGCGACAGGAGGAGCAGGACACTGGTGGGGAGATCTTGCCTGGCCTCCTCTGACCCGTGCCAGGCTTCTACTTGTTTACCAGGGATTTGATCAACGGAGGGACAGTGAAGGGATGTTTTTAAAAGGACGTGGGTAAAAGGATCTTCCTAGGGTCCGACAAAAGCACTGAAACTGACGACGTACCTTTTTGAAGAAAATGTGACTGGACACTCTGTTCAGATGTTGCAGATGGATAAAGCCTTAAAGGGCCGAAGGGAGACTTGGCAGCCCGCAGTTTAGATTTAATAACATGGTCCTGCCAGGGTGCAAATGATTCAGCTGCTAGAAGTTAATTTACTGTGAGGAGATGACAGTCATCGTTATTTAGAACTACAAATACTTCACTATTGATTTGGCTAAATGTTTTGTTTTTTCACAGATATTAGGCTTTAATTTGAGTTACTTAGCCATGAGAATGTAATGTGTAGCATACAAGTGGCATCTAGTGACATGTAGGTCGGGGCAGCATACTTACGTTTAATGCACAGAGTAACCAAATGTAGAAAAATGACAATGTATAAAATCCTATGCAGGAATATTAATTAACAGATAAATTGGAAGCTGTATATGCTGTACAGGAGAATTTTCGAATTTTGAACTGCAGCAGTAACATGTACAAAGACCTAAAAATTTCCCCATTTAAAACTAGTTTCCTGGAGTGTTTCATTTTGCTGCTTTGTTGCTCTTACTTTTTCAAGGGCTGTATGTTCCACTTCGGGTACAAATTGTACAGTTCTGCTAAGAGTGAATAATAAATGCCAGGAAACGATTCTCCTTTCTCCCAGTGAATGGCACTGTAGAATATCTCATTCGAATCAAAACGTCCATACTCATCACCAGATTATAACACGCTGGAAATATCAGGACGCAGCCTGCCAGCATTGGGCTCCAGTTTTTGATTTAATACTGACACTGTGTGGCTGTGTTTGGTACTGCATCGTTACCAGGGACGCTCACAACATGAAACACTGAAGAGATTACAGAAGGGAATACAAAGCAGAGGCTGAGATAGAGAAAATACATCGGTTTAATCAAGGTAAAGGTATCTCACTTTACAAATAAGTTTTTGTACAAAACCAAAACCGTGTAATGAATTCAATAGCTACTCCACCGAACCTCACACATCTGCTTTTCTAAAGCAAAACCCCAGTAGTTTTAAGTTAATGCCCCTGACTTCCCCTGAAGACCTTTTTAGTAGTTTCACAGAGCCCCCAAAAGCTCAGTGTGGGATTTCTTTTCCCTTGAACTATTTTGAATTCCATCTGGTCCAAAGAGAGGTTGAGCTATGCTGTGATCAAATATTAAGTATTGTGTAGTAGGCTGCCGCTGGTTGTGACCACATGTGTGACCAAAACTTCAGCTGTGGCTGCCTCAGGCACAAGTCTGTCACTGCAGCTGTCACATCTCGTCTCCTTCCTGCAGAACATTAAACTGGCAGTGTATTATAACACTACAAATGTTACTGTGGATCAGGAAGGATCGGGGGCATCACAGTAGTTTTACCACTTTAAAAAAAACAAAACTGGCACAATTAAACGTAATTGGTTTCCTACATATTTTACTGCTTTTGAACCAAGTTTAAAAAAAGCCCATAGTTATATAAACACACCTAATACTATGACTGTTATGAACAATTTAAAACACTTTGAGTATATCTTAACTCTGTTGAAAGGTTTGGTTGATTCTTGTAATTTTCCTTACTTCCATCAGCAAACTGCTCTTAAATGCAGGTTATACATTCACTGGGTTTTGCTGCATGTGAGGAGACGAGCAACGTAGTAACAGTATCTTTGAGATACTGGGTCTCGTACAACAATCCTTACGCTGTGCAGGAGCAATTTGTCATCTGAGTGGTGCAGCTAATAGACCGGCTCTATTGTGTTAAGACTTAAGAGCAGACCTACCACCTTAACTGGCGCTCTCTCTGCTAAGATGAATCTGCAGTCATTGTGATGTTTATTGATTCACAGGTGGTCACTGATGATGTGATGGGGGCTCTGGTCAGTGAACTGTTCATTTGGATGGTGGAGAAGGGGCGTGTGGTATCCTGCTGAACAGCAGGAGCTGCATTAGCGGGAAATGGGGGAAGAACAAAGTCAGAAGGAGGCAGAGTTGCACTGGGCAGCACACCTGGCAGGGTGAGAGGTGGAAGACCTGCAGAGCACAGCACAGACAAGAACTGTTACCTGTGTAACTGTATGTTTTCTACAAACCTTTTCTAGTCATCCCAAACGCCATCAAAAGACTTAAGAATGTGTTTGTATGTCATGATAGTTTCCAACCAGCCCAGCCTGTCTGTAGCACTTGACTCTGAGGCCTTTTTTCCTGCGTTCCTACTAAGGAAAATCTCAATATAAGAAACTAATTCCCTGTAACTTGAGCATTTGAGTGAGTAAATCATGGATTTGTTGACTTTAAACTGCAGATTTTAGATTTCTAAGCACTTACAGTTGCAGGGTGGTGTAAATGGGATTAAATCAAAATAAACCACAGTGTTCATCTCCGTCAGCCACTCAGTTCAACAGTGTGGCTCACTCGTGTGTTTTTAACAGCTTTATGAGGTCTATGGTGCAGAGGAATGAGTTACTGTATATATGAGGTGACAGTGATATGCAGTGCTTGTCAGCTCAATCATTCAATTCATCCTTGATTTTTCTGTGTTTTTAGTGGGATTTGTGGACAACGAACACACAGAACCAGACAATACCTGTGTGTTGTAATCCACCAACGCCCGGTGCCAGGGTGATATTTAGATTAGGCAAATTAGGAAAGGGTGGAAGACCTCCAGGTAAGGGCATTAAACCTGTGCAACAAATATCATATACATTAGGCAGTGCTAGGTTAGCAGTCTAATAATCTGATACAAGTTTGGTTTTCAGAGTGGCTTTAATGCAACGCATGGGGAGCTACAACATGTAATTTCTACTGACCTGGCAGTGCGGCAGCAGGACTGACAGACAGGGGAACACTTTGTGAGGCGGGGACTTGGCCGGACAGGGGGACAGAAGGAGCTCCTGAAACAGTTTTTTAATGAAACTTAATGTCTATATCTTAACAGAAAAATGAATGAACAGTGATGAAAAGGTGCCTCTTTGCATTGTTTTTAAGCAAACCACATCTTGACACATCTTGAAATGTCAGATTTTAAATAGCTGGGTCATCACTTCAAACAGGATCTTTTTAACAGTGAGAGATTATAGTGTACCTGTCTGTAGACTGCTGACGACAGTGGTCTGGCTAGAGCTGACTGACAGGCCGGCGAGCAACTGCTCTAATCCAGTTGATGCAGAGGACGACGCGGCAACAGGAATAGTTGGAACAACAGCAGAGAGGTGAACCTGGTAAGCAAAATGAACTCACATCAGTAAGTGGTCATGTGATCTGGTCACCAAAATAATGTTTGTTTGCTGCGTGCTGTTATGCTAAGATACCTCTGTGAAGCCATCTTTAGACGGAGGAGCTGGCTCACTGGGAGTCTGTGCAGGGAAACGGATCTTCTTGCCCTCTGTGAATGGCAGAGTGGGTATCCTGTGCAGGTAGCCGTAGCCAATCCCACATCCCAGACTGAGGAGACACACACACAAATACTTTCACAGTGGCCTTAAAGGTGAGACAATTACATTTTCAATGTAAAAACAACTGCAATCACACAGGCCAATTTAATTTTTAGGTTTCCATTGATCATGTGCACAGAAAAACACCTAAAACTAAAACACGAAACATGAACAGGACAATACATTTGAATACATTAAATAAAACTAAATGGCTATTTTCTAGTTTTAGATTAGTTTAAATAGGATCAAAGATTTTTTTTACCAAACGAATGTTGATGAATTATTTTTTTTAACATTCCTGTTACAAATACTGTAACAAATACTGAATCACGGAAGAAAATATACTAAACTACTGTGTGTTAAGAATAAATGCATTAAAAAAAACAAAACCTAGTAACCCTGCAGTGGACAGAGTAAATTAGGTTAGGGTTAGGTTAGGTTAGTCATGCGGTAAATAAGCCAGCAGAATGAACTGCACAATCCCTTCTCAAAAGTTTTTCACTTTTTTCAAGTGTCATCGTTTTCTTAACTGAAAGAACAACACACTGAAATTCGTGGCTTTCAAGTGGCAACAGACATAAAATTAAGCTGGATGATTCCCTTGATGAGTGTCATACCTGCCCTCCCCCCCCCAGTCGGAGTTCGGAGTGATGACCACCTCGCGGCAGTTGTCTGTGTCCGTGTTGTAAACATACAGCTTCAGCTCCTTCCCCTCGAAGGTTTCCACGACGGAGAACAGATCTTCACTCTGGTGACCAAGCAGAGACACATGATGGTTCAGCCTATTGTTCACTTTAAGGCAACAAATCTTACTTCTGACAAATCAAGTACCTCATTCATGGTGGTGTCGGCTCCTATAATGTAGTCTGTGTGGGCCCTCAAACCAGCAAGGGCTGCGGGAGAGTTTGGCTCCACCTCCTGGACCCCAACAACGTGGATAAATATGAAACACGGTAGAAATAACTTGTAAAACACATATTCAATATACAGAAAATGTGTCGTCACCCTCAGTATGCACTATTTACTTATTGTGCAGTTGGACTGGCAAAGACTCACCAAGACGTGCCAGACATTTTCATTGGCCCCTTCAAAACTGCAGAAGCGAATGCTGACTCCCAGAAGCCCCTGGCCGCCCCACATGTTGCTGGGCGTGACGCTGGTCTCCCTCACCGCCAGCGTCTTGCTGCTGTACAGCAGCATCTTGACGGGCCTCTCCACGTTCATCTTTAGCAGCTCCTTTAGAGTGTCATTGTCCTTGTTCTATCAGAGATCAGAACATTCAGTGAAGCTCTTATGGTCATATGTGACTGAATAAAGCAGGTCCAAAACCTGCAGCTAACTTTATTTATGGCCACTAGAGTAAACTTACCAGTCTGGTGTCGCATACAGAAATGATGAAATCAAAGAATGGCTCCAGTCCTGCACAGTGACCAGGGGAGTTCTCTTGAACCTGTAAAATACAGCAAAAGTAAAACAGTTCACTTTAGAGGATGAATGATTGAAGAATGAACCATTACAGCTGGTGATCAGGAGGCATCGCTTCAGGAAGATGGAACATAATCTGAGCAACAAACCAGACAGGTAAGGAAGGAACCAACATTTCTTTTATCAGAATTCAGATGTTTTCTTATTAAAAATCTGTAAAGCCAGACACTGTTGTATTATACTGTTATACAAATACACTGTAATACAAATGCATTATACACTGCTGCAGGTTTACACCAGCACACTTGCTCTTTAATGCGAAGATCTAATCAGCCAATCATGTGGCAGCAACTCGGATGCATTAGAGCATGCAGAGTTTGGTGTATACAATATATTTTCTTATTTTTTCTCGGGGCACACTAGGTATTGTTTAAATGCCACAGCCTACTTGAATATTGTTGCTGACCATGTGCACCCTTTCATAGCCACCCATCTGCTAATGCCACAGAGCCCACCTCATCTAAAGCTGGTTCCACCGACATGATGATGAGTTCAGTGCTCTCAGTGGCCTTCACAGTCACCAGGAGCCAAATACATCAACAAAAAAACAAGCACATGTCATTTCCCTCTGCATATGTTGGTATTCAGAACAGGCATACACACTGTTTTCTGGTGACAGCTACAGGTGATGTCATGGTGGACACGAAATACAAGGAGAGAGATAACTTAAAAAAGTAAGTAGTAAAAAAGTGTGTTTCTATTTACGGAGTCTACAAAAGTGCATTTTAAAACTTCATTTTAAACTATTTTACAAATAATGTTTTGAAACATTTCTTTTATTGCCATTTAAGCCATAATTTCCTGACAACTATCTTTTCATTTATCCTGATCCTATCATGGTAAGATAAATAAATGATGGCACTTCATCATGATGACTGTATTAATAGTTTCCTGTGAGGGAACAAAACTCTGGTTAAGTGCTCTGATAATAAATAAAAATCCGCAGAAACATGAGGCTTAAGCTTTACAAATGTGGAGCTGTATAAAATTGACTAGATACAATAAGGTGCCATTGAATTAGCACGTCTGGTTTCATTATACGTTACATTTTTCCCATATGAAGGGATTAATTTAAAGAAATTGTCTTGTATGACAAGTATAAAAAATATCTGGACAAATGTGATGAATTGTTCCTTTACATTACTTATTTGAAACAGACAAAACTTGTTTTCAGTCTGACTTGTGCCAAACTAAAGGAGGAATCCAGAAACCTTGAATGCAGCTGCTTGAAAATAAAGTCTAACTGGTTATTTAGCTTCTTGGAGTTGTGTGACTGTGTTTATTTCTCACATGATCCATACCTAGACCCACATGTGACCACAGTTCTCAGTGTAGGTTATTAGCTTAGAGTCGTAAAAAAAAAAGTGTAGCAGCTGACTTGTGCATGTGAACTTTCCTCAGCCATCAGCACATAAATAAATTATCAAACTTTCTCTTGTGATAAAGATACCTCCATTAATAGTTTATACTATTGCTGAGATCCAAGCCAATACTGGTGCTATTTTATCCCATTTTAATTAGATCTGTATACCAAGCTCTATGGGACTTACTTGAATCATTTTTTGGTAAAATGAGGCTGGTTATTGAGTCTGTTACCCACCATGACTGATTTTATAAAACTGTGAGTGGAAACATTAAATTTTATAACCACATTGATAAAGACTGTGTTGCCCCAAACCTGATAACTTAATACTGTTAATAAAAGTATCAGAGTATCAGTTCCAATGTGGTGCTCTGGATCAACGAGTCCCAAAGTAAATAATAAACTGTTTTATCTTTTTTTTTAACAAACTCAAAAAATGACTTAAATGTACAGTTTCCTTGTCTTGTATGTGAATATTTAACAGTTTTCTGGGTCTTCTATGATACTAAATTCAATATATTAAGGGTTTGAACTGCTGAGAGGTCAAAACTCCAGAACAACTTTATTGCGAGAATAGCATGTGGCCTTCATCAAGGCCGGGGCTGATCAATAAAGTTGTCACTGTACTGTAAGTCTCAGTGAACCATTTCTTTCTCTCTGTCTCTGGATTTAGGTGAGACTGTGATATAAATCCTAACTCTGGTTTTGACTGTTGGTCACCAGTGGAAGAAAAACTACTCAGGTATTTCTACTACTATTTATAAGTAGTGTTAAGGGTTTTAGCATAAAAATACACTTACAAGTTAAAGTCACAGAATGACCCATTTCAGAATAATATGTATTGCTGAATTATAATTACTACCTCTGATTGATATGTACATCACTTTGATGACACTGCTGGTTAAGGTGAGACTTCTCTTTTGCTATATACTGTCAATAAAGTTTATTTGTTTAGTTATAAGAACAACATAATGATTTATTTGCTGATTTTATTTTGTAGTATTAATCTGAATCTGAACTTAGTTGAATGAAGTTAGTGGAATAAAACGCACTTTCCATGAATAAGTATAAGGATAAATAAACAAACAAGTTGAAAATGGAAATATTTACAACAAGCTATTGGAATATTTTCAAAACCTGGAAAGTGTGAGAGCAGGTGACACTGCAGAACTAGTTCCTGCCTTCCTGTTCTTCGACATGAAAGCACACACACCCATCCTCAGTCACGTCAAGTGCTCACACCGGATTTTCTGGAAACATCCTGCTTGTAGTTTTTTTTAAAAACCCTGCAGAACAAACTGCGCATGCGCCGATCATAATAACCCATATTACCTCAATCAGCTTTTAAAAAAACTCATCAATGAACTGGAAAATGAAGCAGCTAAATACACCTCACGGGTTCAAGGTAACACACATTTATGTAAAAAAAAAAAAAAAAAGGTGTATAAACGAGCAGATGAAAACACTAAAATGCTACTTCAGTTTTTTTTTTCTTGACAGCTGATAAACAAGCGACCCTCCATTAGAATAGCTTCCCTTTCGCTCGTGTAAACATGTTAGCGTTTCTCCACAGTGACATAGCAGCCTCTTACTCTCAGGACGTGGTAGCCTTCAGTTCCTCCTCCAGGTATCTCGACGCTCGGGGAGCCTCCCATGTTTCTCTCTCTCTCTCTCCCCCTCCCACCTCACCCTCTCCGGGCTGTGGGGGTCAGGCCGGGCCGGCGGTGTCCCCTCAGCAGGCGGCTCTCCCCCTCGACATGCTCGGCCGCGCTGCTGCGCGTCCTGCGGCTCCCGCTTCCCGGAACTTCCGCTGTGCTGCAGCCTCCTCTGCTGCGGAGGAGGAGGAGGAGGAGGAGGAAGAGGAGAGCGTGTGTGTCTGCTGCAAGCCTGCTTCACATCACATTCATATGCATCCAGGTTTCTGCATTAAGAGAGGATCTTGGTGATGAGGGGGGCGGAAGGAGCATTAGAATAAACAAATGAGGGGGAAGATTACACTTTCCTGGAGGAAGGTGGACTAATCATTTTCAGTGTGTTGTCAAAAACTGGGAAATGTGAATAGATAGTCGTTAAACCTGCCCTCATTGATAAAGTTTTTTTTTTTTTTTAATGAATAGAGCTGTTTTTGCACCTCTGCATGCAGTTCATGTCTTGCAAGGCAGTTTTGTCACCAACAGAGGGGACACCACACATGAGTTACTGCTAAAAAATGTTTTATTTTACAGGAAACTAACCTTAAGGTGAACTAAACGCAACAAAACCGAACAGGTGGGAGCCAGCAGAGAGAAAGAGAGCGACTGACTGACTGACTGCCATCGTCAGGTGAGCTGATTCTCCCTGATGGAAGCAGAAGCTCGCTCACAGTCCCCCTCATAAGAAAGTGGCTTCACCTCAAACTCGACATCCCAGCTTCTGTCCTTCAACCTGCCCGACCTCAGATATCTGTTATCAGAGGAAGCATCAGGTAGAAAACAGTGTGTGTTAAGGCTCCCTGACTCCACAACACACACACACAGCCATTTTAACTAAGATGTTGGTGAACACACTGTCATTTAAGGTTAATATCAAGCAGGTAAAAACAGATTGTAGTTTTACTGCCTTATGTTGACAATGTGCCTGTAGTGTGATAATTAACCTTTTTGTGGACAATGTTGTAATTAGCCAGATTGATCACTGTGGGCTCTCTGTACACACACACACACACACACACACACAAACTTGTATGCAAAATCTGGTTGATTTCAACTTTAGTCTAAAGTTGACAGATATCTTTAACTAGATATTTTTGAGCCTTAATTATTTTTGATCATATTGTGCTTAATCAACATCACAGCAACGTGACACTGGTATTTCTGGGTAAACAGTGTCATGAGGTTTCCTTGAGTGATTGATGGATACTTGGAGGTGACAAACAGTGTACTGAGGGCCACTTGTCAGGAAGTGAGAGGGTCATTAATGACGCCTGGGGGGAAATTCTTGTACATTGAGGTTTGTCTTCGAAGGCTAATTGCAGCCACAAGCAAGTCTATCAAGTCTCTGAATGATGACTATTGAAATGAAAAGGCATTTAGATGATGTTTGTGCAAAGCTACATTACTAGTGTGTTTTTTATTGCTCAGTTGACGTCCAAAGAACTAATCATGAATTAATAATAGTTTGTGATCAGCCACGGCCTGTCAAGAGAAGTATCTCCTCTTACTTATGTTCAACAGTTAGTCCATAATATTTATTTTCTTTTAAATATGATGAACTTATGACATATGTTGATGCACATAAATAGACCTTCTCAGCTCTTTGACAAAGCATGTGCATTACAGCGAGTCTATTACAAATTAAACATTTTTAATGTGGTATTCCCCTTAGTAAGTATCTTTTAAAGTTAACTTCAGTTTGCTGTTTTCTTTAAACATATTCTCAATGCAGGAATTTCACTTGAAATAGAGTAATGTTAGCTTGCAGGTATTCCTAATTAAGCAATAATATAATACGTTAAGGATTATATATATATATATATATATATATATATATATATATATATATATATATATATATATATATATATGGGAGTATGGGAATGTTAAAAAAAAGACTATCAAATAAAAATATTGAAGAGATAACAGACAATGTACATTATTAATACTCAAGAAAAGTCCAAATATCTGCTTATCAGACATTAGCAATCAAGATGCTAGAAAAGATTCTTCATATAATCGATGAAGAGTAACCAGATTCTGTTAAATCTTTAAAGTGATCCATTTAAGGTGAATCTTTGGTTCTCCCTCTGAAGACATAACTGGGTCCGGGTGTATTGTTTTGTTACAGATCTGTGAGAACGACGTGGTTCTGTGTGGACAGAGGACTGATTAGAGCAGAAAAAGGACAGCCTACCTTGGATTTTCTTTTCTAGAAGATGAGTAATGAGCCTCTTAGCCTGCAGCTTTCTGTCACAATCTGTAACCATCAACATAACTGAGCAATATCAGTGAACACCTCTTAGCTTCAATTTGATTTTTTTTCTTTTCTTTTTATTATTCAGATCCCAGCTGCTTTGATTCGTATAATCCTGTCGGAGCAGAAAACAGAGTCTGGGAAGATGCAAGGGAATAAAATTGTCCGTGTGACCAAACGGTGCTGATAAGGGACATCATCAGTGCTACAAAGAACACGAGCTCAAGGTGTAGATTAATGCATATGTAGTTGAATATCTCTGTAGTGCAGCAGCTCTTATCAAATAATTTGAAATAAACTTGTCCGGCATTGCGATTCTCCTCATCAATCATCAGTTATCCCGTCAGTCTGCTGCAGCTCAGCTTGATTTCGTCTCTCTGTAGGCCGCTCTGGATGATACATCAACCTTAAAAATCCACCTTCATTCAAGAGAGGAGATCGACAGTGTGATATGCTCTGAGAATGAGATTTTACTCTGGACACTGTGGTCTGAACCAGCATTGTAATTCATGTAATGACTCTGGAAATGATTCTTTATAATTATTATTTTACACTTTGTCTGCTTCTTAAAGGGTGTAAATGCTGACAAAGAGAGAAAGGCAGATCTTATTGACTCTGACTGTCAATTGAAAATCACCAAATTGATGTGACATCTCAAACTGATACTGCTACAACACAAAAAGGGATCAGTCTGATGAAATATGCAGAAAATGAATAACATGTTGATACTAACATCTCAGGAGACACTGATGCAACAGATATGTGTGTTTTAGCTTTGCAAGACCACAGGCTGCATCTGTGATGAGAATATTTCACTCTTTTCTCTACATTTAGATATGTTCACCTATAAAGAAAACTTCTGAGTTGAAGTGAGAAAAGAAGATCAACATTGACACATTTGGTCTCATTTTATGAAGCTGGGTGTTTCCTAGGTCACCTTTACTGTTACCTTACTGTGTTTTCATATGCTAAGATGAGCAAATTCAAGTGTGGCTTCACAAATAATCAGATGAAGTAAAATCTTGCATCTCACTAGATCGTCATCCTTTTTCATTTCTGTCCTTCATCCTTTAATGAAATGTTACCAGTACAACGCCGCAGGATGTTTAAGACGACAATAAAAGAAGCTTTTCTGACACATTCAAACAATACTACTAATTCTCTAAAGGGCTCATCAACTACAGGCTGAGTAATTCAGGTCATGAGTAGCAAAGGAAAGAAAGTTTGCATTCATTTGAGATTATGTGGATCTCTGAAGATAGAAGTATTTCTATCCTGCTTGATATTTCATTTTTATTCTTTATGTATACTGTAATAATATATTTTTTTATTATTGTAGTGATAAAAACTATTATCATACTACAATATAGATGGAGGTGAAGTGAAAAATCAAACTATAATATAATTGATAGAAATTAATTGTTAATTAGTTTCATGATTGAATTATCGTTTAGTTTTATTTTTAAGCAAAATTACAAAATACTTGAAGGTTTCAGCTTTTCCACTGTGAGAATTTGCTGCTTTTCCTGTCACTCATTAATATAAACTGAATATCATTGGGTGTTTTTTTTTTCCTTAAGTGCTGGTTGTAGACATCATTTGGGCATTTATCACTGTTTTCTGATGTTTTATGGACCAAACGAGTAACCAAATAATCAAGAAAATAATCAGTCATAGTTCCTTTGTGTTACAGATCTTCACATCCATCCTTTTACTACCAGTGAGGAATAAACTGCACACGGTGACGCTTGCACCTTCAACGAGCAGATAAATAAACTCTGTATTTCAGCAGAAGCTTGCTGACGCCTTAAAACTCTGCGATCACGGCTCTGGATAGCCCTCTCAGATTTATACTTCTTCAGTCCTCCAAAGGAATTTACAACTTAAGCCTGCAGTACTCCTGTTCAGGCGTTTACACCACTGATACCAAGTCCAAAAAGGCCAGGGAGACGTTAACAAAGAGGAGGGCAGAAATTAAAATGTCCATAATTTGATAAATACCTACGGGTTCCCTTGCTTGCCTCACATGCTGCTTTTTTTTCCTACACAGTAAGCAAAGTCACAGCTCAGAGGTGAGTTGCGAAATGTCGTGGCGTCTGTGAGGGGTCATTTTTTCGCAGGATGAAAGGGTTGTCTAATAAATTCATGGCCTATGCTGTCACAATGCACTCTGTATAGCTGGGAGGCAGAGATAAAATGCTAAGTGAATTAGAAAAGCCTGTGTTAAGATGACAGAGCAGCAGGGCCAAACGCCAGTGCAAGTACTTATCACGCCATTATTGTTGTTGTTTATCATTTTAATTTCAGCAACATCTGACACACGTTTACTGTCCCACCCTGCCCTGCAGTCCCTTTGGTAAGTAGAGGGGGAAAAAAAAGAAAAAAGGCAGTAGATTGTACTTGAAAGCTTTGGAGCAGTAGATTACTGTCACGTGCTGGAGGTTGTTTTGCTCATTTAACATGCGTGATAGCAATCAGCGCACAGAGACTTGGTTAGCTGCGGTGTAATTGCTCCTGGGCTCGTGCTTATTCCTTTAGAAAATGTCCAACAGAGACATTTACTTGCAGCCTTTCAACTTTAACAAGCGCCACATTAGGTTCACACTCCCCGGCCGTACAGACAGGCAAGTTACAGTCTCTGGACTATTAATCTCCTGCTTAAAATTTACTTCCTGCCAAGATTAATCAAGCCGTGGACACGCAGTCAATAAGAGGAGGCTATTTAGATAAGTGTAACCCATTATAATTACTTTAGGAGTCAGAGGCCTTAAGGTGTTGCAATTGATTCTGTTATCACTGTTTTTTAATGTCAAGCACGCCTGCTGTTTGGCTTGAGTTTAAGAACGAAATGAGCTGAGACTGTGGAGGCACATAAACACCTGTTTGCAGCACAAAAACACACAGTTATTGACCTTTCAGTTGAACGGATTCGAGAGCAAAGCTGACACTCGGACTGCGGTTTGTTGAGTAAATCAGGTTGAAGAGGTTAAAAAAAGAAATTGTTTTCAGGCTAAATTGTGGCTAAGTGTGTGTGTGCGGGTGCATGAACGCTGTGTGGAAAGACGGGAGGATGGGGGAGGGAAGGAAGGAGGGAGAGAGAGAGGGAGGCTGGCGAGGAGCCCGCAAGTCAATATCATCATCATCATTTCATTAGACTTGCCTTACACAATGGGAACGTCAGTATCTATCAGGAAGCTAATGTGGCAGTGATTCCCAGGGGTGGGAGATATATTTGGTGCATCAGGAAACCACTGACGAGATTCATGGACAGACGAGAGAGAGAAGTGACACAGCTGGGAGAGGGGAGATGGGCGAGCGACCGATTGTGCACGACAGGAAACTTTGCCTCAACCTCAAAATATCAAAAAACAACAACAAAAACCATAATGGAAATACAATTAACGCACACAAAGGGGAGGCGACGCAGTCAGCCCAATAAATGTGATGGTCTTTGTTTCATTTGCAGTAATGGCTGATGAATCCTGTGCGTCTGTGTGTGTGTGCCAGGTGTGAAATGGAGGGTGAACAGACTAGTGCAGAGACAGACATTAAGTGTTTCACAGTCTGGTGTTCAGAGCCAGCTCCCACCCACCACAGCGAGAGAGACAGAGGCTACTGCAAAAACATCACTGCTCCAGCTGCTTATTATTTTACTGGCCTAATCTCCTCTTGATCAAAGTTTAATTACGCCTGTAATTAGAATTGATGGAAATACTGATTGTGAATTAAAGCAATGAACCTCTTGAACAATATAAATTTTGTACTCTACATCAGATATATTTCTTCTGTCTCTAATCTTTATTTACCGTAAAAGAGCGAATATAGATCATTTTCTGAGACATTTTGCATTTTACTGAAAAGGCAGGCTAATTTTTGGATAAAATGATCGCCTCAGTGGTCATATTACACACTTTGGGCGGATTCATGCCCTGCAAGTTACTAAACTGTGACGAACTATAGCAGCCAAAGGCCCACTTTCATTTGCATTCAATCATTGGAAGATTCTCCAACACCTGCCTCCAAATTAGGCAAGTCATTACGCTTTGGCACGTTTAACCTTCAGTGATGCAGCCGTCCTCAGAGCAACAAACAAAAGGGAAAATCACTCTCCCTTTAGATGTGGCAAGAAGTCAAGGGTTATTATTTCTATTAGCCCATCATAGGAGCAGTTATTCCTTTAATCCTCTGTTCCCTGTAACTTTACAAAGCAGCCAGTGACACCGGGTCTGTAATGATTGCTGCACTGAAGCGTGAAACAAAGAAGCAGCGTCTGCCCAGTGGAGGATGGGAGGGGAGCGGCTGAAACAGCCAGTCCCCTCCGCGGCTGTGTCGAAATAAAACGCAGCCAGGCACAGCCTTGAAATAGGCGCCTGAGAAAAAAAAATTGTTAAGGAGAGCACAGTCTAATGCGTTTTATGATAAATATCTTAAAAGTGTGAGTAATGAGAGGAGTGAAGGAATTGGCAGGGGGTGCTCGTGAAATCTCAGCTGTGAGATGATCAGCCAATAAAAAGTCCCTCCAGGGTGATTAATCTGAGCAATGGCTCCTGACAGCCAGGTGGATTGAAAAGATGTAAGAGAAAAAAAATTAAATGGAAAACATGCATGTTTAGTTTTATATAGACAAAATCAAGCTATCAAGATTTATTAATTGTTGTGCCACATTGTGAATTTCTCTCCATATATTGCACTTTTTAGCATAGATTTGGTGGATGTATAAGGTTGAATACCAGCACAGGGACAGTTTTCTCATCTGTTAACTGTCAACTTCTCAACACCTTGATGCACTCAACCTGTCTTGGGCAGTGATTGATGAACATCCACTGCCAAAAGCAAAGTGCCTTTAACCCAAATGTTCTGCATCCAGAGGCCTCTTCACCAGCTAAAAAAACCCCAAAAGCACTTTACATTGTTACATAACTACCATAGTGTATGACTTAATTTCCTGAGAATTACTCATAAAAACTTTTCTTAAATAGTTTTATTTGTGAGTTGACAATATTTCCCACCTCAAGCAAATAATGTGAGAAGTCTGTTTTCTATAGTCTATATTTTTGTTTGTTCATAAGAGGTCGGAACTCTGTATCATCTTATTAACACTAAACTAACTACACCATGTAGGATGTCATATTTCTTTTTCTGTGAACAACTTATCGGAAAACAAAAAGAATATATATTTTCATGTGCATAGCACATGTAATGTAAAACATCACATTTATTGAATATATTGGTGTTATAAAATTGCATTATGGTCATCATATAGCAATTTGACATGTATAGCAATGTAGGTAAAGCTTAAGGAGTTAAGGTAAGTCTTAACAAGTCTCCAATGTTGTTTGTTTGCCATACATATTTATTTGTAAAGTTCAAATGTCCTTTTACAAACTGCAAAAACAAATGTTCTACAGCTCATGTCTTTATTGGTGCTGATACAACAGTAATACTCTGCGAATGATGGCATAAAGTTAAAGTGCCTACATTGAATTTAACAAGGGACATTTCATCCCACTAATTCAGGAATGTACAATTGTTCAGTAACTCTTAGTACAGCAGCAAACATTGTCCATTTCATTGTTCAAGCTCCATAAAACCACCCCAGTTTCTCACATTGTTTTTCACAACTGAAACTTGCGCCTACATTGAGCATGTTGAGGCAAACTAAATCTTGCATATTATAGTTTTACTCCACTTAACACGTTATGATAGAGACAATCATATGTCCATAGAATAAAAGCTGCCCCATGATCACGGTTTAGCATTGTGCTTTTCATCTTTAACAAAAGCGCCGGCCATGCCTCTCACACGTCGCCGCCCGAGAGTCTCGACAACATTCAGTCAGTGAATCACAACGACATTGCACAGTTACACAACATAGATTGCACTAAAGTTAAGGGCGGTGAGTTAAGTATTCTTATATAAACATCTGAATGCATCCATAAGGGGGAATAATGGTCGATGCACACAATCATAAATGTGACTCAACCCTTCTTTGGTTCACAAATACGCTAAAAGACTTCAATGTTATTCAAAACATTGTGATATTATACAGCAGAGTTTCCAAAGAGGAAGGACAAGACATTACAAATGGAACAGAACAGCAGATATTCACAATTATAATCTCTGGATATAAATAAAGCGATTCGTCTATTACGTACTATACCGTGTGGTCGATTTACATTTAGGAGTTTCTCACTGTAAAACTAGGACACATTTGGCACGAAGGCAATGTAACAATACTATACACAGTCTACACAAAAATCGCTAAAAACACAGCAACCAAGTACAGTACTTGTACAATGACTGTGTTATATATTCCCACCTATGTAACATCAAGGGGAAATAACAGCTAGGGTACAATGTGGCGGTGCATCTAGCTTGATAATTACATAGACGACATGGAGCACCAACATCAGTACATCATATATATCTATTTATATATTTTTACATTAATATGGTTTATGTCAATGCAAATAAGTTCCCTACATTGTGCTCTGTTACTTGTGAAAAAATATTGAGATCTCATTCTGTTTTTAATACTGACCTTCATATAGTACAATAAAATGCCATTTTTTTAAATAGTTGCTGTAAGAATCATTCAAGCGCTCAGATATTCTTGCTATTTGTTATTTACATTAAAAGTAACCAGAGTTGATCTCATATAATCGACATTATATTAAGTTCATTTCCACTCAACGTACGGTTTAGCAAGAATACCGGTGTGCTTCTGTGGTTCTCTCAAGTTCTGACTTGTGTCCTTTTTTATTTATTTTTTTACTCGGATAACCTTGTGTGCAAATGTTTTGAATATATACCATCGCTGCTAAAGACAGAAGAGACGGAGAGGAGACACACAGGGCTTGTTATTTGTTGTGCGTTGCCAGTGAAGACCTGTAAGCAAAAAATTCCAATGTCTATGAGACAAAGAAAGAGGACATGAAGCCAAGCTCAAGGCTCTCCAGAGTCGGGCATGTTTGGGCAGGAAAAAAATGGAGGTTTAGGTGCGGCTCTTACAAGTCACTCCCCAGCCGCTCGAGCTCCTCGATCAGGAAGTCGATGTCTGACCTGGTGGCAGCTGGGTTGGAGATGACCATGCGGAAGAAGTTGACCTTGTCTCCTTGAGGCTGGTAACCCACCATTGTAGTCCCGGACTCCATCATCATTGCCTTGATCTTTGGGGCCACCTGTTGTGGAAACATAGTGTTACCATCTAAAACTTTCTTTGTGAACATCTAAATAGCCTCCGTATGAATCTATCTTTGCAGGCGGGGGAACCAGTGATGTAGCTTAAAAAGCAGATCGACGAGTCATTACCTTGTGCAAGCGCTCCCGCCTCTCTTCACCATCAGGCAAGCCGCGCAGGCTCGGTGGAATATACCAGAAACACACATTAGTGTGCTGAGGCTGATAAGACAAAATGGGAGCAACATTTGTAACGGAAACGCCCTTGTAAACTATTCTTCTCATATTGTCAGTGATACAAAATGGTCTAATCACTCCTGACACCAAGTCAGGATATTAAACATGTTGTCATAGTCACTCGTCACAAAAGCCCCGATAAGAGTGGTAAAGACAGTTTTGCTGTGTTGTTGCAGCTGATATTCTTCCATCCACTGAATTCTGATTTATATTCATCTGACAGCTCAGTGCAGTGAATATTTGTGCCTTCATTTGAAAGGGATTTGCTGTGTGTGGAAAGAATGACCTCACCTCTCCGTTGAACACCATCTCGTAGCCCTCTCTGTTTTTTATTTTATCGTAGAGGTATGCCGACAGATCCAGGCACTTGTCGATGTGCTGCTCAAATCCTACTGTTCCCTTTTGGGTAAATTAGAACAGAAAAAAGAACAGGATAAGGAGTTTGTTACCACCCCATTTGAATTACAGGTATGAGGGAGGCTTTTGAGGAAAATGGCTGATAAAAACAACAACCTTTGCCTTCCACATGAGCCAGAACTTGAAGATGTCGACGTGCCGTCCACACTGAATGGCCTTGTCGCCCGTGTCGTATGTAACATCGTACTGTTTGTCTGGCTGGAAGAGGTAACCAGCGCACATGGAGTTGCAACCTTGTAATAATCCCTGCAATGGAAGAGACACCATATGGTTACCAAACGCTGCGAGAAAACTGTTATCTGTGTCTGCGTGCGGCTGTGCTGGAGTGCAGCAGGCGAGTGAAAAACACGGTCTCACCCTCTCTCTGACCAGAATGGCGGAGCACTGCAGAGGCACTCCCATCATTTTATGAGGGTTCCAGGTGACTGAGTTGGCCCTGCGCAGATATTGAAACAGTAAACACAGCTCAGTGAGTGTGTGCGTGTGTGTGAACGTGCATGTGTTTGAGTGTGTATCGAGACTGCGAGCAGAAGTGGGAATCTAACAGGACAGTGAGTCTTTTAGAGAGATAAAGTCTGAAACATCTGTGGTCACGTGCAAGCTGACTACAGATCTGAGATTGTACACCATTGCGGGTTTTAAAGGGGCACTGCAGCAATTTAGCATTCCCATGAAGTTGGGAGGGCTGTCCTGTGGCTTAAGAGTTAAGGTGCAGACCATAGACACAAGACATTTGTTGTATATCATTCCCCATATCTGTTGTCTCTCCCCTTATTTCTGCCACCTCTCTAAGGGCAAAGTAAAAAAACAAAAGAAAGAAATTAGAGGAAAAAACATACAAATTAAGAAACAAACATTAAAAATCAAAGCAGCAGAGCCCACGATACCCTGACTTTTACTCTCAAGTATGGGTCAAAAACCCCAATAACACTGAATCCTACATTTCCCATAATGCAACTGCAACTATGTTAGAACCTTGCTGCCTGGTAACTGCACATAATCCCTTTAATTTATATGTGTATGTGTTTTCTTACCTCTCTATTCCACTCAGTTTGTGCCTGTGTTTCCTGGACATGAGCAAACCTCCTCCCCACGCACCCTGCAGAGCCAAACAACACATTTATTACAGCAGGAGCGCTAACGTCTGTTACGGCTGATGTTTTTTTTTGTTTATTTTGTATTTTCTATTAAAGATAATCAATATTATCTTACATCCACATGAAGCCACATGTTGTACTTTTCACAGATGTCTGCAATTTCGTTGATGGGATCAAAGGCTCCGTAGACGGTGGTGCCAGCAGTGGCATTTACGAACATGGGAACATACCCCTGCAAACCGAGATCATTGGTGGAGGGGGGGACAAGAAAAACAGACGTTGGTTACAGTTCTGGGCTGACTTCAAGTAGTTATGTTCATTCTCTCCCTGAGATTGTTGACATCAAAGAGATGGGCCAAAACACATCTCTCAAATAATGCACTCTTCCTGTCTGCAGCCAGTGCTTTCACATTTTTTCTAGTCTGCACATCACTTTGCCTTTGAAGAATTACTTCCTGGAGAGGTACTTTAAACAAGGGGCAGCATCACATGCGCGCAGACAGAAGCATTAACCTCACTGAAATAACCTCGCCGCTCCGACACACATAAGTGTTTCCCTTCGCTGCAAGTAAACTCCACAGCTCAGAGGAGTGTTTCTCATCGCGCGGAGACACCGATAGAAGCAAATAAATAAGTTAGATAGGACGACGTCTGAGTCACTGCTGCTGACGTTCACCTTTTGCTTGGCCTCTATTACTTTGGCTTCCAAATCAGCAGGAATGACTCTGCCCCTGGAAAAAGAAGAAGACAACAAGCAGCGAGTCATCCACATGTTGGATCTTTAACCGGACTGTGTGTGTGTGGGGGTTTAGTATGAAGCCAACCTCTCATCTGTCTTCAGAAGGATCAGGTTCTCCGTCCCGAAGCCCAGAGCCGCGCTGGTTTTCTTGATGGAATAGTGGCTCTGCGAGAACAGATATTACACACGTTTGAGAGGCTGATATCGAGTGTCGTGATGAAGGTACTTGAATGTTGAGATGAGAACAATCAGTGATCCCGTGTCAGACTAACGTGCTCTGAGGTGAAGAGGATCAGCCTGGGCGCAGCTGCCATGCCTTTGGTCTTGACTTCGGGGAAGAACTTGTACCTGGCGATCATCACACTGTACATGTTGGAGATGGCTCCACCTGCAGAGGCCAACAGTGGCACAAAGTCAGTGCTGTAATCAAGTACACCTCTGAGGTTATTGTAATTCTATTTTACAGCACTTTATACTTATACTGCACACACACTTGTGCCAAATACACTCGTTTTCACTCTACACTACATTTATTTAATGGCCTTTGTGACTTTGCAGATTCAGAGGATTGAATACAAAATGTAAACAACAAATAAATTATGATGCATTACTATCGAATAAGCCACCCTCGATCTAGAAAGTAGTAAAAGTTTCCTCCATTTTTACCAGCAACGTCGTTAAAGTGACGAACACATTAATAATCCAGAATATTGTTTGTGTGAACTGTGTCCTGCCGGCACTCATGTACTTACGAATACATGATTTTATTTATGAATCTGTATTCCCACATTGTTGTATTGCTGCTTTTAAGTAAAAGACCATGGCTGCAAAAACTGAACATCTGGTGCTCCTGCCTGTATTTTCTTGCTGAGATATGAATTTTAAGCCTTAGTGTAAGTGTTTATCGTTGGGTTTGTGTCTTGTTCTGCCTTATGTGTTTTTTTTGTTGAGTTTTATGTATTTTAATAGCCCACAGAGAGATGGGCATTGCAAATTAACTCAGGCTATAAATGCTGTGGTGTGTGGCACAAGTTTATGCTCCATACTGTACTTGCCACTGGGCAAATAAACATTAAATAAACAAACATCTGATAAAGTAGGACACAATAACAAAAGCCTAACATGCATGATGGCTCTCAGTTGTGGAGCTCGATTGCTGGGTCGCCTCTCACCTGGAGAAAATATTCCGTCGCCCTCTCCACCAGGCCAGCCAACGATCTCTCTCATCTTCTTCAGCGTGAGCTGCTCCATGAGCACAAAGACGGGGGCGATCTCATAGGTAAACCTGGTAATGAGTGAGGGGGGGGGGACAAGGAAAACCCTCCTTCACTCTTGACTGAACAAACAGTATAATCTTCACTTTATATTTGTATTTCTTGCGTGTTCACTGAACAACAGCGTATTAATAAAACCTTTGCTTCTCTGCAGTGAAACTGCAGGAAAGACTGATGGGATCAATATGAAATACACTGATATTTAACAACATGCATTTGTATACTCTAATTGTACAGTGTGGATACCCAGCATGCTGCTCTCTCAATATAAACGGAACAGATACAGCGTTATGTACACCTTATGTCACACCTCAGCGACAACGCCGTCTTGTTGTTTTAGCCTCTCTGCGCAGTGGAATGACACAACAAATACAATACAGCGCTGCAGTGTGTGTTTGCGGAAAATTAGCGAGAAACATGGTGTTGGCCCAGTGGGAATATGAAAAACATGAACAATGTGCCTTTAACGGGAGCAGCACTATTAAAACAGCGGAGAAGTAAAACGAATCGCCTGCAGTTACACTCGCAAAACAAAGTTGTCTCGGGTGACTTTGAGTTTTCTCATTGCAGGAAAGTTTTTTCACGCTTTATCCTCCCAAGTATATAATTTTTTCCCTGTGTCATCAAAGTACATTAAAAACCCTCTGCCTCGGAGAAGAGCACAGTCGATTTGGAATTACAGCACAGGCGGCCTCATCCATCTTCTCCTGACCAATATTCTTCTAATTACATAAGTATCCGTCTATTCATGCAAAGAAAGTAAATGAATCAGTGGAGAGCGCGACATTGTGCCCCACAGCATCTTCAGCACGCACACACACACACACATACAGTAATAAGACAAACAAGTCGGATGCCACGTCGCAGATGTCGCACATTAATTTCACCGCATTCATTCATGCAGACAACGCTCACTCATTCTGATTATGTAAGACCTGGATGTGATTGTCAGTCTATTAGTGTCAGTCAATATCTGCCAGGGGTAATTAGAGTTGATGGGGTAATTAATAAAGGTAAATTACAAGTATGTAAGCAACCTCCACCCTCTGGTTCAAGTCATCCTCGTTGATGTCGCCGAACAACACCAGCTACCTACAGTACTTCTGGACGTGTCAAGGAACGAGGATTTATAGTTCACATGTTGGACTGCTGGATCACCAGGATGGCTCAGGATTTGGACCAAGTTTTATCTCCCAAGCGAATCATCGTGCAATGAGCCACCAGTTTATAAGACATGAGAGTGCAATCAAAAGCACCTCTGACACAGAGTCATGGAAAACTAAAGACAGGCTTTACGCCAAAAGGCAAAAGTCGTGGCTGAGTCCCACTGATGGCTGCTCACTTTGTGTACAGATGGTCAGAGGCTCTTTTCCCCTGCTGGCATTGTTATGTCACAGGAAGTAGCAGTAGATGAAACAAAGACACCATGTAAACCGCGAATACGAATCAATATGCAATTTAGTTTGCCTGCAGGGCTGAATTATGTGACCACAACCCGGGTGCAGGCCAACGCTGACAACACTGTGGGGGAGTAGCTGTACAAATGTCGTCTTTTGTGCTTTTTATTTTCTCGCTTGATTGACAGCCTATTAGAGCATGCAGGGTATTCTCTCTCCACAGACGGTAATTACTGTATGTCACTTCACGTATTGCACTAATGGAGAGCATCTCCTCTATATGGGCCATTTCAAAACAGTGAGTGCAAAAAAAAAAAAAAAAAACTGTAAAAAAGTTGAAAAAAATGTAACTTAATGACTTCCAAACTGGCACTAAGTCTTATCTCTTATATCTCCACGATAATCTGAGTGACTGTATTTATGTATTGCAAAGATAATTAGAAAAATGAACTGATGGCTGAGATTAATCCACAGTACTCACATGTTGGTGTTTGCCGTGGAGGTGAGCCACTCTCCTGCCAACCCAACGATGTCTAATCCGGTGGACAGCTGGTTAAAGAACCTGGGGTGACCTGCGATTGACAAAAGAGACAACAAAGCGACATAATCCCCAGAAAAACAATTAATCATGTGAGAATCTGAGAGAGAAAATGGCTTATCTGTAATCATTACGCTGGCGTGTAAGCTAATGAGAGTTATTGATCGTGGCAGGCCGCTCTGTGCCTTCAGGCCTCTTTGCCCTCACCTGTTCTCACTCCGTATTTCAGGGTGTCCCTGCAGTCCACCAGGATCTGCTCCAGGGACTCGGGCTGGTCGGACAGCTCCAGGTTGAAGCCCTCCATGCCCTCCAGCAGCTGGTGGGGGTGGTGGAAGTCCAGGACCTTGGTGGATCTGTCGAAGGTCTTCCTAACGTAGTTGGTGAGGATTTCCACGACCTCCAGCAGGAACTGCATGGTCTGCTCCTCGCCATTTTTGGCAGGCAGCAGATCTACAAAATAAAACACATCCGTTAAATCGATGTCTGCGTCTGCCTGGCTGGAGCATTTTCTAGTGAACTTGAATCCACTGACTGGAGTTTTTACAGGGCATTTTAGACTATTTACTCATAGGTTTGCTGTGACTTCTGGGTTTTTTAGCAAGCTGATGAATCGTTTTTCTCATTTATTTTGTGCGAATTCTCCAACAGCTGGACCAAAAAAAAAACAACTCACCAACAGACACAACAAAAGCCAGTTTGGACCTAATTAGCTTCATTATAAACCTCCACTAGAGAATCACAAGAATCTGACTAATTTACTTTCACTTATTCCCACCTCACTTTCTGCGCGATCGATGCCTGAAAATGAGCGCACGGTGTTCGTTTGTAAGTTTTCTCAGTGTGAAGGGGACATTTAGTCAGCCTCCTACCTCTGGCGAACAGGTTGGAGAAGTCGGTCTCGGTGCGTCTGAAGCGCGCAGCCCCGCCGCTGTTGTCGCAGCTCAGCAGGCTCTTGGCGCTGCGCTCTTTGAAGGAGCTGACGATCCTGCTCCTCTCCTCCAGACTGTTGTTCTTCTGCAAAAAGCCTAAACGTTTGCAGGAAGAAGAGGAGTCCGCGGGGTGATTACACTTCCCATACATGATGAATGCTTTTTTTTTTTTTTTTTTTTTTTAAATAAAAACTCTACACCAGGCCCATTCCTCTCTCTCTCTCTCTCTCTGTTTCTCTCCCTTTTTTTCTGTCTCTCCGTGCCGGGGGTCCCTCCCTGCTCGGGGACTCCTGTATTTATGGGCGGAGGTCTCGGTGGGAGGTTGAGCTCTGTGACATCAGCACCAAACTCCATCCGAGCACAAACAAGCGGCTGTCACGTATCAGACGCTCAACTCTGACGAAAGCCTCCAGCAGAGCATCAGCATACGTGAGGATTCATGAGAAGAGCCAGGTACCGGTTTTTTTTATTATTTATTCTTATTTTTAGACTTTTTTAAAAAAGAAATTCCATGTGCATACTGTGTCACATTGAAAACCTGATGTGAATCCAACCACTTTGATTTTCGTGTTTTTTATTCATTTATTTATTTATTTTTTGTTTAATTTTCCTTTCTTCTCTTCCTTATGTTGTGCAGCTTCACGGTGCTGGAGAATTAAACCAGCAGGACGTGTCGGTCACAAAAAAAAATTAAATAAGTAAAATAAATAAAAAAAGCAGAAAATTGCAGTGAGCACCGGTGCGTGACACCCACCATTATGGTACATGTCAGTCCGTGTGTGTGTGTGTGTGTGTGTGTGTGTGTGAAAGTCTCAGAAGTGAAAAGGGATCCTGTGTAATTCTCCTCTTTCATTTCCTCAGCTCAGGAGAAATCAGTCCTTTTGCAGATCTAAATATATGTATACATATATGTATATTTTGGTTAAATTGCCGAGATCAGATGTAAGATAAATATTATTTAATGAGATAAAAATAAAAAAAACAATGCATGTTCGTCCAAAATGTTTAATCCGGGGTTGGGTAGTGTTTGATGATCCTGATCGGTTTCTACCTTTACATCATAATTTATCATTTTTGTCATCATTTTATTTAATTAAAATAAATAAATAAATAAAGCAAACTTACCACATATCTTCATTCCCAATTTTCTTGTGCATCCGTGAGCGACTCCACACCAAGCATCGTAGCCTGAAACGATTATTACAAGACAAGATAACAATCAGAGGGCCTCACAGAAGCCTGAAGAAAATCCACTTTTATCTTTTGAACACATTGACGGTGGAGTGATGTGACAGACTGAAATAAACCACAATGGACGTGTTGGGGATTTTTTTTTGTTTTTTTGTTCAAACATTATGAGGATCTGGATCAGCCCGTTTCCAGCGTGCGTCACCGTGCGTGACCTGACCTGCGAGAGGACGTGAAATTAATTAGCCGTTTGGATCCAGGCCACGTTAAAGAACTAATTGAGTGAAAAGACGCAAAAAGAAAAAAAAAAAAAAGGTGGCTGGCCGGTGACAGATAGAGAATTAGTGCGTTATCAAGGGCTCCCAGCCAGAGAGAGAGAGAGAGAGAGGATGAGGCACCTTGGACAGGGGGGAGGAAGGAGGGAGGGAGGGGGGCAAATCCTCAAAAAGCAGCAATTTGGGGGAGGGTAGAGAGGGGAGGGGAGGGGGCAGTCCCATCCCCACATCCCAATTTAACCCCTTGCTTTGGATCATTAGATAAATCATTGCCCTGCTCAGCTCATTGGACGCACTTTAACTCAGTCCTCGCAATGATTTTTTTTTCTTTCAGGGAGGGATGAGATGAGCAATAGAGAGACAAGCAGAGAGGAGGAAAGAAACAAAGAAAGATACAGAAAAAAAGGAAAGCAGAGAAGATGTGCTGAGACATAGAGAAGATTTAAAAAAGACTAAATTCACAGCACTGTACATTTG
The DNA here is from genome assembly GCA_037176925.1 of Amniataba percoides. Classification (NCBI taxonomy): domain Eukaryota; kingdom Metazoa; phylum Chordata; class Actinopteri; order Centrarchiformes; family Terapontidae; genus Amniataba; species Amniataba percoides. The sequence goes on along the minus strand of JBAJHX010000043.1, from coordinate 10,672,429 downwards.
CAGGTCTGCCTGACATCCTACAATTTTTTTTTCTTTTTGCAAACCAGCTGACAATGAAAGGACAGAGGTGGCTGTATGCTTTTCCACACTGCCCCCTCCTCTCCCATCCTCTCTTTCTGGAAGGCTACAATGCTTAAGTGTGCCATTAGGGGCAATTTAATATGGCTGAATTAACAGCCACTTCAGGGGCAATTTCCAGTTTTTTTTTTCCTTTCTCTTCTTTATCCCCCCTTCCAACATGCAGGCACTTTTTCTAATTCAACAGCAGCAATGAAATAAAGGATTTTTTTTTGGTCTCATTAAAAAAAATGCATCAACAGCAATCTTAATAATAACAACCATCCTAATAATGTGAGACTCGTTCAGCCCTGCAGCCTCGGGTTAATCAGCCTCAGTGATGTTGGCGGAGGACACGAGTCTGACAGCAGCATCCGTCCTGAGTCTGCAGCCCGCAGCTCCGCCAGCGCGACCAAATGGCAGCGGATTATTTTCTCTCTCTCTCTCTCTCTCTCCTTCCCTCCATGAAAATGATGGATGGCATCGCCCACAAAGTAAATAGCACGCGTGAAAATGGCGTTTTATCTGTGATGGACCTACTTGAGCCCGGTGGTCGTAAATTTGTCGAGTTGGGATCCGGATCTCCGCCGGAGGAGGAGGAGGAGGGTGCAGACGCCGCCATCACTCCCGAGACCTGCTGCCAAAGTCCTCACACCTCAAAAAGCCTGGTCACTTCTTTTTTCCCCCCTTAATAACCACCCCCAAAAAATCTCCTTTTACTAGGAAAAAAAAACCCAGAGTGTTTTTAAAAGAGAGCTTCAAGTTGGCGGCACAGACCTGTAGACGACAAGGACACAGTCTGTCTGACAAGTTCAGAGTCTATTAATTGGCACAAGATGCAAGAAAATGAAGGAATAATAATAATAATAATAACGATAAAAACATTGGATGCCAAAAGAAAAAAAGCCTCCAGTGCGCCTACTTGCAGCATCTCATCAATTCATGTCATTACAAACTGCACATTGTTGCACCTGAAGCTGCACAAACAAGCTGCCACCTCACCCAGCCTGCTATCAAAATTGTGTAAAAGTGCAAATAAATACGAATTAAAAATAGCGAATAATAAAAATGCAAATAAAAGCCAACAAAGGGCAGATTCTTTCTGTTTCTTTTTAAACTTCATCACAGTGGCCTGTCTGCTCATCTGTAGCCTCCCTTCAGCTGCACAAACTTGCACGTTTGAGATCAACTCAAGGTGATTTTATTTAGACTACCTCGTGCAATTTTTTTTGTTTCTTTGTTACTAAAAGAGAACATGCATTCATCTTTCCAAACCAACAATTAATGATTATTTAAATTAATGGGGAAAAAAAAACAAAACAGCTTCTTCACACATGCAATTGACACACAAACTGCAGGCCAGCTGTGCCACATAAAGCTGATAGTCTGGAGCTAAATCTTTTTTTATATATATGTATAAACACACACACACACACACACACACACACACACACACACACACACACACACACACACACACACACACACACAC
>JBAJHX010000043.1:10651003-10670780 GCA_037176925.1 Amniataba percoides | reverse complement strand
CACACACACACACACACACACACACACACACACACACACACACACACACACATATATATATATATATATATATAAAAACACCTGTTAGATCATTCCCAGCCACAATAAAGAAGTTGCTTCAGTTTTACACTTGTTTGAGCGCACACATGAAGACAAACACTCACCGAGATGATGCAGCTCCAGGCGAACAGGTGCAGTCCCCCAAAAAACACACAACACACACACACAGAAGTGAATTCAGCAACCAAATGAAGTCCTGGAGGAGAGGCTGCTGCGCTCTTTGGTTTACATTCCAGCAGCAGAAGAGGAGGAGAAACGGAGCCGAGGCACAAGGTGACCTTGCTTTTTTCTTTTTTTGTGTGTAGAAGTGGGTCTGATCTGTCACTTCTCGCCTCGTCTGTTCACTGTCACGGAGCGGAGCAGCAAAACACCATCAGCTCCTCCGTGTGTGTGTGTGTGTGTGTGTGTGTGCTGCATGTCCGTGGACCCGTCTGGAGGCGGGACACCCCCCCCCCTCCTCCACCACACACCTCCTCCTCTTCTTCTTCTTCTTCTTCTTCTTCTTCTTCTTCAAGTGTCACTTTTTTTAAGGTCACTTTTTTAAAGGTCTCCTCTTCTTTTTTTATTTTATTTTTAAGGTCTTCGGATCTGTATCAGCTCTGATTTGAAATCCTGGTCATGGACTTGGAAGTTTGAGGCTGTGAGCAACACATTAGGGAGGGGAGGGATCAGGATGGAGGTGGAGGGGGGGTGAAGAGGAGGAGGAGGAGGAGGGGTCGGCTGGTTTTGTTCTTATGGAAAAAAACAAGAGGAGAGGAGTGAGGAGAGTCACACATCACAGAGACTTTTATTCATCACATTGCATCCTGGCTGGATCACTGAAAGGTTTTGCATAATCTACAACTCCTCCTGTTATTAATTTAAGCAAATCTATCTCAGTTCAGACACTTTTTCTTCTGTGTAGATTAGAGGATGGTTTTTTTTTGGGCTGGTGAAGACGTAACCCGCGACATCATGACTCACTGACAGGGACGAGCAAAAAAAAAAACATCCATCCAAGAAAAAAAAAACAAACAAACAAAAAAAAAAACCCTGACATCCACAAGGTGGCAGTGAGAAACCAAGAATGACTCCTGCAGGAGGAGAGACAGAAATGCTCCAACCAGCTAATTATACACCGACCCATTAAACTGGACAGAAGGCAGCCAATCACAGGCGACCAAAGTCTCAAGGGGATGGTGGTGATGATGATGATGATGATGATTGGAGGGGGGTATCTCTTATATCATGGATCTGATTAAAGGTCATTCTGTCATGTGCTTACACTGTTACATAGAAAGACTCCTGCTGTGAATCATGATGTCGTCATTTGATCTGACAGGTTTTTTTTTAAAGGAATTTGCACCATGTATGCACAACGTTAGGTGATGAACTAAGTATAATAGACAACAAGATGGATTTCGTGGGATAGCTCCACATACTGGATCTTTAAAAGTCTTAAAACCACACTTGCATGCTAGAATTTAGCTTTGGAAACAATTCCTTCCTAACTTACAGTTGTTTTGTTGGTATAAAATTATTTGAATGATTGTCACTGCAGTTTAACACAGAAACACATGGAGGAAATTTCATACTAGGAATATTTAAAGTCTGAAATGTATATGCATAATTTGGCTATATCAGCCGGGTGACGACTCATTTGAGCTTCAACTTAACTCGAAAATGCACTTTTCTTTGCACAGAATGAAGGTTTTTGTCTTCAGTTTGTTACAACAGAAACAACTCAGTGGGGATCTTTTTGCAAATAATTACAGAGATCAGTAACTTTCAATGAAAATACGAGCATGCAAATAGAAAAATGTGAACCTATTACTTATTTCAATTTAGGTCATGTACATTCAGTCGACCGGGGGCGGTTTGTGGGCCTCTGAGGGTCAGTGTTGCTCACTCTGTGCCTCTTTGATTGTCCGGCTTTGTGTACGATCAATACTCTTCACAACAAATGCATTTCTCCTCGTCACGCAGCTATTGGATACCTGTCCTCTGCCGATACTTGTCGTGAGCTCTTTATTAAAAAAGGCCACCCTGCATTGGCAACAACACACAACGATATTTTCCTGCTCTTTGTCTCTCAGCTGCAAAGGCTAAAAAAAAACAAGATGTAAAAAAAAAAAAAAAAAACAAAGGGAAGAGGGGTGGGGCTGTTTTAACGCTGGTAGCTGCATGAAACTGTCCACAAGATGGGGCATAATCCAAATGTAGGAAGTGAGGAAAATTGGGAGAGAGAGAGGATTTGGGCGTCAGGGAGGGAGAATATTCCTGCATTTGTTTGTGACAGTGATCATTTTCATTGCAATCTGTGAGATAAATCCGACCTAAACATGTCTGAAAAAAGAAGCAGGAAAAGAAACAGGAGATTTTTCCTTGAGAGAGTGAACGTCTCCCGGCCCCGTTTCTTTCAGAGCCGTCAGCCATCAGTGAATTTCCCTCGACTGTCGCACGGTGTCTCACTGGTGTCACTGCTGTCTCCCTTGTCTTGTAAACTTTTCAGCTTTTTACCCCCCCGCCCCCTTCCTTGCCTCGAGAGACACCCATGGGCTAAATCCGACTTCATGCGTCCGCTTTGAATAAACAGTCCTGTGACGAGTCAATGGAGAAATTACGTTCAGATAACACAGATCAAATTGAGAGTTTCATCAAAGTTACACACACACAAAAAAAAATCAGCCTATAGACAAGTCGGCCTGCAGCAAAGAGACACCTGCTGAGAGAAGACGCAGACTGGTGACGCTCCGCTCTTAACCCCCGAGCTCAGCGCTGAGGATTAAGGATAAAATGGGCTAACGCTGCACTGTGTGAAAAAAAAAAAACCTGTTTGATCTTGTTAAAGCAGGTGAAGCTACGATAACATCAGCAGCCTTCATCTGGGACCATTTCAGGGCCGTAACCAGAATTAAAGAAGCGCTGGAGCCACGAGTCCCCCCTCCCCGACCCCCTTCCATCACCAACGCCAGAAACAAAATTTTTTAAATGCCTTGTTTAAAAAATTTAAAAATTTCTCAATTTTTTCTCATCCAATTAGCTGTGAAATTGGTAACACTTTACAATACAGCACAGGAGATGAAAAATGAGGCAGTTACCGAAGGACCGAAGAGCCTAATGATTGATGAATAGCTCACAAGTAGTTCCTGAACAACTCTGCATTTGACTGATTATTCTGACTATATAATAGATAATTATAAGTTCATCGATACTTTGAGATACTACACTGATTTATTGGCTTTTAACCCTTTTACAAAAAAATAAAATAAAATAAGTGATATAATTTTTTAGCAGCATGAATCATAGACACTTTTTCTTTAAACTTCTCACATGGCTTCATTTAATCGTCTGCTCAAACTCTCCTAAGAAGGGAGAGGTCCGAAAAATGAAACTGAATTTATGTGTCAGAACTGTTTTTTTCTTTTTCTCTCTCTTTGGCCATTAATCATCTCATGACCCCTCACATTTATCTGATGACCCTTTGCAGGGGGGCGATCCTTATGTTGGGATCCACTGGACTGAACTACTTCACTGTATATAAACGGTACAGAGCAGCTGTGATGCATTTGTATTAATGACTCAATTTATTATGTCAGTCAGAGGGGACAACTTACTCTAAATACTCAAGTACATTTACTTTTAACAACTGAAGTACATTAAGCTGATAATACTTGTACTTTAACTTCATATAAGATTTTAAATGCAAGACCTTTACTTGTAATGGAGTATTTCTACAGTACAATGTTGGTAGTTTTACTTCATGTAAAGGATCTGAAAACTTCTTTCACTTCTGTTCTTGCATGATTAGTTCACAGATTTCTGTAAAGTGACAAACTGACCACTTTTTTAATGAGACATTCCTCATGTAGCTCACAATCATCTGATGCACAAAACATGACAACACATTCATTTATAATGATGGCACTTAAATATTAGTTTAGTGTTTTTGTTAAAGGCCACTGTTCACTCCTCACTGCATTGCCCTCCCCTCACATCAGGCACTTTACTCTGGTCTTACATCCTCACAGACATTTAGGAAAACTGGACACAGAAACAAAGACTGTGCATGCCAGTGGATTTATATTAAGATAAGAAGTAAAAACAACATGAAACAGACGAGCTCATTTCTGTACAGCACCAACTCAATAAGTAAACTAAACATCTTTTACTAAGAAATGATCCATTAGAAAAATAAGTGTGATGAAAATAAACCCATACGTACAGAGGAGGCTGCCACAGGACTGCAGATGGCGGCAGGAGCAGATGGATTGAAGACAGGCCCCCAGGTGAGGCTCAGCAGCAGTGATTCAACACCCACTTCCTGTAGACCTCACGTGACTGGGTCACGTGACAAAGGTGAGAGAAATTATAAGATTTCACCAGGAGGAGGTGCAGAGGACCAAAAATAAGGTTGAAAGGCAAAAAAGAAAAGAAAAAAGAACAAACTGGGACGTGCTGTTTGTGGTTTGTTATTAAGAAACTTACTGTGAATTCTCCAGTTTATAGTTCATAAAACAGTATAAGATATTTGTTTCCTCAGCTAGGATAAAGTGCATTTACTCAAGTAGTGAAAGCAGGTATTATTTTTTCTGCACTTATTGTGACTATTTTCTTTTGGTGCAGCTTCATACTTTTACTACTCAGAGGAAAATATTGTTCTTTTTACTCCACCAACACATTTGATTGATAGCTACAGTTACTATGACTTATACAAATAAATATTTTACAATTTAATACATAATAAAATATATTTACATACAATTTGATTATTGTTTTAGATGAAACTACTCAAAAGTGTATATAGTAATCCAATGTCACAATACAAGATAACATTACTCTGACAGTATAATAATTACTTTTAAGGTTTATTCTTTAAGTGAACTTTACTGATAATAATTCTTCAGTTCAGTTTGAATACTACACATTTTGTTTTTAATTAATTATTTTTAAATTGAATTTCTTAATTCATACTTTTACTTAAATAAAGAATACAAATACCTGATCACAGATTACTGGTAGCTTCCTGGTATAATGCCCTACTTGTAATAAGGGTGGCACCCTGCAACTGATTCAGAGTTAATCAGGAACAACTTTTGCAGTGGTCAGCGTGTTCATCCACAGATCATTTGATTATTTCATAATGTTATATTATTGTGTCCCAGTCTGTGATTGGGAACGTTATCTGATCAATAGTCTGCACATTCAGTGATTGACTACTCATTGGTGAGTCATCAATTATCAGGTCACGCTTGATATGTTGCTTACTTTCTCTCTGTATTTCATGTGTCTTATTTCAAAAGTTTATTTTCTGTAAATTTCCCAATTTGAACATTTAACTGCTGTATTTTAGAGAAGATACACTGAGTGCTTTATTTAATTGGCTAAAAACTAGTCAGGCTTGCTGAACCGTGAATGGCCATGGCTGCAGGAAGGATGTTTTAACATGGTGTCTCAACATCACAGAACTGGTTATGCTGGAAAAAAACACTTTTTCTTCAAAAAAATTATATATATTACATTTATTTTTTCCATTATCAGGAGACAACAACCTCATTATGCCGAGATAATTAACTCTCAACATCAAGTTAACAGAATAAAGAAAATTATTGCTGCCAATATTTTGCACCAAAGAATACTGGAAACAGCACATAGAATCTCATCATGTATGTTTTTATGGGAATAGGTTGACATTTAGCAAAACATCTGCACAGTAAATATGTATTTAAAGGTAACTGGAACAATTGATCATGTCCTAATTAAAGGAAGAAGTTATAACATGAGCTTTAGAGGTGCTGCTTTGTGGGTTTTGTTAAGTCAGAGTCAGGCTAACTATATCTGTTTTCTCTCTTTGTGTCAAGCTCAACTAATCCAGCCCATGCTGTTTAATTAATGAACATATTTAAATGAATAATCTTAAAGATCTTAATTTAGTTATCTTCTGATAACTGTGGTGAGGAACGGTCATTGCATGTTTGTTTTTGGACCTTTCAGTTTCAAGTTTCATTGTTTGTAGTCATCAATCTTTTCTTTGTTTTTTCAGACAAAGTGACTGTTTGTGTGCAACACTAGCAGAGACCAAATACACATTTTTCCAAAAATACTGAATATTTCCTTTAATTACAGAACATAAACTTACAAATCTCCTGCAGAAATGCAGGAGAAATTAATTTTAAAACAATCATACAATGGATGCATTATCTGTCTACAAGGAAACACTGACTTCATGTTGTCGTAGAGAGAAGGAAAATAAATACATGGGAGCATGGGAGGCTATTACAATACATGACTAAATTAGCCTTTTTTAAAAGACAGGGATGCTCACTCTTCATCTGAGGTTTACAAATGAAGCTTAGAATAAGGTTGAAGCTCAAAGAGGGTCAAGGACGGAGCGTAAACAAGGTTGGATGCTGAAAGCTCAGAGGATCAAAACAAGTCTGCAGGGAGCAGCTGGTTCAAGAGCTGAACTCTGTTGTATTAGTGGGCGCACACTGTGAAGCTATGTAAATGCTTATCTGCATCTAAACATATTTATGTATTCAATAAAGAGATGGAAATCAGCTATAAAGAAAAACACACATGTTATAATGGCATTTTAATCACTGAGCACTGATGTATAAATCATGACGCCCATTGTGACACATGAAATCTTCATTCAAAAGTCACAGTTTTAATAAGAGCTGGCATGAAATTTCTTCTTTATCATAAGACTTTTATATGTCTAGATAGAATGAGACAAAGTTAGAATCTAATTTTAAAATTTTTCATGGTTTAAATACCCAATACCCCACTTTTACTCCCTTAAACCCAATTAAAATATGCAAAAGTACAATCCTTTAATTTTCTCACAGAAATGCAAATGACTCAAAAATGAGAACAATCAGAGGAATTATTAAACAATGGAAAATAAATCTTCAAGTCTCTGTGAAATTATAAAGCAATGACATGTCTGTATGGTAGAGTAACACATGCACACCTAACCAAGGAACTACAGGAACCATCACTCTTTGATTGTTTTGTGTCTGATCGCTCGCTGCTGTGCTTTGCAAGATGGGATGAGATGCAATATGAGGTCATCTCGACTGAGCTACTAAACCAGGTTTATTGTCTTTGACTGAATGAGCCTGTTGTGTTGTCCTTACTGCTGGGTGTAGTTTAAACGGGTCTCCTGTGAGACATGAAACCCCCCCTCAATCACCTCCTCACAGCTAGAGACTCTTAAAGCTCCTGTGTGAACAACATGGAAGAGCCGAGCCTGAATCTCTCACATAAAGTCCACTTTAAGAGGAAATGTAGTTGTAGTACTAGTACTATAGTATCTGCAGCAGGTACAGGTGCCATTAGGTGCCATTAGGTGCCTACTTCATTCCTCTACAGTGTGACAGGATGACATAATTTGTTTTTTTTCCTTCCAAAACAAATTACTGCTGAAAAATACATCAGTTTCTTAAAGGTTTAAGTTTTTTGTCAAGGGCTGGTTGGGTTTAACAAAAAACAAAAAACAGCTGGATTTGCTTGAAAATGTCAGGTTTGATTAAAATGAAAACTCCGCGTAGTCATGGTGACAGTGATAAACACAAGCTTAATGAACGACTTGGGTCTTATTGATTCATCCATCCACCTCGACCTCTTCTTTATACAAATTTTTACACCTGACTTCCTCTTTTGCTCCAGTCATAATTACCCTGGCCTCTAGGGGGCACTTTCACCTGATCGTAATCATAGTTTCTTGTTTTTTGGGCATTTTATGAAAAGATTGATGCTTTTGTATTTCTCGGGAAGACACGTCTTCGGTTTGGTACAAAACTGAACTGTTTCAGCAGGGTTATCACGAGTGTTCATATGTTTCTTGCAGAGTTACTAAAAGTCACATACTGTGAACCACAGTCGGACAAAATAGACAGGCAGGTTTAAAAAGCTGCCACAGGTTCTTTCCAACACGTTTTACTTTAGAAACAGGACATCTGAAAAGTAAAAATTCTCTTACATGAATATTTTCTGCCAGTTTTTGTTTTCACGTGAAAGATTTTCTGTATTTTGTGTTTTTATTTGTGGTCGTCTTACTGTCATGACTTACTTATTTCTGTACACGAATGAAAAAATAAAAATCTGTTGTGAGGTTGTTTGCTTTGAGTCAGAGATTTAGTTCTGAATATCCAAGATGAACTTTTCCGTGTCTTTTAAGGCTTCGATAAAAGTGTAAAGATGCTCTAGGGCACTTCGGCTGCAACTCCCACATTTGATAATCATCTAAACGTCCAGACAAGCCACTTTCACTTGCCACACTAACAGCAGCTGCAGAATTTCAGGCGGTACATAACTATCCTCTATAAAGTGCAGCAGAGCTGTTGACATCAGGGATTTGATTCATGCCACCGCTTGTCAGTCATTTTATTTTGAAGAGTCTCTGCAGAGTCACAGAGGATCATGTCTGATGACAGTCTGTCCCGCTGCTGACTGAACCTGATCCTGATCCCCTCAGCTCACGGAGTGAACTATTCCATTTTTTATTTAAGGTAGCATCCTATTTTTCATAATAATGATCAGTTATTTTATAAACAATAATAATGAATTAGTATTAATATTATTAATATTCATATTTTTTAACTTTTTTTTTGTTTTTTTTCTATCTCTCTTCTTTTATGACTTATCTTTCAGTGCTTATTGTCAATTTAATGATTGCGTGTATAAGCAGTATATAAACACTTAATACGTTGATTATAGTACAATAAAATAAATGTATAAAATTATACATATGTAAGTATTTATTACTGTATTACTGTATATTCAACTATGCAGCTAAGTTGATGAAAGACAGAATAATTAGGCTGAAATGATGTTTACTGACACACGATGACTCTCAAACAAATGTGTTATAGAGCATTTGCTTATTACACCTGTAAAAAATAATTCACAGACAGGTTGTGTTTCAACATCATGCAGACTAACCGAGCCTGAAAGTTCATTCTTGTCTTTGGATATAACAGCTGAATGTACTTTGACCATAAATTCTGAACTCAAGGTGAATTTATTAGAGTGCCTCTGGAGCTTTGAGTTGTGTACTGTAGTCCTCATCAGTGCATCCTGTTTTTTCAAAGTCATTATATGGAAAGGAAAAAGTATGTATGATTAAAACATAAAGACACCTTATGTGCTTACGGTTGTTTGATATCATATTAACAATTGTTCATCATCAGTTTACACATTAAAAAACTGCATTAGACAAGAACTGGGTCAATATAGCACAGAAACAATACTGAACTTTACCCAGTATCAATGAGCTATTTTGGCCCAGTGTTAGTTTTCTCCTTTATGCTACTGTATATGGTGTATATGGTTGTCAATACTGTAATTTTACTATTTTCATCTATACACACACACACACACACACACCATCTGTTAGATATCTGTCAGATTTGTGAGCAGGTTCCCTCCTTTGTTTTTCTTCCTGAGGTTTCCTCCATTGTTTTCTTTTATAGTCTTTTTTTTTCCTTTTCCCTCTCAATGCAAATCTGTGATTAGTGATACTGCTGTATAAATAAAACTGACTGGACCTAAACAGGTTATTTTTGACTCAGTGTTCGACACAACAGGCTCAAGTCTGAACCTTAAACAGCCATAAATGTTAGTTAGTCCCACCAAATGATTTGCATACAAGATTCAGTCACTAATAGTGATGAAGTTTAAAAAGGACTCAGGTGGATCATAACAGTTCACAAACACATTTTAGTTTGGGCAAATTGCCACTAAAATGACCACACTAATAGTGGGTCAGCAGTCTATTGTCCTAAATGGTTTTCTGCCCACTGTGCTGGCTAAAGTTAACCCATTACTGCTCCAGCGATGTGCCTCAGAGGAGTTTTTGACACAAGTGAACATTAAAAAACACAAACAATTGCTGCCTCCAAGTACATGATAGTGAGTTTCAACTATTTGTCAAATGTTTATATGCCACTTAAACATGCTAGAAAAGGGAAGCTGAAAAAAAGTGGAACCATGACGGGAATGGTACGAAGAATTAGATAATTAGGAGTGAGAATTTAATCTGCTGCACTGCTTATGCTAATAATATTAATGATGCTTTTCTCTCCGTCAGACAGTAGAGATGAAATTATTTCAAATCACACATGGGCAGGCATTTGTAACATGAATAGCTGAAGTTCTTAAAACTCTCCTTCATTCTTAAGCCACAACATATGATATCCTTTTGAGGAACAAATGAGCATTATGGCCTCCTACGGCGTTAAAGAGGAGCGACTCTTATTTTGGACAATGAAGCCAAATCGGAGGCGAACGATGCCTTTGTGAAGCGCCGGTCTGGTGTATTCAACATATCCATCCATAGGCAGCATTTTATAATAGGATCACGAAATTTGGATAAAGACGTTACAGTTCAAATGGTCACGTCTCAACATACTACCGAGGCTGTCTTCTTCAAAGCTCCTCTTTTTGTGATGAATGTATGTTAATATTTGTGCAGAGTGTTCATTCGTGAGGTTTGGTCAAGTTGGAACTCTCATAGTCCAACAGCCTGTGTACAACAACGCCACAGGAAGTGTCCTTATACCGCTTACAAACATATATACAGATATATGAAACTGCAGTAGACTATTCTAATATTCTGTTTGTTTTAAAGATGCAATCAGTCGTTTTTGATCATATAGTTTACAGGTACATGCATTGTGGACTGTTCTGGGTATTTTTCATTTGATGACCATTAAAAAAATACTGATGTGGTTTTGTACTGTTTACAAATATTACTGACTTCGACAAACCTCTTCCAACACGAGGAGACAGTAAAGGAAAGTAACTGAATACTGTCATTGCCTAATGTTACCCCTCTTTTTGGCTGTTTTTCCTTTAATTTAAGGGACAATATATATAAATATTGTTATATATATTAAAGTAAATTAAAGTAATGGAATACATATAAGGTATTCAGGACACCTAGCTGAGGCTGATTTGTAGCACCTGTCCTTCGTTACTTTTTAAAATTTAGGTTGAAATCAGTTTGTTGAGGAGCAAATGTCTGTGTTTACATTTAGATGTTCTTATTGTTGTTGCCTGTGTGAATCACTCTGTTGCACCTTTAAGTCAGCAGATAAAATCAGCTATATCGGGATGATGAAGTAAATTAAAGCAGATTTCAAAAGGGCAGCTAATATCGCATTGAACTATACAACAATACCAGAAGGAAAGCAAAGGAAACTAAATGTGCATCGTTAGGCACGTGTGAAGGAATAAGAGCAAAATTGAGCAACACAAATGGACTCCACAAACCTTTCAAGAACGGACGCATGTGACGACACATAAGTTGTAAAAAAAAAAAGAGTCTTTCTCTGGATATGAATGTAGTTTTCTTTCAAACCCCCACAATAATTAGCTACAATTGTCACACTAAAATTTCTATGCTCTGATGAACCAGAAGCAGTTTACAAAAGGGGGCGCTGTTGAGGCAGAAAACCAACTGTTCAAAAATACCAGTGAGTAACTATGTTTCTTCTCTTCACACTAACATTTTCAGTGATCCCTCGTGAGACAGACAGGACGACAACCTCTCTGCTGAACAGGATCATTGTATCATCAATATCAGTATCACAAAATCATCTTTTATTCTTTTTTTTACCCCAGAACTTTAAATCTCAGTGGGAAATCAACTAATATGTGATGAGCAAGCAGCAGTTCGTTTACTTCACAATATTACAATATGACACATAATGTAGGTGTCAGTAGTGTCAGCTTGCTCCCACAATTTCAGCCTGTTGGATGAAAGAAGACTGAGCTCTTAGCCGGTTAAGTTTAGTGAAAAAAACCCTGAACTGTTGTCAGGTGTCCATTAAGGCTCTGACTGACTCACAGGTGAAACATCCTGCACGTAACTCCTGCTAAAAGCTCAAAGTGTTTCTCTGTTAATGGGTCTCATCTCAGCCTACGGTGTCACTGCAGAGTCCTCAGAGGTAAATGTAAAAAGCAAAAAAAAACCCACAAAAACAAACAGAGCACATCTATTAGAGTCCATTAACAAATTAAAGCATTCCTACACTTGATTCTAATGGAAGCACAATTAACGTCAGCTGTAAAGAAAATGTGTGATATTCTCAAAACAGCTTCATGTAAAATTTTGTTATTTACTTTGAGAGCTGTGTGCATTTTTATCTATAAAAACATTTTTTAGTAAGCACTCTCACCTCATAATTTACTGAAGTTAACACCTCTCTACTGAATTAGTAGTTTAATTAAATTATGTTTCAGGACGTGAGCACCTGTGTGCACCTTTTGAAGCGCTCAGGTTCGACCTGTGATGGAGAGAAATCTTTAGCAACAAGCTTTAAGTCACTTTTTACTCAGTTGGCGGTCAGATTTTATATTTGACTGTTTGACATTATGTTGTAAATAGTGTGTGCACATTTTTTTCAGTCACTCCTGTAAAGATTTTCAAACACAATCCAGGATAACTCAACTTCTGTCAGCTCTACGCTTCTAAAATATTGCTTCGCTTGTGTTGGAGGTTAAACAACAGCAGAGAGCCGCAAGAAAAAAAATGGCATAAAAATGCAGAAATCTTTTGGTCTTTGGTTAAAAAGTAATATTAAACTTCTGTTCTATTTTGGGTGAATGATTCTTTATGACCATCGACAACAGCTGGAGACTAAATATTAACACACTTTTTCCTGCAAGCCCACTCCACTTTTTAGATTTTACAACACAAAACAGTTTAAATTTATTAACTTAACTTTTGTAAAACTTTGAAAAGAATAAATGAATCCACTAATCACCCATGTAACTGAATGATAGCAAATGAATTATTCTGAGTTGAGGAAAATGTTATAATCTTTATTCTCACACAGTATTTGGGTCATATCAACAAATAGCAGATCTTTTCAAGAGCATGCTTAAAAACACCCCATAAGGAGCAAAAAACGGACACTTTCATTCAACAAAAGCTATTAAATATAATTTACAGGGGAGTGAAATCTTCCACCGAAGACAATGATCAAAACACAAGTTGAAAACTTGTCTTCCTTGATATGATATAGACAGTGAATTCAAACTCATGAGCTATAACTTCTCCATGGTGCCAAATTAACTTATGAAACTTTATATATATACAAAAATGTGCTACACAGACCAGCAATGTTAGAAACTATTGTCAGGATGGAAGGGGGTCAACCAATGAAATAAACAAAATAATAGCCTATAAAAAATGCAGCTCACTGTGTACTTTTAACTAATGTAGGACTGACTGTATTGCACTAGTGATGTCTACTGTTTCAAAACGACTACAAGGTGTGTTACAACATATTCCTCGTGTCCTCCCTTTTGACGTGCTCGAGCGTCTTGTCGTGACACTTGCTCTTTTTGTTCTGGTGCGTTTTGACGTGTTTCGCCAAGTGGTCACTCCTCATGAACCTCTTGCAGCAGTCCGGGCAAACAAAGCGCTTCTCCCCCGTGTGAGTCCTCAGGTGTCTCTGCAGCTCGTCCGACCTGGTGAAGCTCTTCCCGCAGAAGAGCCAGTTGCACACGAACGGCCGCTCCCCGGAGTGCCACCTCAGGTGCGCCTTGAGGTGCGAAGTTTTCCCGTAAACTTTCCCGCAGCCCGGTATGTGGCATATGTGCTGCTTCTTCTTGCCGGGCTCGTCTCCGGCCGTGGAGGACTGGCAGTTCGGACACCTGCACCTCCTGCACCGCCTCGCAGTCGCCAGCGGGGACTTGGTGTGCAGCAGCGCCGCGATCTGCGTCTGGTACTGCGCGAAGTCCGTGTGTCCGAGCACCAAACCCCTCTGCAGCTGGAAGCGGTGCGGCCCGAGCGACGGCGAGTGGCTGACGTGGTTCCCCTGCTGCAGGCTCCACCACGGGATCTCCTCCCCGGGACTGGGGGACAACTGTCTCTGCTGCTGGTGCACAAGGCCGGAGGGTCCCGTCACAAAGCTGGGCATCGCGGGCGGGATGGGGGCCGGGGCCGCGTAGCTGACGGCCGGGACGTAGGTGGGGGGGCAGGTGGACTGCAGGGACTGCATGGAGCACGGTAGCATCTTTACGGGGGAGAAGTCATAGGGGTAAGAGGGGTCCGCCGGGGGGGTGAGGGGCAGTTCGTGGTGCGAGCTGAAGGAGCTCTGGATGTGCGCGGACAGCTGGGGCTTGGAGGATAGTCCGAAAGTGGAGTTGCCGGCCAGGCTGCCCTGCGGGGTCCCCTCGTTAGTCCACGGGTGAAATAAACGCGAAGGGGAGCCCAGGGTCGGGTCGTAGGGGACCTGGAGGAAGTCCGTGGGGTTTGACCCGTGGTGATGCCCGATCCGGTTACAAGTGGCAGCCAGGAGAGCCAGCGGAGAGTGTTTGCAGTTCTCTGGAGAGGAGTTCGGGGTGCGATCCTGGATAACCAACACACATTTTTATTATTATTTTGTTAACGTCCCCATGTTACAAACACTACCTGACACACTTTATGGAGCCAAACACTTACATAAAAACGACTGTCCACACATAATTTTATCTCTAAATCCAGCCTGAAGTTTGCGTAAAGTCGCAGGTCGTTTACGCACAAACAATTAGCGTTTGTAATGAAATGACATGACAGTGGACCGTGAAGGCAGCACTTCGTTTTTTATTATTCTCTATCTCTGCGTGTAAAAACTGGGCTCGTAAATCACCCCGACGAGCGACTTTACAAGTTACCGTAGTGGCGTAAAAAGTAAACACAAAGTTGCGCACAAACCTGGAGAAAAGCCTGAAGTGTCTCATTCCGCAGTACAGCCACTGCTGCCATGGTAAGAGCGTCCTCCTCCCTCTCGGATACGGCGGGAAGAAGAAGAAAAAACAAAACTATAAAAAAAAAAAACACCCCCAAAAGAAAAAACAAATAAAAAAAACCAAAAAACAGCACTTAATTCAGATAAATGTGCGCATTGGCGGCGTAAAAACGCGGCGTCGGGCAGCTCCTCGGCTCTCCGCTGCTCTCCTCTCTCCGGGATCTCCTCGGTCTATCTGAGGAGTGAGGGATCACTTCTTAGAATTTGATAAGGACTTTGGTGGGCCGCCAGCCAGTCAGAAATAAGATTTATTACTTTGAAGTTTGCCGCTGCCCAATCATCAAAGAATGGCGGCTCTTTGAGAGGGGGAAAGCAAATCCTTTGAATCCACAAAGCTCCTATGGTGTGTTTGTTGGTCTGGATAAAGGAGCTGATTATTAGGGGGGATGGGAAGGGAGGAGATAAAGGCGGGACAATTAATGAAGTAATCACTATGTGGGAAATGTATATACACAAATAATTGGATTTTCTTGATCAAAGACCCCCACGCCGCCTGGAGACCCCGGTGCTGGATGCTGTAGTCATCTGATCCTCTTTTTGTAATTAAGGATTTGTAGCAGAACCCCTATGTGACAATGTGACATTGTTATCTCTGGAGATCTCCAAGAGCGCCTTTGCACTGAACTGTTTGATGGAAAAGGAGAGAGAGAGAGAGAGAGAGGGAGGGGGGGCAATAAGAGAGGGACCCAAATCAAGTGACTCAACACAAAGTTCTCATCTCTGAAGAATCTGCTCTCTTTTACATTTCTAATGTGAATTAAAATTTCTTTGTTGTTTGCTTTTGAACTCCAACACGGGCATTAAACACTTAATTATGCCCTCTCTGAATGATTTAAACGGGCCTGCTTCTCTCTCCTTTTTCGCTCATTTCAATCATTTGTTTTTATCAGAACCTTACTCTTAATTTAAATTTTTTATTTTATTTTTTTTCTCCTCTCCTTCTCTCCTCTCTTTGTTCAGCATCAGCCTGTAAGCTCCTCGAGCCTTGGGGGTAAAATTCCCAGCAGCTAATTCAAATTATAACATGTTACTTAACATGACACACACACACACACACAAGAGGGGGGGTGGGGGGGTTCTTTTTTAAATCAGGTGACAAATGCAGCACTTTAAATTGGTGATGTCTCAATTATGTTTTCCCCTAAAACTTGTCATGTGTCAGTGTGTCTCTGGAGGAAGTTCACGTTCATCCAGATGTGTTATAATGTAACACTGGCATATAATTGCTTCAAACATTTAATTAAGGCAAAAAAAATACCCCCCTTCCATCCCCTACACACACTCACACACAATGTAATGTCCAAACTTTTGTGGCGTAGCAGTCGAAATGGAAGTCGTAGTTTTCTATGTCAACTCTCTGATCTTTATCTGGCTTCCCTGCAGAAACAATCACTGTCCTCTCAACTAGTTTGGAGCGGCAGATTTTGAATTAGATCTGTTCCTTTGAAGGGATTAATGTTCCCAGTCCTCTCCCACGGCTTTACACACAGTCATGAGGGAAAGGGGGAGTCCTGCTGGGCTGCACTGGAGCCATGTTAAACTACAAAACTGGTTACAGGAGTGGTGTAGTCACACTGTTGACTGATAGAAAAAAGAAAAGAAAAAATAGTGCAGATTAACCTTGTTTATATCCAGTTGTGGCAGCAGTGAGTGATGAAGTTTATTGTACAGAGTTTGTGAAGAAATTGGCAGAAAACAGGAAGGTCGCTGCTTTGCATCCTGAGCCATGTCGTATTAAATCAGTGTGTGTGTGTGCTTTTGCTTTATAAATCAGTTATGAACAAGAAAGAAAAACAACTTTTGGCTTGTGAAATGATGTTTATCCTCCTCCAGGATAACGAGACAACTCCCATCGTCTTCTGTGTTTTTGTTTCACCGGTAAGATGGATTTTTAGCACAGACAGCACACTGCAGACTTGATGGCGCATTAGAAAGTGAGTATTTATGAATGTTACACCAACATTTCTAAGTAAATATGAACGTCAACTAAATGGGATTCCTCCACAACCTGGCAACCCAAAGCTTGTACTTACTAATTCATTAATGATTTATTAAGCATTTATAAAGCCATTAGTCACAACATGAATTGTGGCGTCTTAGCGTTCATGTATTCGCTTTGTGCATGTTGGTGTTAAAGCAATGTGACACAAAGCAGCTCAGACCAGGTGAAAAGAGAATTATGAAATGGCCAAATGGTTTATGGATCACTCAAAAATGAGTTTTCGGTTGCCAGATTGTGAAAAATTTCTTCAGATGGTGTTTATCCTTTCCATTTGAAAAATAATTCAACTATGCATGTTGGCAAAAATATTAATAAATACTACTGGGTTTCTCAATTTCTATTAAGTATGCAAGTCTGTCATATGTTAATAAGTCATTAATAAAGGATGTTTTCTCAAATCCATCTCAGATTAAGAGATAAACAACAGAAACAACTTGATAACCTCAATGTTGATTTCACTGATGGCTTATGACAGTTTTATAAAGCAGCACGTAACAGTACGTGTTTATTAGCCATTTATAAAGCTGTAATTATTCTTCATAATCCAATAAGGACCTGCTATTAGAAAGTGCTACCAAAATATCTGACCCAACATTTTACTGTGAAATGTATTTTATGAATGCATTTTGAAATAAAGGATTCTGAACAGGTGAAAAGAGAAATGTGATTCTGTAAACTCCACCAAATCAACCAACTAAATGACTGACCAGCTCAGACGTCACGGCTGTAAACACTTTTGCAGTCTACTCCAAAAGTTTGTATTTGTGCAGAAAAGTGCTGTCAGTTTGCCTCCAGGTTTAAATGTCAGATAAATGTCACGTGTTGTAATCTGCTGTCATGTGTCAAACCAGACAACTGCGAAAGCAAAGCGAGAATCCACCCTAAAAACAGCATGAACATTTTTCTATGATCCTGGACAGCAGCAATGATTTGTGGACATTAAAATAGCAGATATTAATTCTGATTTGGGGTGGATTTTCACGTAAATCTGCCAGCTGTCATGCTATGCAAAGGCACATTTCAGCCATATGTGACAACTGCATGAATTTTTTGCGAACCATCAGCATTACCAAATTATTGATATCCTCCTTTGAGATACTCGGTTCCGCCCTAAATGCAAGTTCTTACATTTTAATGCATCTCAATGGGACTCCAGCTGAGGGATGGATTTGGCTGAGCAGGACTTTGATATAGTTTGTAAGAAATTCATGACTGTGTGCTCGACACAATGACCAGTCCCTGAGGTAATTTACTTGCTCCAAACCTTCACCATCTTATGGCCATGCCTCAAGTTTCTCAGGGTCACCTCAGCAGTGGTTTGGCTAAAAGAAAATGTTTGATGGGAAAATTAACTTGGAGGAACCCCCACTGCAACAGTTTTCCCGCCTGTATACTCAAAGGTTTGAACATGGAATCAGTCGGCACCATCCGTGTATTTCATAAAGTAGCAGAGAGTCAATCAACAGAAACGCTATTAAGAGGTGGAGATGAGTACAAGGCTGCGTTTTGTCCAATAAGAAGATGCAGCTGTTTCCAAAAGGCGGGAAACTTGAGCAGGTATTTCTCTAAATATATAAATGTCAAAAACATAAATCAGGTTCTGACTTTCTTTAGTTTTGAATCAAATTTCATCAAAGTCTGACTTTCCAGAGAATAAAACTAAATGAAAAAGTTTCTAGGTTCAACAGGTGACTGTCATTCCTGTAAGGGTTACCCAGGGCAACGATTTTGTTTCTCATAACAGGCTTATTCATTTCATATCGGTATTACTTTTTAACTTCTAATGTGAAAATTATAGCCAATTGGAGACAATTAAGGGATGTTGTGTTGTAACCCCATGGTGTAATGTCCTGGAAAAAGATGGTTAGATTTTTTGAGAGTGTTGTTTTAGATGATTGCAATAATAACAACAGATATGATGCAAAATCAGATGACAATTTAGCAAAGCACCATAATGCCACTGTGGTGGGTAAATTATATTTTTCTATTCGCCGTAATTTTTGCATCAGATGTGAAAAGTGACCAGTTAACAGTGAACACGAGAAGAATCAAAAACGACAACAGTCAAAAGTCAGTAGTTTAAACTCATTTATTTGATGCATATAAAATGGCAGTTCTAGAAATAAATAAAAATTTACAGTAGATAATAAGTGTGTTGCTGAGTTTGTTTTGGTTCAGGTCCAGTTCAGAGTTGAAGAAGGCAATCTGCAGGAGAGAAAGAAAAACTACACTGAAATTTCTCATTATGCTTCACACTCAAAATACATTTCACCATTATTTTTAAAGAAAAAAAAAAGCCTTTTCTGTTCAATGTATTGACCACAAATGAATCAGAGAAAGAGATGCTGCATGTGGGTCTTGACATTTTGAGGGAACTGAAAGTTCTAGGCGAAGGTTTGACAGAGTCGGGGGGGCGATGCCACAACACGAACCCTTTTTAACTTCCCATATTCTCTGGACAGTTGGAGAGAAAACAGGTTCCACATCTGTCTCGAGCCTGAGATATCAAGAGGCTTGGGCATGAGGGTGGAGGGGTGAGGTGGGGGTGGAGGGTGCATGTGTGAGAGTGAGAGTGAGTTTCAGTGTGTGGGAGAGAGAGAGAGAGAGAGAGAGGGGGAGAGACGCTCGAGGCTACTGGGTACTTGAGCCGCTATAATGGTGTCTCGTATGAGAAAACATCTGTGAATTTCCTCAGTGATCTACAACAAAGTATAACTCAGAGCAGTCACTCAGCAGACCTTTGAAGTTGCTGTCTGACAGAAAGCTGCCATTGTTCGCAGCCCCCAACACACAGAAACTCCAACTTTGGTCTCACTAATTTTCCCTGCAATGCGATACAACTCTTTTTTTTTTCTCTCTCTCTCTCTCTCTCTTCTGTGCCTATGAAACGGAGGATCTCTGCATATCCAAGAGCAAAGAGCAAAGCCTT
>JBAJHX010000043.1:10619434-10650903 GCA_037176925.1 Amniataba percoides | reverse complement strand
TCTCTCTCTCTCTCTCTCTCTTCTGTGCCTATGAAACGGAGGATCTCTGCATATCCAAGAGCAAAGAGCAAAGCCTTGGCAATGTGCAGGCTTGGCCTGGGGGTCACGTAAGGCGGGACAGGTCATTTTACCTTCCCTCAGCCCACCCTGGATGCGTTAATCCAGCCCTAAAGAGGGACACCCCCTCCACCACCCTCCCTTTTATGATGATGTACAAGGTTACAGCCTGCAGTGCTCTCTGAGGAAAAATTACAATAAAAAGATTTCAGCTCCAATCATCATATTTACTCTGACGCCATGAATGATCCTCCAGATATTCAGATGTTTCCAGCTTTAAGAACAGGTGGTTTATGTTTTTATTGCACTAAAAATGTTACTGCTCTAGAGCGCACGGGTGAGGCATTAAGAGCCACACGAGACACAACTTCTCTTATGCATTGATGTAACTGATGGAAAAAGAAAATATTGTCGTCTATGAACACTTTACGTTACACAAAAAGTTGTCAGTTCTTAGCATCTTTGGAGAAAATAACCCCCAAAACAAGCGGGACTGGAAATAAAAATGTGATTATTCTTGATTTTTATAGGAGTTGTTGCAAAAAGCTTGCAACTTTGTTTTAACATCACAACCAGATTCCATATTGTATGGGGCTAAGTAATCTACGAAATATCAACTTGCTCTCTTTGCTGGAAATATCAATCAAAATTGAGTTGCAACAAAACAAGAAAACCCAAGAGTACGTAAAGTATGGGACCTGTAGAAATATTTCATACACTCTAGTAGACAGTGGGGGGTCTCCACGGACGACTACACAAATAGGAGAAATCTGGGAGCTGCTGGATGCATTTTAAAACATTTACACCCGCACACTACTTTCTTCTGACCTCAATCAAAAGGTGGCTTGGTTGAACACCAGGTAATATGTCCAGCTCCTCCTGACAATGACAAAAAAACACCCCCAACAAAACAAGCTCTTTCTCTTACGCATCCCAAACTGAAACAAGGCCGTGGTAATTCTCACACTGTTACCCGTCCAGCGTTTATTCAATGGCAGCTGGTCCCACCATCTGGGAAAGCAGCACCGGGGCAAAACAAAACAGGTTACACCTTTGGCCATGCCAAGTCTGCTAGTGCCCCACTCCGTCTACAAACTGAGAGAGGCTAATCACAATTTCACGCTCTGATTTGTCAAATCCCACTCCAGCACCGGAGGCGGCGAGAAAACTTTTAAGTCAATAAATTTCATGGCGTACAGGATAACAGCTTTTCCGTACTGTTTCTGTTGTTATACACGTGCCTTTTATAGCTTTATATGGCCCCTTTTTACACGGAGGAAGCAGCAGCAGCAGAACGGTCGCATCTTCCTTTTGCAAACGGGGAAGGGAGCTGTAATTTTGACCAAAACATTTGGTCACCATCAAGATTACGGCAACAAACTCTTATCTCCTCCCGCTTGCATTTTATATTCATGCAAATGTTAACAACAAAACAGTGCATAGAGCGCCCTCAACAAACTGCAGGTGTGAGGAAGCTGAAACAAAAGCCACTGTAACCCTAATGGCATCCCTTGTCATTAAGAGACCTTTGATGTACGTACTCAACAGACTCTTTTATCTCCTTCTTCCTCCATGCCTCTTACTCTCTCTGTCTCTACCCGGCTCAACCAGTTTCTTTATTAATGCCGTCTTTAGGGAATGTTCTTTTGCTCAGAGCCCTCAACGCACATCTGACATCTGCTTGATGCTCACGTATGTGGCTTTCTTTTGGCACCAATCATTAGCCGGCAAAGAGCATCACAATGCTAAGTTTGTAGCCATTCTGCGTGTCAGTTCGTTCCACGCCCTTGAAGTTGGTGGGAACAAAAAAAAAAAAAAAAACGAACACAAAAACAAGACCTGGCATTCTTTCTTTACTCGTAAAACTGTGGCATGCAATCATAATATAGTGCAATATATTCTGCCATGGTGGAAAACTGACACATCTGGATACCAAAAGCACGTATACTGCATTAAAACAGTATTTGAAAAGGCTGCACATGAAAATGCCGGTATTCAAACTCTCACTTTGAACTCAAAGGATATAGAAACAGGACAATGTTGGCCTAATCGTGTTCCCTCTTTGAAGTGAGACATCACTATTAGGTGAAAAGGTAAGTATGCTTCTTTGGAAAATAAAAGCTTTTCATCATTTGTTAAGGCTGCAGCTCGAGCGATTTTCATAAAGGTGGTTTAAAACTTTGGATAACAGTGTTTGGGGCTGCCTTGGATGTTGCTCTAATGAAAGTGCGGCGCATGAAGCAAATAGCTAAAATGGCAAGAATAACACGAGCAGTAACGCTAGCCACATTAAAGGAGTCCTCTCTCGAGCACCAGATGTTGTCAGATTTAATGAGGAAAAACAAGAGGGAGCTGGATTTACGAAGACGCATTAAAGAAAACACAGGTGTCAGGCCTCCGACGCCGACCTGACATCGGCTGGCCCTGAGCATCCTGCCGGCAGATGACCGGGAGCGAACGCGGCAGCTTCGGTTCATTAGGTCAGAACATCTTTCATGAGAGTGACGACAGCATTTCATAACATTCGCCTTTTTGCAACACATAATCAGCTAACCAAGGCAATTACGTACACACCTCCGCTCACCTCCTCTCATTTGCTAAAGCAGGCAATCAGCCAGGGAGTTAATTTGGCAGAGAAAAACAGGGGAAGAAACACCCACTCTGGAACCATTTGTCACCACAGTCCAACCTTGTTATTCAAACTAGTGAGCCTATTTGAAATTCCTCTCCGTGGTAAAAACAGGGCCAAAATAATCAAGGGAGCATGATCACACTTAATTGATTCAGTGTACTTTTAAGATGCACTACAGGGTGCTGGGGTGACCTATTTCAGACTGCTCTTCAGAGGAGCCAACTATCCCAGCAAGGGAGTAATGCACAACAAGGATTTTAATTATTGCAGGATCTGTGGCTACGACCGGAGGTGAAATGCTTCTGAACTAACTGTGACACCACATTATAACACTGCCAGTGGTCCAGGGTATTACTCTTTGAGTTAAATATGAACAAGTCCAAAAGACCCATGCTGCACTGATGCAGCTTTATTATGTGCGCTAATTTGATCGTGGAAACAGCTGATTGGAATTGCGTCTTTAAAAAAAGAGAAAGAAAAAGAAATAAGATGTCCACAGACAATTAGTATCTTACCGCTAGATTAATATACATCATTAATGACAAACACAATATTAAGATAAATTTTGTTTTCAAGTTTCATTAAATAAGGGATGCTTTCGGTCTTTTTGTAATGAGGCACTTTTACTTAAGTACCATGCTAAAGCACAATTTTTGGGTACTTTCAATTTTATGCTGTTAAATACTTCAACTTCACAACAGTTCAGAGAGAAATACAGGACTTTTACTACATTTATGTTATGCATAAAACTTATTACGAGCTCATAAAATATAATGCATAACAGCATGTAAATTAAAATGAGCTCCACTTAACTGAGTGGTTAATAAAATGCTGCTTACACTTTCATGTAGCTGTAATAATAATCTAATAATGAGTAGATAATAATACAGCAATGACATGAACCATCATCTGCATAAGAACCTTTACTTGCACTTTACACTGTGAAATGGATCATTTTAAAGTAAACGATCTGAATCCTTCTTCCTCTGCTGTGTAGAGGCCGTGTTACTTCCTGGAGATGTGTGACATATAAAACATTTTGGATGACTTACAAAGGTACTTATACTCCCACTAAAAGCTTTGTGGTTGTTCAGCACAACAAACAGCATAGTTATGGTCGGAAAATGACAGGGTTAAAACCACAGAGTCGTCCACTTTGTTGACTTGGAAACCATAGATCATCTAAAATTTCACTTGCACTGTTTTTTTAATTACACTACATTTTAGGAGGAGGCATCTTCAAAAAAACACATTTTACACTCATAAAAAAAGAGAAATACTACATAAAACCACTAATGCAGTGGTGAGTCAGTCCTCCGTGAGTCTGATTTTGACCCTCACAGCACTGAGCAGTGGGATTTGATGAACACTTTGGGCCTCTTTAAACCCACCAGGACTCCCGTGAACCTGAACCTAAGTAAAGCTGGTCTCGCTATCGAGGCAGAGCTCTAATGTTTTCCCCGCTGAGTATAAGGAGGATGAGATCCTCAGTCATACCACCCTACTCTTCCTATTAAGATCAAAATCTCCTCTCAGGCCCTCGGGTGTCAACAAAGGGAGATGCAGTAAATGATATGCAAATTGAAAAGAAAAAAAAAAGCTCTACAAATCAACTCGCCAGCCCTGCATTTCCGACACTTCACATCTTAAAAGAAAATTCCTGTATTTAGGGTGAAATTCAAAGTGAGGTCTAGCTCTGCCTGTGTGAGGCTATGTGTGGTGATTCCAGCACTCAGACAGCACAAAGCCCCTCTAACTACAGGCAGCTCGCTGTGGGAGAACTCGAAGAGAGAGTTTTGGGGTTTCAGAGGGATTTGTCTCTGGATCCGTCTTAGACAATAGACATAATGCTCAAAAATAGGTAGATGTTTCCAAGTCAGGTTAACACCTCGGAGTTAGGAAGCACACTGCCTGTGAGATGAGGGGCTCCTCCGAGAAAATGTGGGGCACGGCTACAACGATAATAGATCTGTAAAACTGACAGAAAATAATCAGTGATCATTTTAATCTTAACAGAATCTTTTAGTTTTCTTTTGTTTGTGTGTATTTTCTTTGGTTGGTTTGCTTTTCTTTACTTTATATCATTATAAATTTAAATATAATAGAACCACTGACTGGTGGTCAAACACATTGTCAAGACATTTCTTTTGTCTCAGACATTTGTCGTTATTTTTATCTGACGGCTCAATCAAAATCAATCAATCTCATAAAATAATAATAAATAATTTGAATAATTGTATATTTCAACCTTGGTGTGGAGCTTAAACATGACATGATGACATTAATGCTACGAATAAATGAATGAACATTTGTGCTTGTGAAAATGGTTTTTATATTAATGAAACCTCCCCGCCCAGCATGTCACATGACAATGTTTTCTTTATGTTACATGTCGCTAAGTTAATTTATTTATTGATAAAACATCTGTATCATTTCACAGCAGTTTGCATGCTGAATAGTAATTTCTCATTTAGAACAGGATTTAAAACACCCTCCAAAAAAGCCTCTGGAAAAATGACAAACAACAAAATAATATTGAAAACTGTATCCACAGCAGAGAGTCAAGTAGAGGACAGGAAAAAAGTTAGATAATGTGCACCAGAAAGATGCCTGGAGCCCAACTTTTTACAAAAACGTATCATTTCTAACTGTAATCAAGCATTATTGTTATAAAACTTAAGCTGGAACGGAGAAACTGTGGTGGCTTAAAGTTACACAATGCTTACGGAAAATCATTGTTAGAAAGCTACTGATCAGTAAGTGTTCCCTGCAAACACCCTCCAAACACTTTGGATTAGCAGCTGAGGGCATCGCCTGTGCAGATCGCTTATTCTGCACTGCTGCTGCTCGCTCCACATACCACAGCACATCCAACGCTGAGGATGTTCTTTGGAGTGTCTGTCTACATGTCTGGTGCGTCTGTCTTACCGGTTGACATGGTTGTAAGGCTCAGCTCTGACTGACGGGAGGCCCACTAGAAAGGGTGGGAGGGGGGAGCGGTCGCGTACTCTTCCTCGGGGATTGACTCCACAGTTGACAGTAATTTGTAGTACTCATCTTCGCCATCCAACACTTTGATTTGACTGTGATGGGAAAGAGAGACAAGAAAGTGGTGAGAGGTAAGTGGGATGGAGAAATATCTAGACATTTAGAGTAAAAACAATATTTGCAGATGTAACGATGAGGCGTTACTTAAGCATACCGAGCTGAACCAGGATGTCATTTATAGTACAAATACAAGTCAGACCTTCAACAATTAAAATTAGCATGCTGACAAAGCCTTAATATGTAACCCCCCTCTCTAATGACGCAGAGCAACTGCTCATAAAAAGACTGTTATTTTCGGCTCTCCATTTACATTAAAAGAAAACAACTCCATTTCTGGATTCTCCTATTCCACAAAGGGCCTGCTCTGTTTAGAGTTGCTGTAAGTAGGAAAGCAGTTATTTACCCAAGTTTTCTCGGCTTCCTCTTGCTCCCCTGGTAATCCAGAGTTCTCTGAGGAAAGGGCCAAGAGCACACAGTCAAAAGATGAGCAGAGAGTCATTAATTTTTAATTCAAAGTGATTTTGTGTTGAATGCGAGCAGATGCTGATAATATCAGAAGTCACAGCATAATTTTTTCTGATCAAAGGGCTCAAGTGAGTCTGATGAAGCATGCATCTTGCTCAGCTTTGATAAACCACATCAATTATTCACCGTGAAGGCAGACATCCTGACATGAAAGCAACAGATAAAGAGCATAAGCACATGTTCAAGACAAGAGGCAGAGAAGCGTGGGGGTGGGGCTCCAGGGTCTGGCACAGGTAGGTTTAATTGTATTATCATGTGGAACCAAAGTCAGACAAAGGCCTTTATCGGCACTTTGAACTCACATTTAGCTGGTTGTAGTACAGGCTGTCTTCAGGGCTGTTGAGCAGCTTGGGCTGCTGGCCCCGCCGGCGAGGAGTTCTCTGCTGCAGCTTCATCACTGGACCTGCAACAGAGGAAAAACGAGGGCAGTGATCCAACCGAGCAAAACAACAACAAGCACTGACATGATCCTGATGGCGATGACAGCAGCGGTAAACAGATTCTGCCCTCGACTTTTTCCAAAACCCGTGCCCTCGTGTGACAAAGTGGCAGAAACGTCTAAAAATTTACTTTGGTTTGGGTTTCAGATTATGTAATTTCATCGATGAGCTGACTCAATCACAGCTTAACCTTGCACAAATCCACACACACGAGCCACATCTAATTATATCTCTGCTCACAGGTGCACGGCAGACGACAGCTCAGTTTGCTAAAGAGCCGCAGCGGAAGAGGCAGAGGTGAGACGGCGGTGGTGTGTGTGGTATCGGATACACTTCCGACTGTTCAAGCGTTTTCACTTTCCTGTAATGAAAACCCACAAAAACAAGACAAGTAATTCTAGTAATGTGTTTACACTGGGGCTCAGATCAGATCTCGCCAATCCCGCACTCTACGTTTAGGAGGCACCACCTACTGAGATGAATAAGTGGAAAGTTGCTGCAATCGTTTGCAAACAGTCGTGGAAAAAAAAGAACATTGTGACTGCAGAGAGACCACAGTTTAAAAAAGAAATTACAAACAAACACAAAAAAAAAAACAGTGTGGCAACACTAAAAAGTGCTGAATATCTATTATATTGTAATATACACACACACACACACACACACACACACACACACACATGCACACACACATAATTAGATTATACAATGTGTGATTGAGTGTGTTTTTGTCAGAGCTTATTAAGTATAAAGTAAATAAATAAGATAAATAAACGATATAAGTATTTTAAGGACAGTGATAGATGAGACAGTGTGATGAATTTAGTATGAGTAGTAGTGAAAATGCTACTCATACTAAATATTCACCTCAGTGATGAGTTAATCACAGATGCATCTTCAGAAAGTAAGCATCAAAATAAGTAATGAAAGTAGTACGTATTGTTAAAAAAAAAAAAGAGTTTGCCAAACAGTACCTGGAATAGTTCAACATTTACGTACAATCACAAGAGAAGATCGATGCCACTTTTAAATATGTACTAATGGTTGGTAGCAACCAGTTAGCTTAGCTTAGCATAAAGACTGGAAATGGTGGTAAACAGCTAGCCTGACTTACAAGATAATGAATTAACAGGTTATAACCCCCGTAAAAAACACAGATAGACTGCAACTACAGTTTTATATATAAATATAAAATATATATTTATATATTAATTCATAAATATAAAGTAGTACTAGTGAACTTCAGAGGTCCTGGTATGTCTATTTTATTGTCTTTAGAGCCAGGCTAGCTGTTTCCCTCTATTTCCAGTCTTTAAGCTAAGCTAAGCTAACTGGCCTGTGGCTTTAGGTTATTACTTCCCCACGTAGAAATGATTCCCATTATATATTCATAAAACTTTAACTATTGCTTTGTAGGTTAAGTTCACATAAATTAAACACTATTTTCAAGTTATGCCTGGCAGTTTTTGTTTTAATTGTTGAGGTTTTGTATCTGCAATGTTTTCCGACATACAATATAAGTAGATTTGTAAGTAGATTTCATTTTGTGGTGATTTGGATGGAGAGGCCCTATAAAATTAAGTGACAACCATTATATTTTCTATAAAAAGTACATTCCCACCATGCATACTTATAGTTAAGCTTAAGCTTAAAAAAAAAAAAAAAAAATCATCTCTGACTCAGCAGATCTACACGATGGTGGACGTAGAAGTTGACCCTCCCACAAATGCGAGCCGTGGCTGATCTGTTCAGTAGAGTAAGAAGTAATTTACACATTCAGATTCCCACTCCGTCACACGACTTTGTCTTCCCTCTCTGCCACTTCTCTTCTTGCAGATGACCGACTCTTTGGCAATTGTTTTCCCTGATTGTTCAAAACATTGTGACAAATGACAAATGAATTATTCATCGCACCGCAGAAAGTGAAACGCTACTGACGACTGACTGAAGATGACAAGCTACGTGATAACCTGATTATTCCGACCAAAGACAATTAAGAAGGCATGTTACATTCTCCTACAATAGCGCGCTCGGGGTTTCGATGTTTGTGGGCTACAAAAGTGTGTTTTAAAGCCGAGACACCTTTACAAGGAAGCATGTATATTTAATGTCAGATAACGTTTCATCTTCTTTGCCTACGTTTTTTCAGTGAGACAGGACATTTCTTCATCATCTCTTGCTACCTCGGCTTCTCTACCTTGACTAAAGCTGCATTTGCTTTTTCCATCTTAACACTACTTTGTACTCACTTTGAACAGACCTCATCGCATCTCAATCCTATACATCAAAGAGCAAGCACCCCCCCCAATCCTCCCCTCCACCCCGCCGTCTTTCCTCGGCTTTCTTGATGTTATTCAAACCAGCACAGGTTTACTAAAGTCACACTTTGTAAATGCCCAGAAAGTTCCTGTCAGTTCTGAGGTATTAGCTAACTTTTACCGTGAATCTTATCTATCCGTGCCTCGGAGGCGCGAACCGACCACTGTGTGAATCCTTGTCACTCTTGACTATTTCAGGATATTTAGATGGATCTCGTGCACTGAGAGGGGAAAAAAAAGCATGTGAGCTGTGTGTATTTCTTCTAAACAAGTATGTTGGTTTGGCTGCATCAACAGTGGTTTAAATATTCCACTGAGATAATTTGCTGTGTGAGGTTGTGAATCCTGAAAAAAAAAATACTGTAGCTACATGATGTGTGTTGAAAAGAGCATAAACCAGGACAAATAAACTGATGACTGTTTGCATCTCACATTTTAGTTAAACAATGTCTGTATGTAGGACATTGTTCTGCTAATGATGCAGGAAAGGATTTGATAAGCAAATGTTTTATTCCCCTGAAAATGCATCAAAGCACTCAATCACAAATAATGAATCTTGATGTCCTTGAACCAAGTTTAAAAATTGACTCATATTGTAAGACAGAGCACAGTCTGATTGTTTTATGGATCTTAAAAAATACCAAATCCAGTAATATAATCCAGTAATATAAACTAGACTCTTGGCCGCTTTGCGTTCAGTACAAGCACGCGTCTCTGTTTGCCAACCAAGCATACAGTTTTTATATCACAAGTGCCATTTCAGAAACCACAAATGTTGAAATCTTAATCCCAACTAACACTGACTGTGTCTTAAAAACAGCAGAAAGTAAAAGTTGTTGATTTCATTGGCTATATCCACAACTGTTGCTGGTAAATTTACTCAGCTGCAGGTAGTTAACATTAATTACCATTAATTCTTTCAGTTGGCCAAACAGGAAAAGTTGGTTCTTGCCAGATTAATCCAAGTTGGTGTTTGCAAACATAGTGTTGAAAAAGAAGAATCACCACGCTAGATCATTTTTTAGAAGTGATCTGACGTATCATTAGCTGATAGTTTTTGCACTATTGAAATATCTCAATAGCAATTTGATGCAATGTTATTCAAATCGCTTCAGATGTTCATGTTCCCCAGAGGATGGACTGCAACAACTTTGATGATTCTTCAGCTTTATTTGATGCCATCATTAGGTAAAAATGTTAATTCATTCAATACTTTTTTTCAGTACTTAGTTTATAATCAAATACCTGCAAATCCCCTGTTCTTTGTGTTTAGTGGTAATTAGTAAGTGTTAGTAAGCTAAACTCACAAAGTGACCATTGTAAACATTATATTACATGGATATTATGGAAAACTGAGGAAGTTTACATAGATTTAGACTTTTCACTGACTGACTGGTGACAAAAGGAAAAAAAATGCATTTTTCGGTTTCTATCAACAAAACAATCAGATATTTTTAATATAACATAGGGATGCAAAATGTTAAGTTTATAGAAAACCGTTACATTTTAAATTGCATTTGCACTATTGGTTAAAGAAAATCTCAATTAGATGTTTTCCTGAACTCCCTCAGCTGCTGTATCTACCGCTGCAGATCTGGAGCCCAAAAAACACGACGTGCGGGGGGCTCAGCTTCACCGTTTATCCACCCTGACCCGCAGCGATTAGAGTGTGTAGCAGATCAGAGGATGGGTCAGGCCTCC
The DNA here is from genome assembly GCA_037176925.1 of Amniataba percoides. Taxonomy (NCBI): domain Eukaryota; kingdom Metazoa; phylum Chordata; class Actinopteri; order Centrarchiformes; family Terapontidae; genus Amniataba; species Amniataba percoides. Next base: position 10,640,182 of record JBAJHX010000043.1, on the reverse strand, counting down.
CATCTCTGTGCCTCTGTTTGGGAAATCACTGCCATTTGATCCAGGCCAGCCCCAGAGGAATGCTGCTCCTGCAGATATATTACAGGCGAGGAGGCTGCCAAACTGGCTTCTGGCATGGGAGCGCGGCTCGGACATGGGCAGGCAGAGCTGGGAAGGGGTCAGACAGTGGCTCACACCAGGGGTTTGCTAAATGATCGTGGATAATGTCTGCTGTTTAGGGTGGGGAGGAATAATGGTCGACTGGGAATACAGAGGCAGCGCGGTTCATACAATATTGATTTCCTCGTATCAAAAGAAAGCCAGGCAGAGTTTGCTCCTCTTGGTGAGAGACTTACATATTGTACATGTTTGCTTCTTGAGATAAAAAGGACTGGAATTCTTTTTGAGATAGGTATTTCTTTCATTTTCAAAGAGCAGCAGATGACTCGCATTACATCTCTAAATACCACTTTGAAATCCCTTGAAAACCAGAATGCTCCTCAGAAACAACATAAAAGAGCTGCTAAAAGGGATTTTTAGTGGAATAAATTAGAGATGTATCGATTTACTCCCAAAATCACGTGTTGCAATCACCTGACTTCTCCCAGACCACAGAGAACCACTGGGGCTTTGTTTATTCAGATGGAGGGAGCAGAGGCACCAAAAGGCATGGATTATAAGGAAAAATCATCAGCAGGGGCCTTTGATGTCTAAATGAGGCATGTGCAACCCAGACCCCTCTTTTTACCTCGCAACCGCCTCTTCACACACACACACACGCACGCACGAGTGCATAAACCCAGACACATGCATGCAAACTTATGCACGCACGCACATACATGCATGCGCGCACTAACGCAGACATTATTCCTCAGTCGCAAACAAAGGCTCCAAACAGATATCTGAGGCTGAAAGGATTTCCAGAACTTTTCAGGGCTTCTGAGATTTATTACCGCTCTCGTCATTCTGGACATCATACTCAAATAGCAACTCATGTGCTTTAAATTATAAGACAAACTGGTCAAGTCCCCCAGATAATGCTGAAAAGGAGTAGTTCCTGCATCTGTTTTCACTAATGCGGGTGGAGGATGTTGTTACTTACAAGCAATTTTTCACACTGAAATCAATCATCTCGCCAGACAGCAGAAATGGAACTTTGACTCCTAAAGAAATGTCTGCGTGGAGGGAAAAATCTCTGAACTTTGTGGAAGTCGATCATTTGTCTGAGACGTAATACACGTAATTTATAACTGTGACCTAGCAGGGTGATTAAAAAGTAAGTAGTGAGAAGGGAGACGTGAATGACAAGGAAACCAGGCCAAAAATAGAGTAAATATGCAAATGAATGACATTAAGCTTTTTCTCTCCTGATCGGCGTGATCCGTAATTTTATTAGATAAAATGTGGTTTCTTTAACTACATAAAACTGTTGTCAATAACAATTACAAACTAATGTGGCTTGGAAAAAAAAACTTTGTTAAACTACATCAAATGAGTCCATCCACATGTGCGAAATTACAGAGAACTTGGAGTATCATTTTCCACCTTGATTTTACGTCTGAGGAGATTATTCTGTTGGAATTGTGATGATGAGTAGTTTGGAAGTACATCCTGTTAACTACTCCCACTGACATTAAGAGGATTACGTAGGTAGCGTCAGACAGAGGCAACTCCTTCCGTTAAGTTGAGTCTTTTCCTATCCCTTCCAAATCTCTGCTGCCGCTACGTCGAGCCTGTAATTTGCCTAAAACTGAAGGCATCCGGTTGAGACACTGTGATACGTGGAGACAGACAGATCAATCAAAAGGCTGAGAGACAGCGAGAGGGTGGGAGCGTATTTGTCTAGAGAACATGGAGAGGGTGGATCATTTGTCTGGCAGATGCACGTTGATATGATGATGCTGCCGCTGCTTTGAAGGTGCTGCTGGTGGTGGGTTTGCAGAGCAGCACCTGGTGGCTGCAAAAACCTCGTGGGAGGACATGTGGGAAGACGTTTAAGAGCCGTGGGAGGGGAGCGAGAGGAGAGAGGAAAGTAAGATGTACTGGTGAGCGTGGGTTTGACCTCAGTGAGGATAAAACAGCATCCACATCTCCAACGAGCTCTCCCAGCTGCAGCTGTAAAGCACAGAGGGGGCTCAGGGCGTCGTACAAAATCAATTTTTTATTGACTACACCGTGTTATGCACTGAGGGGACATAACTATAACCAATAATAAGTCGACATGAACTTTAACTATTCTTTGCAGCCTTTTCATTTCTCAGTTTCTCATCCCTTCAAACGGCCAGGTTAACTATCTTCCGAGGCACAGAGGTAATTGGTCTCTCTGTTGCGGCTCCACTTTATCACTGTCTCTCTCTTGACATGTATGTTTACCACAACTATAATCTTCAAAAAGCCTGTTAACATAAGTAGCTCAGCTTTCATAAACCATAAAGTCAGCTCTGACTGATCCTCAGCACCATCCTGTTTACCACGCTGAGGAGCATAAGCAGCGCTCTGATCATATCTGCTCGCTTGCTAGCAAAAAGGCTTTCTTTTCTACATGCGCCTCTGTGACTCATTCCCAAACATGTTGTATTAATATTCAGACTCAGGAGACAGGTGACGAGAGGTGACATCGCCTTGAGTGTGCGGCTTACAAGACTGCACTGTGTATACGTTAACTTTTTCGCCAGCAAAAACAGGGGGGAATCAAAGGTTGGTGCTGCAGACATCTGAGAGCGCCTGGAGTACAAAGTGCTTTAATGCTCTCTTTCCACCATAAAATGCAACACTGCGGGTATTTGGCTAAAGAGCGAGAATAGTTGCCCTAGCCTGGTGTCAGATTTACAGTGAAACAGACATCTATCCAAATCGTCTCACGCGCCGGTGTGCTTTCTTTCGCACATGAAAGAAAAAAAACAGCCACTTGCAGCATTAGGTTTTTGTTAAATCACTTAGAAAAAGACCAAACGTCCGTCAAACACATTGAGAGGTTCCAGGTCGTGCCCCAGTGTTTTGGCATTAATGGGAGCAGGGTGTAGAGTGTGCACGAGTGTCTGGAGGGGTGGGGTAATTCGATTTCCATGGCTAATTTTGCGTTTTTCTCCACTGGTGTCCTGAAACACTCCAGGTCGAGCTCCAGCCCGAGAGAACCGTTTCGATCACCAGAGGCGACAGCAGGATGAGACACAGGAAGGAGCCTGGTCTCCAAACATCTGGCAGGGCAAGGCTTCCATGACTCGCTCAACCTCGGGATGAAAAAAAAAAAAAAAAAAAAAAAAAGGCCCTCAGATCTGCAGGGATCAAAGTGTGCCCTGGGATCCTGAGCCACCGTGGCCTCCTTCAGCATATTCAAATGGGGTTTCCTGAAAGAAGTCGGAGCCACAAGCAGACCTCTGAACATAAACGAGGCAGGAAAAGGGGAGAAGATGAATACCTGAAAATCTGTGCACTCTCCACACAAAATAAGTAAATGTTAAGCCCATGGCAGAAGAGGAGGGGGATCTTTTTTTGTCAGGACATTTAAATAGAATATAACTGAACTGTCAGATATGAAATGTCATTCATGTGCTTCAGGCTGTTTTAGTCAGTAGAGAGACCCTTCAGTTCACCTAATAACAAAAATTGGTCGTTTGCAAAAAAATTACACCATCGAATAGTTTTTTCTACATTCTTAAGGCGCAACCTGATTTGTTCATTTGTGAAGATCTCTTTAATTATGAATTAAAATGATCAAAGGAATATTGAAACACAAAAAAATGGATTCAGAAAAAATATATTTTTGCTTTCTTTTCTACATAAAATCAGATTAACAGTATGTGCAGCTCATTTCAACACTGAGGCCACAGTTCATAGTGAGGGGTCGCAAGTAGACCTCACTTCATATTAAGGGGCCAAAAAGGTTGAGGATTAGTGCATAAGATCATATAGTGCAAAGGAATGTGAGTTTTACACATCAGATCTAGCAGCAGAGGAATAACAAAAACACCAAAGTAATTCAGTTATTATTTCAAGTGTTCGAAAATGACTGGAAGCTCCGGTGATGCAGGACAAAACACACATTTCAAAACACTGCCTCCCTTCAGCAGCACTGATGCCTGGGAGCGGGGGTCACCTGTATGCAGCATTACCGAATTAGCCGCTATCTAACCCAGACCTGCTGTGGCGTGCTGACACTAATCCCGGGCCCGCTGGAGAGCCCTGTCTGTGTTACATTATCATGTCTAATCCCCGTAATCTCTCAGCCGCGCCACTAAATGCTATTTCACCTCCGTCTCTTACCTCATACCCCTCTAATAACATTAATGAAGGGTCGGGCCCCCATTCCCCAGACTACCACAGTGGTGGGCTGGGTGACGGCCGTAATCGGAGGCCCCCTGCACAGCCACCCACTCAGATTTGCCAGGCAGCAGGAATTAATGTAATTCATCGCCTGGGGGCAAAAAGCAAACCAAACATATGTTCAACAAATCAGGGTTTGTGTATTTTCTTGTCACCGTTACTGTGCAGGTCTATTAGAGTCGCTGATGAGATCCTTAGTGAAGGGCTCGCCATGCGGGAGAATGAAGGCTTTGAAGTGCTCGTGCCACTTCGAAAAAAGCCCCCCCACTTGCCATGAGACGTTTATGATGAGTTGACCTGGGTTATTAAAATACCGCAGAAATGATCACCCATAATGCCTCTCTCTTTTCGCTGTCAACAAAGAATGGCAGCGGAGGATTGGCTGGGATGAAAGGTTGAAAGGGGCCCCGTATTAAAAATGGCACTTTATCCATTAAAGCGGGATTTCTGCTGTCTCTTTGTGTAATTACCTGCACCCGCCAGCTCTGTGCCCGGGCTTACCTTGTTTACACTGCATGTCTCGCAGTCTGGCTGTCTCCCTGCAAGGCTTCGTTACACTGTCTTCTGCTCTGCCTTTGTCTCTCTTGATGTCTTTCACTTGTCTGTCTCGGCTGTCGAGGCCAACCTTGAAAGAGGAGGCGTAAACACACCCAGAAGAGCAATGTCAATGAACGCTCCGGATAAATAGACACACAAGTTAAAGCAAGCCCTGTAATGTGTTTTTTTCTTCTTCTTCTTCTTTTTTTTTCAATTTAGTCGTGTAGATGCTGTATTCATTTATTTACAATTTACAATTTGGCACTCATATAACTCAAACCCATTAATGTGCTTTGCAATGTTAATCAAATGCTAATGCAATTGCATATCCCCCTTTACTAGCCCTACCTCCTAGCAAACAGCACCACACTGACTTAATTGTGAGGGTAAAAAACAGCTCATACAGACTTCCTCTCATATTTAATTTTATCTTTGAATAAAAGAGCTATAGGAAAGTATTAATCTGCTTAACATTTCTAAGTACATCCTCCAAAGGATTTTGCTTTTTTAATCTTACATATGCTCAGCAGAGTTACTGGCAAAAACTGTACATTTTCCTCATTTCATCCTTTCAACATCAAATGGTGAGCAGCAAAAATTGGATCAGACTTCAAAGACTGTGATGTGCTCCAAGTCACGGAGTGGCTCTTCTATTTCACATATTGAATCCGAGCAGGATATCAAAGTGCTACCAAAGAACCTCAGGTCTTTACTAAAAAAGGGGTCTAACATCTGTAGAAAGAGGAGCGCAAAGACAAATCACCTCAGGGAAGAGTGAGCATTTATTCTCAGCCGTGAATTTCCAGCCTTTTGATTCTCTCGTTCCCGTACCACCCTGTCTTCTCCGCTGAGATGGAGGTTGGAGCAAGAGAACTCTTTTGTCTCAAGGACTCAAAAAATTCCCAAAGAATAATCTGGGTTAAAGCTGCTTTGTAGAGGAGCAGCAGTTTTACATACAAGGCTAAAGTCAGCCGTAAGAAAATGCTCATTGATATTCCGTTACTTACATTTCCTCTCTGTATGTGATCCGTGTGTGCCTCTTTGCTCTCTGGGCTGTTAGACCTGTGAAAATAAGGAGCATTTTGAACTGATATTAACACAAATAACATGTGTTGCATCTGTTACTGGGCAGTAATGCAGAGCTGAGGGTGATTTGTATTAGTCTCCCTGTTTGATGGTAAAAACAGGTTTATGACGAAGCAATCTGCAGAGAGCGAGACAGACATATGTTCCTGTGCGCTGTCCCTCACTGTTGCATTATTAACAAAAAACAACACCTGACAACATCTGCAAACACAATGCTGCGTGCCACTCATGCTTTTGAGTCTAGAAAAACAAAATCTCATCCAGTTTGGACTTGGTGATGCAACTGGAGGCTCTGCTCTGTTTGGATGCAAACGCAGAATTCATGCGTGGCAGAGAGGAGGGATATCAAAAGGGAAAAGAACAGCATGTAGGTGAGAACATAGATCTTACAGGAGGAAAATGGGCCAGATCATGTCAAAATAAATCTATATGGAGAGATTCCAACACTGATTAAACAGAATTGTTAAGTGGAGGTTTGAAGTTTTTCTCACCAAGGAATATGATTGTAAACACGGAGAGAAAAATCCCAGATGAGGCTCCGCTTCGGTTGGAGTATACAACAAGCATAACATTTTCAGATGTGTAAATCTACTATTTTGGAGTTTGAGTCTGGAGCGAGATGCACGCCGTTGACCAAAAGTCAACCCAAGATTTCTTCTACGCGTGGATTGGTTTACGATGCGCACAGAAGGCAGCGCAACTCTACGTGCACATATTTTGTCATTATCGTCACTTTTTGCTTGATTTTGCAGCAAATTTGTATAAATATCTCAACTCATTCAAGAATACTTAGCATGTAATCTCAACCCTAACATCAAGCAATTGTTAGTATTTGATATGTGCGCGTTGTGGTGCTGAACACGCAGCTCGAAGCCGCCATCGGCACCACGTGTGCTGCTGTTCAGTAAGTGGCTGCTCTCCTGCTTAGCACATACTTTCTTAATGACTGGCCTGCCCATATGCTGAATAAACACAAAGTCTTGAGCTTGTACATCTGGAGACCAGCGCAGCGCCCAGCCCCATTTGTGGTCAGACAAGTGTGCTATCTTGGTGGAAAGATATTTATTGCGTTTATAAAACTGAAAGAGGTGGTACTAAGGGAGGAGCTTTCTCTTCTGCTTGAAACAACAGTACATTAAAGAGCGAGAAGAGCCCGTCGAGCAGGGCTTAATATGAGTGACAGCTATGCAAGACCTCTTGCTCAATGTCTCTAGCGGTGGTCTCCATTTAGATCATATTTGAAGCCTATTGTGTGCAACATGTGAAGAAATAATACAGAAGTAACAAAAATCAAACCGCAGGAAAATATCCTTTGAATAAAAGCAAACCCCAAAGGCCAAGGGATGTCGAGGCTCACCCCGTGTGCTCCTCCTTGGTGGTCTTTCCTCCAGCCTCAGGGTGACATCTGTGCCTCTGGGGTCCGTGGTCCCGGCGCACCAGATGACCCCTGTAAGCTGCACAGGATGTGAACGTCACACGTGCTCTCACACGGTCAGAAAAAAAACATTTTTCCTCCCCTCTGTTATCCATCTAAACATCCTACACATAGTCCACTGAGGCAGTTATCGACCGTAATTGTTGCAATTAACACAATTTACTATTATTCATCGAAGCACTAAAACAGCCTTGTATTAAAAACGCGGAGGAAGTGAAATGTGTTCAGCGTCCGTATAAGGAGCGGAGCGGGGTGCTGGAAAAACATGTGTGATTATTGAGATGCACTAAGCTCAGATGGATGGTAAACGAAGCCTGCTGACTTAACTCCGTCAAACGGGGCTTTATGTTTTCCTTGTAAAATTATATGCGCAGGAAAGGAAAGCTCAAGTACATTGTTGAGCCATGGTTCTATTTTGCATGGTCTAATCTGATCGATGGTGAGCATGTCCCCCAGGCCCTGCTGAGATCTGAGAAGCCACCAGGCTCATACATTTGAAAGGCATCTGTTTATTTTCAGAATGCAAATGCGGCCCACCTCAAAGGCTATAAGCTGCAGAGAACACACAATGTGAATGTGCTGGAGTGCTCCGCCGGGGGGCTGAGGCCCCACTTATGTCAGGTTCAGGTCCCCCCCCCCCTCACACACACACACCCAGCAGCCCCCCGCCTTGAACCCCAGCGGCCACACACAAACACATCTCTCCAAAGAGAAAGACGGCGGCGACAGGGAGGCTTTGCTCACACCAAAACCATGTTTACCCATTCTGCAGCGTTATTTACAAGGGTTTTAATGGGGGACATTTACAGAAGGTGTGCAGGCGACTGAGATGCTCCGTGTGCCAGATGAGGGCAGCCCTTAGGAGAGCTGGTGGAAACAATGCCAAATCTCCTCCCCCTGCCCTCCTCTCTCCTGCCCCTTTTGGCACCCTCCCTTGTCCTCCAGTGAGAGGCTCTAAGGAGGAGTTGGGGGTGGGGGTGAGGGGGGGGTGGACCCGGGAAGGTTAATGTGCCCACTTTGATCTTCGTCAAGGCACACTGAGTAAGAATTAATTTACATTTCAGATGAAAAGGTTGACAGTATAAAAAGGCATCTTGTTTCTGGTATGTGAGAGCTGTGTAATAGGCCAGGAATTTGAGAGAGGAAGTCGTGAGGAAACAGAAGGGATAAGCCCCTCTCTTGCCTTTACTGGGAAAGAGATGAAAGGAAAAAAGGATCTCACTGTTCTTCTGAAACATGGGGACCAAATGCTGCCCAAACTTTCAAAAGCTTTCCTTTATGCATTATTAATTAATTATTACTGTTTCGTAGGCCACTCGTTGAGATCAAAAAGGTGTTTCACAAAGATGTAAGGTTTTCGGGCCTTTATCCCTTTGCTTCTTTGAAAACGTATGAAAAAAGTGGCCTGTATTTTCTACCGGACACGGGTTGCTACATGAGAAACTCCATGAAGAACCACAGAAGAAAAAATATAAACTTTACCTGACTGAATGCGGATCGCGGCGTCTTCCCGCTCCTTTTTTATTTGCTTGAGGTTTTGCCGAGCAACATGGCCCCTCCAGGCTAGAAAAAGAGAAAGAGACAGTGTGTGTGTGTGTTTGTGTGTGTGTGTGTGTGTGTGTGTGCAAGAGATGGCTGATCTGCCTCTGTGAAACAAAATAGACTGCACATACTACACAAGATCCCACTTCAAAACACTGCTAAACCAGGTGGCGGAGGGATGGATCCCTTTGAACTCTCTGAGGTCTTATTGTCTGCTCTGAAGCATTGCTCTTAACCCTCATAGGTCAAGCTGTGGTTATCAAACTCATCTCTTTTATGAAGACTCGCCGGCACATAATAGACCAGAGGTCATTAAGAAAACCAGCGGTCAGATTCACATCAAATTTGCACCTGTTTCATCATTACGCCATAAAAGAATACATCAGAATGTCCACTGTCATCATTTGCATTTCTTTGTCTCAAGTTTGAAGAATCCCTTTCCCCTGTTTACTGTTAAATTAAAGCAGCGTACCTGACTGGATGATGACAGCCCCGCGGTTTCTCTTCTCCCTCTCCTTTCGGTAACGCCGGGCACCCAGCCAGCCTTTAGTGTACGCTTGCATCACCACCACCCGAGCGATCACCTCCCTCAGCAGCAGGTTCAGCTGCTCCACATGGTAGTACCTCAGAAAAACCTGACAGGATGTTCATACTAGGTTAGAGTATCCAGTCCAGATCGCTGTACTGCCGTTTGGACTGTTTTCTCGATGTGGTTTTTGGTAAATGTTATGCCCATTATAGTAAAATGCACAATACACGACACAGATTTCTTCACAGTTTCATTTCTTGGTGTAATAATCACATTACCTTTGTTGTTCCCAGCACCCAGCCCTCCAGTTTGGCCCGCTCCAGTATGGCGACAGCGTTCTCTTTGCTTGTCTCAGGCATCTGGTGAGCCCGAAATGCAAGGTAGTAGTATCTATGAGAGGAGGCAAACAATTAAAAAGGTTAGTGTAATTTAATATAGTTACAGATCTTCAAGAGCTCAGTCGAGTTGTCGCTGATATTGTGCAATCAGGATCTTGAGATCTTAAAATCAATGTAAAAAAAAAACTTAAATCATTGAAGACAGTATTTGAAAAAAAGTTGTCTGATCATGATAAGGCTTCATTCCTTCAGTTGTTTTTTTTCATTTTCAATGTCTCTGTAACCATGTTCTGCAACAGGAAGTTGATCAGTAAATCACAAAGACCAGCACTGTGAAAAAGAAGGCCAAGACATCAGTATTAAAGTTAAATAAGAAGATTGATAACACTCTTACATCTATCCCGTAAATATCAGTCTTCAGCCAACAACCCGTTAGCTTAGCTTAGCACAAAGACTGGAAACAGAGGGAAACAGTTAGCCTGGCTCTGTATCTGACTGCCAGCACCTTTAAAGTTCACAATATCTCTGAGGTGTAAAAAACACAAGCATCTGTCTGTAGCTTCATATCTACCACACAAACATGGGAATGATATTGATCCCCTCATCTCAAGAGTATGAACGAGAATATCTCCCAAAACATGAAACTATTTCTTTTAAGTTTACTCTGCTTATATTCAGTCAAGTCAGATCAGCGAAATGTAGGATTAGTGAACAAGTGAATGATCCAAAGATAATGTTAGTTTCTTTGATTACATAACTGATTAGGAGCACGGAGCCTCTCTTCGGGAACTGACAACATCTTAAAGTTATTTAACTCAACACTGGTCAAGAGGAGAGACAAGCAATCTTAACAGCTTCTTCCACAGAAATACTGGAGGCGTCACCGCAGCTGGCCATTCGACCGGAGCAGAGAAATGAGCCTGACTGAGACATGAGTCACAAACAGAGGCCCTTTGTTGGAGCTCTTTTGAATGGATCGCTGTCTCTTATTTCAGCGGCCACAGAAGATGCCCATCAACCGGGCCTATCGCTGTTCATCAGCCCCGCTGCATGTTTATCATTCGCATTGTCTGGATCCGTCCACTGATCCTCTTGTTGTAGTTTACAAAATACCAGCATAGGACAAAGTGGCTCTAACTGTTTGCTCAGGGACATCAAGGCTCCAAAACGACCGGTTCATCTCTTGTGTTCTGGCGTTGGTCAAAAAGACGAACAACAACAAGAAGAAAAACTTCTTTGAACTCCCCTCCCCGCCTCAGTCTACAGCCTTTCATTCTAATTCCTGTTGATACCTGTTATTTCTTTGATGGTAAATACAAAGCACTGCTTGGCAACATCAGACGAGCCTTTGATATGAGAGCACAAATTTAAATCAGTTTTCACTAAAGGTGCAGTTTAGCCGTTCGGGTCTGTCTGTACGACTCCTGCGTGGCTCAGGGAGGATGATATGGATTCAGTAGCAAGGTTAAAATTTAGTCTGAAGTGGTAATACACCCCTCTCATTCACACACTCTTCATGCACAGGTGTGCTAGAGAAAACAGGAAGATCATCGGCCGGGTTTTTGATGGTCTTCCAACAATCTGGGACAAAAACTAGGACATGCACCAAAAAAAAAAAAAAGAAAAAAAGTGGTCATTCATAGTTTTAGGTCACCAAAATCAAGAACAATTTTTAAAGCTTCCCACAGACTCACCAGGCAAAGTTTTTTTTCTTCTTTCCTACAGGCCACAAGCCCAAGTTAATTAAATTTTATATCATCTTAAAGTCTCCACATTAGAGGTGGCTGGACTATTTTTCAAAGGAATATTGATCAAACATAAGTTTTCTTGCATTTTCCCACAGACTCCTCTGAATGTGAGTGTTTTTCATCCTCAGCAGAGGCCGCGGCTATGTAGGTATACACCTCCAAAATAAGAGGCTGGACATTTGAACAGGAGCGTGTAGCACTTATTAACAGCTATCCTGTCCTCATTTTGCAAAACAAAAACAACACCCTTACGTAAAGTCCCCCCTAATGATGAAATCTCGTTTTAATTGTCTTGCAGTGTAATACCGATGGGACAGGGAGACTGCATTTGAGCTTTTCCAGGTCACCGAGTTAAAGAACAAACTCTTTATGAATAGTAAAAGGAAATCCATTAAAATGCATCACCCCATGTAATCACAGTTCCTCCCTGTTTGAATTGTATCCGCACTTTCCAGACTGGAGTATCCACCCAGTTAAAAGAGCTGTAGGATTTAGTCTTGCACTATCACTAATGACTGCCAATTAGTCAGCCTCTTGCTCTGCTCAACTTGTACCCCTATCTAATTAAAGAACCCGTGTTTCTGTGTGAAGCCGAGCACGGCTCACTTGTTCTGCACAATCTCTGGGGCTGTGCTCTCGCTGCTCAGCGTGTGTGCGTGCTGCAGACTCTAGGTGCCACCTGTCTCGACGCCGCCCTTACCTGCTGACAAACTCTTCAAACAGGATGCGGTGGGAGTAGCCCTGCCGGCGGATGTTCACCGTCTCCAGGATCCCCGTGTAGCGCAGCTGGGCCAACACCCTCTCCTTGCAGAAGCGCAGCGCCTGCCTGTCATCGTTGGGCTTGATGCAGCGCACAAAGTGTGGCTGACCCACCACCATCTTGGACAGCAAGTCCATCAGGGAGTACTGCAGATGCACCATGACACGACGATAAAAGGGAGAAGAAAACCAGAGAGCATTTGTTTATCGTATGAATTCACACCGTCAAAGTTTTGTGGTCCAATTTAGAGAATCCAACCTTTTTTAGACATCAATATTTCTGGTTACAGACTACAAGCAGAATAATAATTAATAGTATTAATGACTAACAACAGACCTCATAGACTTTTCTTTTTGAATTAGCTGAAGTTTTAAAAAATGCAAGAAAATTTCCATTATCATTAGTGGGTAGGTTTATAAGAAAATTGAGGTAAGGCTCTTGACTCTTTAAAGCTATATAACTCTGCAGCAGAGCATAAACAACATCATATCAACATATTAACACCATGTGAAGTTCTTGGTGCTATAGTCACATTCATTTGGAGAACAGTTAAAAAACAGAAAAGTAAGTCTAATATTCATTGTTCTTTTGGCTCTGTTTTGGCCTCCACCAGCTCCTGAGGGAGATACCATATATCTCATTATCATATCATAGCATTATGAGTGACAGCTTTTATACACAACTGGTCATTTCTAGTCATAGATTAAATGTTTAAACCTAATTATTGATTTGTAGTTTAAGTAACTTGCTATTAAAATGAAATTACAGCAGATTCTGAAATTAACTCAACTGTAGGGATATTAGTACTTGACAAGCCTTTATTTTAAAGGTGTCTATTTCGGTGAAGAGCCTCCCAGTTTTCTGCTCTCACCCTCAGCTCCTGTTTTCTTTGTTACGATATGCTGTTTCTGCTATTTGTGGTAAATGCAGACTCATCGCATCTTTAGTGTAATTCACATTAAAAGCCCTCCAGTGGCTCAGGAATCACTTCGCCATCCTGGAAGTTTTTTATTTTTTTTACTGTGAAAAAAAAACCTCCACAGGAAGTTTAGAGTTCCATTAACATTGATTATTATTGAGAAGGAAAATCAGTATTGCTTAAAATTAAAGGAAGTGAGAATAGTGTTTCTGTTAATGAGAGAGTCTCAAGCAACGTGGTGAGGAAGGTGTTGTTTCACTGATGGAATTAATGATGTAGAAATTTTAATTATGCTGACTTATCATAATAAAACCTTTCAATCAGAATATCTTAAGTTTCTGGAGGCGATGATTAATGAGCTAAAAATGATTACTGTTGTTTTGTGCCGTGTCCCACACTGGAGTTTAGTTGCCTTTTAACTGTCTATTCTTCTGCTTTAAATGGATTTTCTTTGTTTCAAGGTGTTACAGTAGCTTATGTAGATACCGATTTGTCTGAACAATTCAAAGTAATCTATAAAGGTTATTTCACGCTTTGCTAAACTACAGGAGTTGTCGTCAAAAGTAATTTCTAACTTCAAATTCCTCAAACCACCTTGAATAGAGACAAGTGATTCAACCATTGTCATCAATGGACTGAAGCCAGTATAATCTAGTCATTCTGTTGCCATTAGCACATTTTTGTGATTTTTTTTTTGTTGCTTCATTTCATTTCAGTTATTTTTAAAACACTGTGGAGCAGTTTCTTTAAAACTGAACAGAGGGCACGTTCAGACTGTTGTTACCAGACAGTTGAGCAGTATAAAAGACAAAACACCTACACGGAAATAGGAGGCTACGGTCTGTCTTCTCATGTTGGTGGTTTCTTCCGGGTGACGCATCATCTCCATGGTGTCCACCTGAACACAGACCCTCACAATGAACAGGCTGCTTTGACAGACAGGCCAGACTCAGGCCAGGAGCGTCGCTGCAAATGCAGCACATTGAAATGAGAAGCACTTTATCTGCAAACCTGGCGTCCTCTCTGGGCTCTGGAGAGATAAAGGTATTATTACAGCAGGTCCCCTTCCCCTAAATGGGCCAGTTGGGAATTCACAGCTGTACTAACTGTGCCGTCTGTATAACATAGCCCTATAAACACTTAAAGCTAACAGTCTAGAGAATAATTCTGCACTGCTGTGGGGCATGGGAAAATTGCAGAGCATTCTGAGTAATGAGACTAGCCGTCACCAAGCAGACAGTCATCCCGAAGACGACGGATTAACGAGGACACAATATAAGCTTCCTAATGGCCCTCGCAGTTCATGGCTTCATCAAAATTAATGATGCAATAGATATTTTATGGTAAGTCTACATTGCAAAGTGCATATCTTCATCCAAGTACAGAGAAAGAAAGGTGTATCAACCGTTAGACGACAGGAGGAATCCAACACTTTGACACTTTGCTATTTTGAAAGCAGATCACACAAGTACAAATGGTTATCGGGGACTCACTTCCACTATTCTAACAACCATCTACGCTACTTTAATCTGGTCGTACTGGTAACTTCTTGTACGTGTCAGTTTCTGTCAACTTTTACCCGACTCTGATTGAGAACATGACGGCATACATATTACATCAATCACACCGAGATGTTAGTGAGAAGCCCTTTCTTGTTCGAGAATAACTGAGTAGGTGCTTAGGGGAAGTTCAACAAACTGGAGCAGTTTTTCTGCAGCTCTTTCGGCCCGTGTTTGTGTCCCACATTAAGGATTTCTATAATCTTAAAAGATGCATCACAGAGCATTTGTTTACGTTAACAACACAGAATTGTGGCAGCGTGAAAAAATAGTTCAAAAGAAATGATTTACATTTTCCAAAGCCAGACTGCGATTGATGTCAGAAGAGTGAAGCAATCCAGAGTTAGCGGAACAGAGTTGAAGTTTTCATTTAAATTACAATAATGATCTGCTGATTTCAGTGAATTATGTATTTTCAAAGACTGTGCGCAATTTGGAGCAGGTCTGTGATTCAGAAATACACTTCGATTGATAAGCTTTTATTATCTTCAACAGAAGTCTTACCTTCAATAGGTATTTGGGTGACTGTCGGCGAATGACATGGAAATAAAGGAAGAGAAAGGTGGATAGACAAGAAGTAAAGACATTCACCTTTAAGGGGTTTTCCACAGTAAATCATAATGTGAAGACCAAGTCAAACTAATTGTGCTACATCTTACAAACATTATGATTTGACCAAATTCTTCCCCTTAAATGAAATAAAACAGACACAACTGTTGAGCAGCTGAGAAAGTCAGCCAGCCTCAGAAACGCTGTGTTGAAGTAGTATTAAAACACAGCAAAGTGTGTGTATGAGACAATAAAAGGCACTCAGAGAAACCATGCACAAAGATCCTCAATATGAATATGATTAAAAGACAATATTGGATGCAAATATTCTCAGTGCACTTTAAACATGAAGATTGTTGTGGGAAACTGAACTATGAAACCATCACGGCCTCTTGTTGAAGTATGTCCATGTTATTTGAGCAAATTTTGTTTCGCTGCTTCTTTTTTTTTTTTTTTTTTTACAATACTTTAGTGCCCATTAACAACAAAACAACAATAGTTAGTAAGTCTGAAAAACTACTTTTATGCCGTAGACGCCAAATGCCAGATGGCGATGCTGCATCACCACGAGCAAGACGGCAAACATAACAGGGTAGTCAATTAATGCGGCTATGCTTCACAGCACAAGTTTTTACTGGGTTTCTTATGGTGCAATGCCTGTGAGCAACAAATAAAAAGACATTATGTTTCGGAGATGCAATGATTTGTGCTACAGGAGCACCAGCCTCACCTTGGTGCGTCCTGAACCGAGCTGCGGCGGCAGAGATCTGGAGGCGGCGGTGACCCGGGCTCTGGACGTCGCCAGGTTTCCTGTTCAAAACCAAACCGTGACAAAAAGACACAAAGTGGTCAGGGCTTATTGAATGATAGAAAGAAAACAGCTGTGATAAATAAAGGGAGGATTGATTATTGGGAGTGAACTGTCAAACATGGAGAGAGAGTAAACATGTCGGTGTCACGGTCTCATACGCAAAATACAAGAAAACAAAGTGAGGAGCCGCACTTCTGTTTTAACGGTAGTTTTCATACTGCAGCACCGTATGAAAGACAGTTCAGAAGGAGCCTAAATCTGAGCTGAATCCAACGGACTCAGGAGTGCAGCTGCGTGCACAGCAGTCCAACAGCCCCACACACAGCGGAAAGGATATGAACATAGCATATGCAAGACAGTCTGAACATTTCAAAGTTTCTGCACAAGATGTCCAAATGTTTTCTCTGGCTATATCTTCAGAGGCTAAACTGTGATTAATAGCAGTGAAAGAAGCCTTTGAAGCAGGATTGGTGACATCAAAGTCCTAATCCATGGGTGGCAGGATTTTTATAATGAGTGGGAAGTATCTTAACACATTTCAAAGGGTTTACTCCATGAATAAACAATAGCTGCACAGATGTGCCACACACACCTTTAGAAAAATACGTCTGCAGACACAGGAGGCAGCGCTACCCAAGCAGCCGTGTATGGCAAGGAGGAAAACCTTTGTAAGTTTTTTAAGATAAAGCTGAAGTGACAGGCCAACAATTGTTCTAGATTTTCCACCGCACACAGACGAACTTCTAAAATGCAAATACGCAGTCGGCTCCCGCTATATAATTTCAAGACTCGCGTCAGTTGTTAAGGACACGGTCTGACAACGAGCCAAAAACTTAAACACTGGATCAGCGCCTGCCTTTCTCGGAGGACTCGGCTCTATCAAATGTGCATTAGAGGCATCAATCAAACACTGGAGAGATCAAAATCAATTTATGATGGATTAATTAGCAGCCAGACCACTTCTAACTTTAGACAAAGAACGTCCTACTCGTGCCAAAGGTTTTAAAGGGAGTCAAAGCAATGTGGCGTCCCGTGGGACAAACACACACTCACACACACGAAGACACACACACACTCTGCTGTAGTCAAAACAAGCCAAAACATATGATATGAGAGAACTTCAAAAGGACTCACACAGTCTTTTAAGCTCGTGATGGTACTGCTTTTAGTGTCTGACAGTGATCTGCTCATTTTTATTTATTTATCTGCTCATTTATTTCTGCTATTAGAACATTTTGCATGTGGTAAATAACGTGAATATCAAAATATTCTGTCACATTAAAAATGCGCACTTTTATATTTGTTAATAATGTGCCTGGGAAAAGTGTCCACAGGTTCTGAACCGGAGCCTAAAAATAGAAAAAAGGAGAAGTGTAAAATATGATAACATGGAAATATGAGCAGCTAATTGCTCATTATGAACACATGTTTGTGAGAGGGCCTTGTGTTTAGGATCACGGGGACAGATTTTACAACCTCAAACGCCCTTTGGCACAACCTACACAAAAAAAAACACACACATACACACACACACAAAAAAAGTATGATCTTAGAGAACAGGAGCCGTTAAACTGTGTCGGGTATATTACCAGCACACAGGCAGGGAGGGCCCCGCTCCAATTAGCCCAGAGTAAAGCTGGATGGATTAATTGGAGTGGGTCTTGTGCAAATGAAGTGCGCTCTCTCCTCTCCCCATTAGTGCTGCTGGGCCAGATCATCTGAGCACATTTGTCATGATGAATTAGCGGCTGCGAGTGGAACGGGCTCGTGGAGTGTCACTGCGCTTTCACGCCTCTCACTTCCATGACACCATCAAGGGGAGATGAAGGGGCTGCGCCGCGATGAGAGAAACTATGACAGTTGTACCTAAGCCTCGCAAATGGACACTCGCTGCTTTTCTTCGTGTATTCCTTGGCGGGTCGTATTAATTCAGTCTTCTGGCGGGTTTCATATCCCCTCCTGACTAGATGATTAGAGCATGGGTTAATAGTCAGTATCCTCAAAGATTTCTGCCTCCTGGGACATGAAACCAAGGGAACACCTGTGAAGTCCGGCCTGAAAGGGAGACTTTCTAATTTAGATACAGTGGGGATCTTGTCTAATGATGTGGATTGTAATTATTCAAACACAGAGAGGAGCAAGAAAAAAGGAAGATTTGTTCTCTGACAGTTGATTCAGTTAAAGAAAAGGAAAAAAAAGGCCACTTGTTTTTAGTTACAGCTGGAGGCAGTTCTCACTTTTGTAAGCACCCTAAAATAGACCACTAGAATGTGATGAAAATACAGTAAGTGAGAGAAGACAGAGTTTTAATAGAAAGGCAGAATAATTAAAATAGGAAAGCAGGTGAGGGGGGGATATTTCCCATCAGGTCACTCAGTGACGCCAGAGAAACAGGCGGCGGAGGAGCATCCCACTGATCGTTTCTGCTTCACGCATGTTGCTCTTGGCATGGACTTCCAGGACAAACACAGAGTGAGGCAGAGCAGTGTGTGGGGAGGAGGGGAGGGGGGAAACGGGGGTGGGTGGGGGGCAGAAAGAGAAAAAGCCTTCCTTGGCATCTGTGCGTTCACTTTGAAAATTAAGCCCAGCAAGAATCCTGTAGGAAAAAAAAAAAAAAAAAAAAAAAAAAAAAACCCAAGCTGGCAGTTGTATTGGGGTTCTATTGACAAGAATAGTCAATGTGCTTGGGATTAAAAAGCAATCCCGCGTTCAATATGACACCTCCCTACATGCTTTTATGAGTGCCAGTGTGCGCCTTGTACTTCAGAAGCTGTGGATCGAGCTGTCGACACGGGGGACAATCAAAGTTGTAAGAGAGAGCAGCCCTTCCCCGAGCTGAGTGAGCAGAGGCTTGCTGGATATCTCCGCCGCTCTCCCGCTCTCTTTTTGAAAACATGTGATCTAGAAACTCAACTCAGCAACCAAGCAAATGAGATTAAAGCACCCATAACCCCACGCCACCCTCCCCACCCTCCATAACCACCACCGTTTATGCCTAGAGATGGCTCCGGGGGCTGTTGATTTAAATGCCATCCACTACTGTCAGAGCAGATCAATCATAAAAAGCATGGTGTAATTGGCTTTTAGTGACACAACACAGTGTTGCATTTATCAAAGGATGTTGTACCATGTGACTTAGGAGAGCTGGCTCCTTGTTATTGATGTGCGGGGCCGTCAAAAATCCCACTGCTGACTCAAAACATTCTCCAATACCGCGATTAGGGGAGAAATTGGACAAAAGTATTACTTGGTGAGTGTCTCTTTTGGTAGCAGGAGTGCACGTGTGGAAGTTGAGGGGAAAGACTGTGGCGTCTGCCCACTGAGATGAAAAAAAAAAAAAGAAAAAAAGGGGGCTTCTGCTGGGAGAGAACAAAGAGCCAAATGTGTCATATCGCAGGGAGAAGCCTGTCATTTCCACACAGGAGGATCTCCTAACATGAAGGGAGACGGAGAGAGATGCCGAGGACGGGAGAGATGCGACTGCGGCTTCATGTGAAGATGTAAAACAAAATGAAGATTGTTCCACACACATGATGGTCTTGAACTTACAACCCTTGAATGAGAATACTGTGGCGTGAGCGTGTTTCGTTTACTCGCTCCGGTGTTACAGTTGTGAAATATTAAAAAGATTTTCCTGAAGGTAGAAAATTCGTGCAAGGGATAAAAATATAAGATCCTTAAAGTAAAAATAGCAATACAACGCTGCAAAAAATACACTGTTACAGTCTTACGGGAAAGCTCAGATGCATTAGCAGCAAAATGTCAGTTATATTTTTGTATTTCTTGTTGATGATTATTTCTGATGCATTACAGTGTTAATGAATGGTGCAGCAGCTGATGGTGATCCAGCAACTTTACATACTTTGTATTTAAAGCAAATCATGTGTTGTATGCCTTAATTTTAATATGAACAGTCACTAACAACACCAGCAAGTGTCCAACAAGGAAAAACTTATTTACCTCTGCTATGTAGTGAAGTTAATATGAAGTGAATATACCAACGTATAAGCACCTCACAAAGTGCAGTACTTGAACAAAATGTAATTTGTTCATTTTCACCACTGCAGACACATATGGAGTAAAGCCACATCCATTCACCACTTCATACCATTTAGATGTCTGAGTTTTTCAAAACACAGATTAATTATCACAAGGACAAGGATACATTTTTTTCTGATGCAGATGTTTCATTCAATCACCACAGAAAACTTGCTTCCTCACTAAAAATTAAATTAAATTAAAATCGGATTTTTAAGAGAAATGGCTCTCCTTAAGTTTAATCACACGGATATTTCAAAGGCTCAGCTGGCTCGAGTACTAATGATTCAAAATGACAACAAATTGCATGAGCGTAGTGCAGGTCTTTCTCATATTGGTGGTTCTTTTCTACATGTAGCGCACACTGTAAAAGATAAAATAAAATAAATGGTGAACATCATGAGAGGGAAAACTGTCTTTACACTCCACCGTCTGTGAACTTCTCACAGGGCACACATCACTCTGCACATCTTCCATTTCCACTGTGCTCTGACAAAGGATTGGCAGTGTGGAGGTGCTGTGTGTGCAGATGTGCTGTGCTACAAGCAGCACAAAGCCAGGCAGCCCTGCAGCTACACACACACACACACACACA
>JBAJHX010000043.1:10602257-10619334 GCA_037176925.1 Amniataba percoides | reverse complement strand
ACACACACACACAGACCCATACTGTGACCGCAGGCTGCCCAGGCCCCGGTAGGCCCTACTGAGCCCAGCCAATTCAAACACTGTGATCCCCCTGATCTGGGAAAGGCCCTGGCTCTGATGAATTTGTCCATGCAAATACATCCCATTTCCTCTGACAAAACACCACCACATGTCCAGGCCTCAAGGACCCACATTCTGGAGGGCTCAAGTGGCCTTGCTATTCACCGCCCGGGAGCTTTTTACTTTCTGGGGCCCTCCTAGTTTCCTACTGTTCTCCAAACACGAACTGCATCCATACTCAGACCGTCAAGCTCTCAATCTGCCGTGTGAAATGAACAAACAGTCTGCTGAAGTGTTGATGTGTACCGTGTGTCTGTTGTGAGCGTTAAACAAAAATATAAAGTAAAGCAAAATTATCTGGTTTAAAAAGTTCTTGTCTTACTTCAGTTTGATATGTGAGACATTTATAACATGCTTGCATGTGTGCAGCCTGACATCCCAGATCCACTATTTCAGTCCCATCACAGTGTCAGGCTGCAGGTCTACGAGGGTGTCCCCTAGTGGTGACACCGCGAGCAGCCAGACCCAGAGTGTGAAACCACCCTGGTGTGAAACAGATTTCCATCAGATCCCCCCAGATAATGGTAATTTCACAGATAACAGTAAATCTATAATGTGAAATAAAATGCAAATTAAATCCCCCCACAAAATTTTACCCTGAAGAATAGATTTATAATTTTCTTATGCTATACTGTATCTCACTTTAAACGGCGCTCCATCTTTTCCAGAATGATAAGCCCGACCGGAGTGTTTCATAGCTTTTATCTAATGAGATGATCTGCAGTTTCACAAACCGCAGTAAGAAAATTGGACCTCCAACTCCAAAGAAATAAGAGAGAGCTGACTGGGAGCATATTGCAGTCACGCTGTTTACATATTTACAATTTACAGAAACACTTGCTTTTTATGTACATTTACATACACAACTATTTTTTCCAATTTGTATGTATATTTATATAGTTTTATCTTATCTATCTTCAGCTTTGTTGTCTTTGTTTTTATCTATATGTCTACTTCTATCTTCCTGTAAATTGCTCTGTGTGTAAGTGCATCGAGAACAACTTAAAACCAGAGTCTGATTCCTAAAACGTTCTCGGCCAATAAAAATGATTCCGCTCCTGCATTTCAATGAGCACGCAGACGAACCTCCACAATTACCGTGAGCTTTTGGTAGAGCTTTTTAGGATAAAAAAAAGGGCTCAAACTGCACGACGCAGTAACCGTTTATTTCTGCGACAAATCATCACATTAACTCGAGCCAGCAGAACAGACAAAAGTGCAGAGGAACAAAAAGGAAATAAAGAAGCTTTTAGAACAAACTGACACTGTGTCAGCAGCAGTAAACATTATAGCACATCTTAGTATCTATTCAGTGCCTTTGTGCCCTGAAATGAAGTGTTCCCTGAATTTGTTTTTATAGAGAGCACTCCTCTGAAGCTGTTAATTGCAGAAAGGAAGTTGCTGAAGGCTCCCTTGTGCACAACCTGCAATTGAAGTTTACAGACACATCACACAGATTTCTACTGGAGTCTCGGCTAAGGTGCCTTTTGTGAATTGAAGCTCCTCTTAATGCCACCGGGACTGAAAGCAGGCATTTACAGGACCCTAAAAAGGAAGTGAATCACATAATGTGGCTTAGCCGAAATAGAGTAGGAAGTGGGAATCTGATAATTTAACACATCTATTAGCATTTCAGCTAAGTCAAGTGACCAGGAGGCCTCAGCTGCGGCTAATGACGAGCACATTACTCTACCTTCATTTAAGCAACAAAAAAGAGGTGGGAAGAGTTGCTTTTGTGTTCTCTAAATACTGTTTCTTCATCCCCTGGGTATTTAGAAACCTTATCATAAAAATATCCCACTGCACCCACAATCTGTAGATAGCATTCAGCAGTGGGAAACCAAGAGGGACAGCTTAGTGAAAATAAAAACAGAGCGCCGTGCAGAGAGCTGAGCCTCTCAAGAGATAATGGAGACTGCAGATTTATCCGAGCACGGCACACAGAGGCTTGAAATGAAGGGGGACCAGGAGATGCCTGAGAGCCGCGTCTTTAAGAAACCCACTTACCTGAACGTTTATGGAAGCAGTAGGCACCGGCACAATTCATGGAGTAATACAGTCAGACCCCGGCATTGTTAACAATAGTTTGTCTCAAAGAAAAGTTTCCATTTCTATTTTCCATTGTGGTTGTCGGTGGAATAATGTTCCTGTTAGAGGCCGGGATGTTCTACATTGTTATATTAATCAGCGAGGCCTTTATCGCAGCGTACCTGTTTTAGTTAACGGGCTGGAGAACAGCTGCTGCAGGAGTTTGTTCTCTGACGTTCTCAGAACCACCACGATGTCTGCAGGAAGAGTGTCTCTGTTCTTCTCCAAAAAGCCATTCACGTTGTACATTACCTGTCGAGTCAGACATAAAACAATCACACAAACAGTCTAAATGCTATTCACATTTTGAGAAGCCAATCTGATTAGTTGTTCCAGGCCTGGCCTGGCAACATGACCTATAAAAGGATTTAAATACAATTTTAATACGCCTTTTATCACTGAAAGCATATTGACGCTACTGTAGGAAGATGTAGCACAAATGTGAAAAATGAAATTGAATGAATCCTCCAGGGTTCAGAGTAACTCTTGATTTGAACAGAAAGATCATTAATGTTATGATGAACACCTGTGATCTGCACCTGTGAAGTAAAGTAAATCAATTATAGCATAGTCTTATCTTGTCTATTCAAGAAGTAATTCAAATATTAATTTGAATGAACTCTACTACCATGGCTCTAAAAACCTTGATCCAGTGCAAAACAATAAACACAGTGGAAACACAGTATTTTACTTTACTTAATCTACAGTGAGTGGCGTTTTAAAAACTTCAACTTTTGCCCACATGCTGTTAAATCTCTCATTTGTCGCACAGGTCCAGAGAATCAGTTCATACCTTTCCTGCATAATGCTGGATCCCAAAGCAAAGCTCCATACGCTTAGGTATCCAGAAGTACTTGCAGCGCAAATTATCCTCAAATTTATCTGTGGAAGAGATAAGGAAGTTAACAAAAAGTCACAAAAAGGCTCTTTTAAACTGTATGGCTTGACTTAAACGTACATGTACTGTGTTGCATACATTCAAAGAAGCGGTGACCTCTGACCTCTTGTATTCATTTTTCCTGATTTTTGAGCATGTTGCGGGAGCAGCGCCGGTCTTACCCACTAAGGTGTGGTCTGTGGCCTGAGGGAAGCGGCTCTCCTCGTCCAGCAGGGACAGCAGGCCCATGGGCTTCTGCAGGAACATGTCCAGGATGGGCCTGTTGTCCTCGTACTCCACCAGGCCGGCATCCACCCCCTCGCTCTGGTATTCCATCTAATTAGAACCAGCGAATGTAGAACAATCTAGTTAATGATTTCTCTAAATGACCCAATTAAACAATCTGGGCTAAGTATGATTTGTGCATGTGTGTTGGAGGAAAAAAAAAAGCGAGTTTCTAATCAACAAAACCAAACAGCTGCAGCCGACTGTCTATGGCTGAAGTTTACAGCATAATAGAGTCTTTTACTGAATGCATAAAGCAAATCAGCTCTGAACTAACAAATAGAGCCACTTACTTATTCATAATTTATTTCATTTTGCAAATAACCCAGAGTCATATCATATTATTGCATCTCTTTAATTTCAGATCAAAAAGTTGTTTTAAATATATATTTTACTAATAAAGTGGAACCAATGGATCTAAACCGTCCTCATGTTTAAGTCATTAACTCAGAATAATCAGTGCCTGTGTACAACGAGACCGAAGACTTTTACACCAAATAGAAATCCCTTTTCCGCTGAGCAGCAGCCCTTCATCAGGGGCAGCTCCCACTTGTTTGTGGAAGGGAAACTTCTCCACAGGCTTGAAAGGCCTTATTTTCAATGATCACTGCTGTAATTAATGTGTAAATGGTGGATGTAGCTTCTAATAACAGCTCTCGTTGTGGAGAGTGCTGGAAAATGTAAATGAGTATTATCAGTTTATATGTGTGAAATCCTGCCTCAACAAATGATCTTGTTTGTATTTTATTAAGCGTATTCTTCAGAATGAGTTTACTTGTAATAAAATGTGCTATACAAATAAATGTATCCTGCCTTTTCTTGTTTATCCTTTTAGAGGGACTGTTGCAAAGTTAACACAGACTAAAAAGCATTATGGCAAGATGCTTCTTGATTAATGTCTATTCATTTCCATCAAGGAAAATAAAGACTTCTCGCACTTCAGGGTAAACAACTTCATTAAATCAATTAAGAGAGTCATTTGGTGGCGCACAACAGTATAAACAATCCTTTACACATCACAGCGCAGCTAAAAGCAAGAGAGCATCTCTGCCCTGATGGATGTGAAAACGCACAAATAATATTAAAATGATGGATTTCCACAAGAGAGTTTCAAAGGGAATTTGTTTTGCTCAATATATTTTATTGCTGAGGAGTGTCGTTCTGCGGAGGCTTTCATTCCGAGCACGTTACAGTGACATCCTAAGCATGATGCATCCACGCAGACATGCCATCAATCACCTCCCTCTGTGCGTCAGTCTCACCTGTTCCAGCGCGAATATGTGCTGGTTGAAGTAAAACTGGATCTGCTCGTTTGCGATGTTGATGCACAACTGTTCAAACGAGTTCTTCTTGAAGTTTTCGAATCCAAAGATGTCCAGGATTCCCACATTCATGCTGCTCTCTGCGGCACTTCAAAGGAGGAAAAGGGGACAAACAAACTTATTCTTCTGTGTAAGGGAACGAGCAAATCCCCAGCAGGCGTATTAATTGATAAAACTTTAATGATTATCCAAGTTCAACCCAAATACAGAGTCTGGTCTGGACGGCCTAGCAGTCTGATGAAAAATCATCAACATCAGCTTTCAGAAAAGTCAGAGCTTCTTAAATGGTTATATTTCAGTCTCTATTGATTTAACCTCCAGTCATCTTCAATAACTGCACAAACAATGCTCATTTCTACAACACAGAGTGGACATTTAACGCTGTATTTTATATTCAGCGCTTGGAGCAGCTACTTTTCATGATCAGTCGTTACCCACTATATGTAGAGGTCACCTTTAGCCTGTGCTACCGGGTTATTAATGGCAATAAGGAAACAGCAAAGATGACTGGAATGCAGACAGGAACTCTGGCTTTTGTACATCTCAGAGAAACGACTCTCTGACAGTCGACGCTCATATTTATGAAGGAATTCTTTTGGATCAATGAACAGCCTCTTTGCAGTCTCTCTGAAGTCTTTTTAATCATCTGAACATTATTTTCTCTGCACGCAACTCCATATCAAAAATTTATTAAAACTTTTTTTTTTTGCTCTCCTTTTTGCTTGTCTTGTGCTTGCCCATTGATATTCTCCTCTGCATGTTTGCATCTACCTCTGCAGACTTCCACAAAGGTCATCAGAGCTTTGCAGAAACTCTGCCCGTTCACTCAAGATAATCGAAGGCGAGAGAGTAACAGCGAACGTCTACATGGATGTTCATCACAGGCGCGCGCTCACCAGATATTCATGTCAGGCTGCAGCAGGGTGTTGATGCGGTTGACTATCCAGCTGAACAGGCGTCCATAAAGGGCCTTGGACATGGCGTCTCGGACGTCGGTGGCTTTGTCCACGGTGTTCGTGCGGATGATGGTCTCCCCCCTGGTGACCACGCACTGGGAGGTCAGCGCTTCCTGGAGCTCCTCAGGCCCGATGCAGAGGAGAGACGCAGCTGAGGGAAAAGATGAGAGCTAATCAGTCTGATAATCAAGGGCTCATCTTTAGCATTAGCATAAAATAAGCCCCAACATGCTTATGCTGTGGATGTCTTAGCTCCTTTACATTTATTATGTAAATGAGAAGGGGCTCTATGCTTTTGGATCTGTTACGCTTTCAACTCCCAAAGGCTTTACACGCACATCTACCACACTGTCGCCATAGTGAAACAACATGTCGCCAAATAACAAACTATTACACAAACAGAATTATTATACAACATATAGGATGTAACACAGAGAGCCTCAAAAAGGATCCCCTTCTTAAAACACAATTCAAAATCATCCACCCAGAAAAAATGGGCAGAGACGGAGCGTGTTTTACTAGAGTGCAGTCCTTAAATCATCACACAAGGCGGAATAAAAGCCTAAAAAAAACTGCCTCCTTTATTTTAATCTCACCTAAATCACATAACAAACTCTTTGCTCCTCAGAGATACCATTAAATGTACCTATTTCTCTGGCTAAAAGAGGAGTATCTTTGCCTAATGTATTATATCTCACCGTTCTCTAAGGCCTGCGAGTTGGGAACTTCACTCTTATCAGTCTGGTGTTGGGACGTGATGGCAGCAAATTCAATATTGCCGGTGTTCAAAATGGCCGAGAGTATTCTGTAAACAGAGTTGACCTCCTGAAATAAAAAAGGAGAAAAAATAAAACGTGATAGCGCTTAATCTGTCACCAAATACTCTCATATATTTGATCCAGTATACTAATTCTACATATTATATAAGCTATTACACCTCTTCAGTGAAGCCGATATTTCGGAAGCACTCCTGAATTGCGTCAAACTGCTCCTTGTACAGTTTACTTGAGACGATGTCTTGCATGACTTTGCAGTGCTGACTGTCAATATATCTGAGAATGGACATCATTACTGTCAGTGTTAATTTCCATGATGTGAAGCGAAAGGTTGGCAGGAATACTACGAAAACATCAAACTGCTGCACTGACCTGGGAGGAGTCCTGTCTGGTAGCCTGTATGTCTTGAGCTTGTCTTGGTGGTAAAGCCCGGCGTATATGTAGTAAAATATGTGGAAGTTTTTCTCCCCCCTGAAAGAAAACAAAGTGTATCAGAGGCATAACCAGCAGAGCTCCAATCAGATCAAGGCTGGGCAGCACATACGCAGCCTGTTTGATGACTCTCGACTTCTCCAGCAGGTACTCGGATATCTTGGCCCCAATGACGGCTCCAGTGAGCGTGAACTTCATCTCCAGGTATTTTCCGAAGCGGCTGGAGTTGTCGTTGATGGCCGTGCAGGCGTTTCCAAAGGCCTCTACAAGGGGGTTCACCTGCAAGATCTTCTCACGCAGCGTCCGGTTGTTTGCCTGAGAGCAACAATAAACCACATGTGTGTTGTTTTGAGAGAGCTCAGAGTTTTTGCAGCATTCAACACTAGAATGGACACATTTAGCAAGAGGATGACTCGCTGATACCTTTCCCAAAAAAGTAAGATGTTGAACAATCAAATGAGCGCTCTCCGTTTTCCCCGCACCGCTCTCCCCACTGATAATAATACACTGAAACAAAGGGAACAAATACATATTACATCACACAGATTTTCTTTATTTAACCAGCTAAAAGTTTTGTAGAACATTAAATCTCTTTTTCAAGACAGACCTGAACACATGAAAGACTCTTTTGTCCAGAGCAAAATATAAACAAAACTTTCAAGAACCTCCCTAAAACATTATTTGCATATTTTCTTCCTGATTTTATCAGTTTTAAAAGGATTAGTTTCCACTGATGTAATTAATTGTTCTGTACAATACCTGGTCTTTGCAGAAAGTCACCATGCCTCTGTAGGCTGCGTCCGCTGTGGCAAAGATGTGAGGAGGGTTGTCGGCCCGCTTCACACCGTGGTACAGTTTCGAGAACTAAGAGAAGGTACATGCATACAAAAGACTAAATATTTTTTCCGTTTTAAAGACTAAAAAACATAGGATTTTTTAAAAATGATCCTGTAGTCAGTCATTTAGTTTAGCATGTTAGGGAGCTAACATTTGCTAATCAACAACACAGACAAAGGATAATGGGAAGATATGTGGTTATAAGCGGAAGTGCTGGACAAACTGAAATTGTGAAATTATTGCAATTCCTGAGGGGAGTCATGAATCTTACTGGAGAATCCATCTAAAGGTTCTTGAGATTTTCCAATAAAACTGAAGAATGTCAACCTTTTGGTGAGAGAACAGGTCAGGTCACCGAAGTAAAATCCATCCTCTGGGAAACTATCAGTACAGATTTCATGACAATCGAGTAAATAGTTGTTGATATATCTCAGTCAGGACCAAAAGTGATGGACAGACCAAATGTGGCTGACAGATGCTGACTGAGTGTTGTTAAATTTTTTTACATCAGATTTTATGCTGAACCTTTTGTTCATTTTCATAATCACGCTTTCAACCCCTTTTAATACTTAGAACAAAGACTGACTAATGTAATGAAAAACAATCCCTACCGACACATTCAGTAAGTAAAATATACCCGCTAAGGCAGACCCAGTTAATGGACTGATGAGCAGTCGTTCATCATTTCGATTGTGATTAGGAAACCACTGTGACTGGTCCATAACCAACCTGGGGAGAGTAGATGCTGAGATTCTGGAAAGGATTGAGAGCGATGAGGATGTCACCAACATAAGTGTACACCTGCAGCTCATCATACCTCTTCTGGAGATGGCTGATTATTATCTCCTGCAGGAGAGAAAAAAAAAACACAAACAGCATCAACAAGATTGTACCTTGGACGGATCGATGCATGATGTGATAAACACATTAAATCTTACCTCATCTAAGAACTCCAGGTTTACCAGATCATCGTCGGGACAGCTCTCTATTATGAGGGTCTTACGAGTATTGATCCGCTCGTGTCTGTATGAAGCCAAGGACATGATAATACCTCAGAAAGCTGTAAAGTGACCAGCAAATGAGAAACAGTAGTTTGACTGGCTGAATGTAAGACCCAGCCATTTCCCTGGTTTGTGTAAAGCCCTTAACGCCCTCCCAGGGGACACGTCTCCCATTATCACAGGCTGTGATTGCACTTCATCTGTGTTTTGACCTATCACTCTCCAATGAGCCCCAGTGGGCAGAGGTCAACACAGAGCCAGCTGGCTCCACACGGCTGTGGAAACCCTCAGGGGACGTCAGAGAGTGTGTGAACAAGAGCAAATAAGGGCTGTATCTCTGAATCCTTACTGCTTTATGTGTCCATTTACTGTATGTATGTGTACATATGAGATAAGTGGGTAATCAGTCAATGATGCAACATTTAAAGGTGATAAATAGTGGTATTCTATAGTCGTCTTGAATATCAAACTATCCACTGTTGTCAAAAACATGTTTTGGTGAACAATGGCACTACTTCCAGTACTTTAAATTATATTATAACAAGGTTATGTCTAAACTTGACATGGAAAAGAGATTGAGTAACTGAACACCGTATAAATCCTCAGCTGAAAATAGTCCACAACAAATGCACTATTTACTCCTTTTTGAGTAATTGTTGGCGAATGCCCAGCTGTTTTGTTACTTAGAAAAAAATTACTACATACTGTATTTATGGGGTGTTTATGTATAGATTTATGTCTTCAGTGGGAAGAATGAACACAAAGTAGAGAAGTAAAAAAAATTGCTAAAGACAGACTAAAAAACAGTTTGTTACTTTTAAGGCATCTGTTGACAATTACGTAAAAATAGCAACAAAAAAAAAATCTCTGCAAAATCTTTTGAAAAGCATCCAAACACTCGGAGTCCTCAAAACTATAAAAACAATAAAATATCTAATTCAGAAAATGCATCTATAATGTATTATAATTAATATTCAATGATATCATGAATAAAAATATTGGCGCTTCAGGTTAGGAAGTACTTCCCTCTCTGCCTTTGTGTTCATTTTATATTCTGAATATAGTGTAAATGCACAGAAACAAAGTCCTATACTCAATATGTGGTCCCTCTAAAGTGAATACTCGTCATCACATCCCTTTAGAGAGGGACCTGAGACTTCCAGCCTCTACCTCTCTCCTGCTTTGAAGTAAATCACACTATTCCACCTACGGCTGCTACTTTTAAGTTCTCTATGTCTTTATTCTTATCTGGAGTCATTGTGTGCTGATCTGTGGCATGAGAGACTAAACCAGGCGAGCCCAGTTCTCGCCCTACAAGCTCCTAATCCCATTATCCACTTTCACTGTGGACAGGAATTCGGGATCAGGCTCAGGCACCAACTCTGCACACTCTCGGGAGTAAACAGAGCTGGCACAACATCAAGACTCTCAGTCAAGGGCAGGTTCAGCGAACTCCTTTATAATGAAGATTAAGCATTTCCAAAGTCAGTATTTCTGCGGTGAATAACAGGAGACTTTCTGCTCTGTCATTTGCTGCCATGAAAGTGTCTGGGTGAACTATTCATCAAGATGCATTTTAGAAGCTCACTCCCGCTGTCTTTACATCTCTCTCTCTCGCTATGCATACATACATACATATATATATATATATACACACACACATATCTGTATGTATGTATTAATTGTATAGTAGCTGCTGCTTATAATCTGTAAAGAAAACAATTCAAATCAGCTCTTTCAAAATCAAAAAGAAGGCACTGCAGATGAGATGTCACCTATTTCCAAAAGTGAATCAATCTTGAGAAATATATTTACTCCATCACTGGTTTAATCACATGGGTGGGGAAACGCTTTGTACTAAGGACTCCTCATCAGATGGCTTCCGCATCCACTGCCCTAAATAGCATTTATTAATCTGAGGTTAGTCAGCACAATCACTCCTTCTGAATTAGTCACACTCCCCTACCCTAACTTCTCTTTAATCACACACTGTAATGTCCATTACTGGGGCTCATCATCATCTCAGAGTGTAAGAAGATGAGACCCTGCCCCCTCCTGGACAGAAAGCATATCACCACTCACTCAGCGCCTGTCTGCTGCAACAGAGCTCTCCAATGACAGCACACAAATGGAGCAACCAGCTTTGCCACTGCAGCAAGAGACGAAATCAAGGGGCTTACTTGGTTCTGGTTTTGCAGCCCACTTCCTGCTGCTCCTGGACGAGAGCGGCGAGCTGCTGTCGGAGCGCCACGTCTTTGCCGTGGGCCTGCTTGATGAAGGGATGCTCCAGGAGGTGGGTCACAGATGGACGAGCCTCAAAATCCTTTATCAGGCACCTTAAAATCACAAAAATAGAAAACAACTTTTAACATTTCAGACAGACAAAGCCTCCTGTGTTATTTGTCAATCCTCAAATTGAATTAAACAGCTGAGAGGAAACCGTGTGTGACCACCTGAACATTGTAAGGATCGGTTCTGACTCAGGACCTCCTTGCAAGTCTTTTTAAGTCTGGGTCGCTAATCTGTCACTGAGTAGCACATGGTTACTATCACCATGGCCCCCGAGTCCAAACAGCCCCTGCTATGGCACAGCAGTAAGGCCTATCTGCGATGTGCAGTGTTTGCCAACAGGTATTGTCACTTTGTGATTCTTTCCTGTGGCTTAAAGTCGGCATCAGTTAGCTGCTGATACAAATGGTTGCAAAATATTGACTGTGAAGTGCCACACACTCAGGAGAACAAATGAGGCTTTCATTTCTGACTATTTCTGCTATATTCTGAGAGGAAAAACTATAAAATGAAAAGGCTTGAAATCCTCAGCTGAACTCACCAATACATCCATCAACAATCAGCATTCATGCTGTTCAGTTCCTTGTTCAGCTAAAGACTTTATGTGCGTGTGTGTGAGCACTACAGCACCAACAACTGCAGGAAGAGGGGAGATTGGAGAAAAACACCAATCTAATT
The DNA here is from genome assembly GCA_037176925.1 of Amniataba percoides. Taxonomy (NCBI): domain Eukaryota; kingdom Metazoa; phylum Chordata; class Actinopteri; order Centrarchiformes; family Terapontidae; genus Amniataba; species Amniataba percoides. The sequence continues at coordinate 10,607,673 of JBAJHX010000043.1, read as the reverse complement.
CCTACCACCTAATCTGCACCGAAATTCTGTTTCTTTTATCAGTTTCAGCTCTGAAAGTTAATTCCATGAATTCATTAGCGTCAGGACATTAAGCAGAGGTTGCTGCTATTAGCAGGGCTGTGCTGCCGGGATGCCGAACGGCAGGCCACTTTGTCACAGGAGTCAGGTCTTTGGCTGCACAAGTGCAGACACTGGTGATGGATTTATTATCCCTAAAAACACCCCTCCTCACCTCAGTTTCCCCTACACACACGCGCTCGCGTACATACACACACACACTTGGGCCTGACAGGGCTGAAAAGGCTTCAGCCTGCAGAGCTTGATAACATTGTCTAGCCTCTCCACATTGAACTCTGCTGGGTTTTGTTTGCACAGATTATTTCTGATATGATATCACACAATCCATTAACCCAGATTACAAAGCTGCAATCCAATAAGTACCCAATGAAAACCTCTGCAATTACACATGTAAAAAGTATAAAATCTAACATCACTACAGTGTGTGCTGGCTGGTTTAAGGGGTAATATGCCTCGACTCCTGCCTGAACAATCAATAACTCAAGCAAGGCAAAAAAAAAAAAAACAAAAAGGCCTTCAAGGCAGATGGTCTGTTTGTTTTTTCAATTACTCCTTTCAGATATTGCATTTCATTGTGTACCTCCAACATAAATGTTAGCCAGAAACCATGCCATCACAAATAATTCTCAGAACAAATTGAATTTTATTTTCTCATTACGCTTCCGACTCACACACCTCTGTGCGGTAGGTATTAAGGTTGTATATTCTGAGCAGCCATTACAAGCCACCCCTGACATTATTAGCTTTGCAGAGTGGAGGAAATGATAAGTTATCTGGGCCTCAGATAGAACTGATAACTCAGGTGAATTAGTTTGCTCCTCTGTGGCAGATTTACACAAATGAAAGTCAATGAACAGTAAGACAAGAGGGTTGATAGAATCTGGCCATAAAATATCAATTTCAGTTCCCCCCATGTTTACATGCACATACCCGCCTGCTGACAAAGTACTACAGCTAATGTTCACCTGATAAAAAAAATCGTGTTTTATCATTTCATACTGGACAAATGCAATATATATATATATTTTTTAATTGGCTTATATCAATTTTGAGAGCAGCTTCTCATACAGATGATACTGAGAAAGTCATCTGAAATCATGTATATCCTATATTAACAACAGGAGTTCAATGGTCCTTCACTCACTGATTCAAATTTTTTGCCAATAGATTTAACGCATGAAACTCCAATTTCTGCTTTAAAATAGTACACATTAAACAGATCTAGAGGCTGATCAATATATAGGCTCACATCAAAGAACATATTAGCATTTAACATAATCTGTGTTATCACACATCACATGATTAACTGTGGCAAAACTGACATGCTGTTTTACTGCAGTGAGGTATTGCATATCAGTACTGATATGTGGTACATGTGATGTAAGAATATACCTTTTAATGCAGTAAATTGCAGCAATAAATGATTTACAAGCATTTTGAAGTGCATCATAAATTCTCTTATTTCATGTTGAATATAGATTTATTAATGTTTCATTAATTATTATTAACAGCAATTTGGAAATGAAACATTTTTGGTTAATGTAAAAAATATGCTGCCATGGACATACATTTTTTTTGGGCTCTCTTTTGGAATATAAAGTGTCGCTGTCTGCTGTGTGTTTTCACAACCCTTTTTTGGAATATGACTGATTTTCCAAAAAGTATTAAAACAGGAGGAGGACAAATGATGACAGGTTGAAGTTAGAGGACACTTACTGGCCGATGAAATGGCTAAAACTTCTGCACCATTGCTCTGGATTTCGTAATGTTGGGGAGGGATTTCTGAAAGAAAAATCACACACAGGAAAGTCAGCGTGATGAGTGAAAATGGTGACTTATATCAAACGCATTCAAATGACATCATGATCATTGCTGCGAATTAAATCCTTTGAGCTCGTCTCCTGAGTTAGCTGACAAATGATCGCTGGCAGGTGGAGTGTGACCGTCAGACTCCTGTGAGAGTTTTTCGGTTCGAGGACGAGCTGGTCGGGGTCCAGGTCTGTGGCAGCCACAGAAAAAGTAACAAATGATAACAGCTCCTCCACTGTCTGGCAGCAAGCATCTGCCATTGGGAGCCAGAAGTTATGGGAGCTAGTTATACCTCTGTCAGCAGCATTTACGGAGGCCATCCATAATGAGACTAACACTTTTCAAGTGCGCACGATGACAGGAGGCAGGTCTGTGTGAGGAGCCAAGGCTGGACGGCCTGAGTACAGTCATCTTCACAGGGAGCTGCCAGTCTGACAGCTGGAGGCTGAGCCTTTTGTCACTGTCAGGAAAACAGTGACAGACCTGGTGCAGACTTTTATTAACTCTGCTAATTAGTTCATGAGTGTTGTTTCACAAACAGCCAGACAAGTAGAATATTTAATCTCGAGAGCAAAAAGGGGGGAAAAAACCCTGCATGTGTTAGGATTTAAAAGCTGAAACCTGTTCCATTTAGTTTATCGCAAACAAACCAGAGGTAGATACGGCTACATGTTAAACGACAACGTATTTGACATATTCTCAACACATTTTTCTCTCTTTTTTTGGAAGGGAAGGGAAGGATGTTGGGGTACAAAATCTGTCATTTTCCGCAGCACTAAGTTAGTGGAGTCTTTGATAAGGATTCAGACAGGCAATCCTTTCCAAAGTGCAGATCAAAGCCAGTAACTGACTGCTTCAATGCAACCTCTAATATGAGCCTGAAGACACGTTCTCGCCTTGATGTTGTACCATACTGCTTATACATTACAAAGTCAATATAGCAGCATGCCGCTGATAACACTGTCAAGTGCGCTCATTGTGCTTAGCAAATTCAGGCAGTTTTTTTTCTTTCAGTATTTGTGAGAGTGCTGGCTCATATTGTAAACACAAATGGCTTATTCAAATCTAGGTCCAGGCAGAGCTCGTACTGTCAAGACGCTCCTCAGAGTGGATTGAGGCGAAATCACAGTGGTGTCAACAGCACTTGACGGCTGTAACTAAGCCATGAAGGAAGACAAAAATCGGGCCGGATGCAATATTTGAATAAGATATTCCATATGCAGAATGTATAATTCCTCAATTTCCTACACAATGTAAAACACGGTTGTTTTTCATTCAAGAAATTCTTCAATGCAGCACTTTATTCAACATTGTCAGCGCTCACTTGCTTAAAACCTTTCCATAGAGCTCTGCATCGCTTTAAAGGGTTTGAATCATTTTAATGATCAGTTTCTTGTCCACTTTTCCAAATAACATGAACTCTTTGAGGGCTATTAAATTACTAAAAACAAACAGCAACACTGAGGTGTTACTCTTGTAGAATAATTTTAGAAAATAGGTATTTATACTGATGACATAAAAGGTGAGCAAATAAACCAAATCTACACTTGAGATTTACAATAACTGGTAAAAGATTTATGCACTTCTGTGGTTGAATGACTGTTGGCCTGTTTTCAACTAAGAGAGGCAATAAGTGTCTTAGGGGAGGAACACAGTGGCCTTTACAGAGAATGAGTCCAAAGGGCCAAAATAAAGACTTATTCAGCAGATGGACCACCCGCTTAAAATTTCAGCTCATCCATCACGGCAGCCAGAGCACCAGCACTTCTCTGCGCATACATGCATGAACACGGAGAACTACTGCTACATTTATCAAGTCTTTGGCGGCCACATCACCAAATGCTGCAGTCCTGGACGCCACACAGGGCAGTAAAATAACTAAGCATCAAAGACAGAGATGTTAAAGCCTTTGCTCATGATTGGAAAATCATCCAACCAGCCAGAGATCTCCTGTCAGGGGTCAGGACTGCATCAATGTTGGATAATAGGAAATCTGTGACATTATGATGTATAGTTACTTCACTCTATCCCAAACAGACTTTTTTTTAACTAAAATGGAAATGTAGACAATCAAAAAGTCCTGTGGGCTCTTTTAAGTGATGGCTGGTTTTCACGGGGGCGAACTGAGAGAAACTCTGGCAGCCTACACACAGTTTCCACATCAGCAATATTTCTAACATTCTTGTGTAACAGACTGAAAAGTCAGCAAGTCATCAATCGTAATCATCCAGAAGTAAAATGTTTCACTGTGGCTGATGAATAAGGAGTTTCTGAACAATGGTTTTCGCTCTCAGAGAGACGATGCACACATACATTGAACTGCACAAAAATCTGCACCACTGCTTTAGTTCAGACAGAAATGTTGAGGAAAAATACTGGATGGACTGTCATGAAATTTTCCTATAGACATTCATGTTCATATTGATCATCATATTGATTCTGATGATCAGATCACTTTTCCTGTAGCGCCACCATGAGGTTGACATAGGGTGACATGTCTTGTTGGATGAATTGGAGTGATATATGGTGCAGAACTGTAATACATTTGTGGTTTCCTCAGTTTTTCATGTGGCGCCAAATTATAAGATGGCGAACATTACAGCTGCTCAATATGTGAGCATTTACTTTAGAGACTAAGTGCTGTTTAGTGGGCTGACCTCTAGTCCTGTTCATGATGACAAGATTTTTTTAACAGCATATATATATATATATATATTTTTTTTTTGCCAGGGGAAGATCTAAAAATACATGTCAGACAAATGCTAACAAATCTCCTTCACATAACTGTCAGAAACATGCACAGACTTTACATATTATTCAACAAGCGGGCAAGACATAACGATAATTCACTCCACACTTGATTTTCCACCTCCAGAAAGATTTCATTCTGTGTCAAAAGCACCAGACACTGCATTGATATCCCTTCACCCTTGGCTGTTCTGCTCCACAGATTTTAACTCAGCCTTTTTTTCCATGAGGAGCTGTCTCTCATGGCACACTGGCCTGGACTTCTCTGCCCGTGCCTCATGATTTGATTAGCCTTTGTTGCCTCTGACAAGCCATCATTTACTTCTGTCTTTCATCTTGCTCACTCTGGTCTTAGCTCAGACAGATATTACTGCTAAATATGTGGCTAATATCCACAGGGATCTGGACGAATAAACACAACCTTGGGCGTCTTTGCCTATTGCCTCTAACCTTTACAAGGCATTTTACACACACTTCGGTCTGGCTTTACATAGACACTGTGGGGCTGTGCAACACAGAGGGCATCGGTGCAGGCAATTAACCTTCCCACGTATTTAATATCAAAGACCATCTTTGTCTCGAGTGTCTGTAATTAATTTTGCAGTTGATGATTTTACAACTTTACCCTCTGACATGCTCCATTACCTTTACTCATGGTCACCATGGACATCACATATCTGTCATGCACACACCCTCAGTTACTTTTCATCAGAACAAAGAGCAAAATCACACAACCACTGGGCTTGATTTGAAATAAAATACGAAGATGTGAAAAATAGCG
>JBAJHX010000043.1:10534452-10602157 GCA_037176925.1 Amniataba percoides | reverse complement strand
TTCATCAGAACAAAGAGCAAAATCACACAACCACTGGGCTTGATTTGAAATAAAATACGAAGATGTGAAAAATAGCGGCAGCAGTCTCCCTCAGATTTAAACAGGTGCATGGAACAACAGCATGTCACAACTCATCAAGTATCAGATATTTCTGAAGCACAAACAGACCACGCACCAAGGTGACCCTAATTCATGGAGCTCATCAGCGTCCCCTCTGACAGATATCAGAGCTCCTCTTATCGTTTACAGAGCTGCTGGGGCGAGAACCACTTCCACCTGTGCAGGGCCTCCCACCGCACAACCAGAGCAGTGACACAACGGCTATCTGCTGCTGGCCCCTGTGGTCAAAGTGATGATAGCACAGAGTGTTTATTCTGGTTATCACCGGGAGCCATTAAATCTTTAGCAAGACAAGACAGACTGTCCGGCGAGAGCCTGACAAGGTATTCCTAGAAAAAGAAAGAATAACAAATAGCATCACGCACAGGTAACATAGCACCATGACAGAGAACTGACAATATATGAGAAAATGTATAACACAACTCGAGTGTATAATATATATTGCATCCTTCTTGTTTACTAGATGTGCTGCAGAGAGCAGGGATGATAAGGTGGATGATACGCGCAAGATTAATTACGTGTCAGTGAACCCTTTAGCATGGAAACACATTACAGCACGCAACTGTAAAATATCAGAATGATGAAAATGCTTATTGCATACTTTAGTGCTTGTGTGGTTTCATAAAACATGTGCCACCCAAGGACAATACCTCAGAAAAGGTTGCTCTGGTAGCGATCTGTGACGTTTTAAATGGAGAAAATCTACAACTTTGCAGTCGTCAAAACCTGTGAGGATGAATCTCTCTGATTTCATCATGAATCACTCTCTCCGCCACGAAGAGACCCAAAGGTGAAACACATTTCCCTATTTAGAAAGTAATTTGAACAGGAGTCATAATTTACACCACCTTTCCTGGTGATTTCCCTCTGACATGCTGCGGTGATGGGGAAATATATTTGAGATAAATGACATGTTAACAGAATCATTTCATGCTTCGACACATTTGCAGTGATTTACACCACAGCTGGCAAAGCCTTAAAGGTCCCAATACATACCGAAAGGGCAAAATATCTATTTTGATTGGAACGGAGACAGAGGAATGCCAGTAAAAGATATATGTCCAATTCCATCAATATCCTAGTTATCCTCAAAGTCAAAGAGTCTTAGAAATGTGCAGTAATGACTTGGGATTGGACACTGACAAGGGAAATGCATATGTCCTCTCTTATTATGGCTGCTGTTTGATAAGAAAACACTTTTGCCGCTTGACAGAAACCTCTCATCCAGTTCCAGGTTGCTCTTTTAAAAATTTCCCAAACCCCTGAGCTGCATCTACTCCACCAAAAAGGGTGACGTGTTACAAGGTGCAAGCCTGAGAAAAACCTCATTCTGAATCGGCGGCATTCATTTTACTTAGGCATCCTGCCTCTCTTGCTCTCGTAATTATTTCAAACTCTGGTTGAATTTGGTGCTGATGAAATGCTGCGTTAGCTCCATAATTCCTGCCACACGAGACATCCACGTTCCTCCCCTGGCTTGGCGGGGAGGAGATAACATTGTGACGGGGAGGAGGTGACAGCCTCATCTCAATGTGAATGGAGCTAATCACCAATGCAAATTGCAATCAGAGGGGCATATCTCTACCTAACTGAGAGATAATTGCGCGATTGTGCTGATAACAAAAGGTCAACCGCGTGTAGCCACTAAGCTCTCAAATGATCATCAGACACACACCGTCTCCAGCAGTGAATATTTTTACAGATTGAATCACTGCATTAATTTTAAGGCCAAACACTACAACATCTTTTTTTATGATGAAGATTTTAAACACTGATTATTCAGCAGATGCTGCCTTACAGATTGGAAACATGAAAACACAGTGGCATAAGGCAAAAAAAAAAAAAAAGTGGATCAAACATATCCAGTTATTTTAATTTTAAGTCCAAATTAAAAATAAATCCATTTGTCAAGAAAGCCCTGTTTTTTTTTCCTTTTCTTTTCATCAGTTGTGCTGTCACATTCAGTTTGCCATTGTCCTCCTGACATAATGGGAAGCAGGGTGTCCTTGTGTGGGCAGCCTCCAGCTGTGTGGTGGGAGCGCCCTCTAGTGGACTCACCGCGGGATCTTGAAGAGGGCTTTGACTGGATGCATCTCAGCCAGCGGGGGATCTCCGTCTGCCAGCTCGATGGCTGTGATGCCGAGCGACCACACATCACAGCGGGCGTCGTACGAGTAGTCGTACTGCTGTTCACAGGCTATGACCTGGCAATGTAACACAGCAGTGACACGTGTCAATGACTCATTTGCACTGTCATTCCTAAAATCCTCTTTTCTCTCAAAGAAGCTTCACTTTAAACCTGAACACTGAGACAAATCACACTGTTAATATCTCCTCAGAGAAATGCAGTAATAATCTAAAGAAAATTATATTCAGAAGGACCATAAAGCAGAATTTACCTTCCTTGTTAGAGCACTCTCACATTCCTACTGCCCAAAACCTGGCAGAGTTACAAATGTCTATATTTATGGACTATTTAAACACTAAAAGGTAGGTCAGATCACTTGCTGGTGCTAACAGTCAATAATTATAACTGACACTACATTTTACAGCTGAGTTTATTCTAATTGCCCCTGAGGTCCCTCCCTACCAGCCCAACCACCGCACCTCATTTCTGCCAGGGAGTAAGCCGAGGGGCCAAAGACTCCCAGCTATTAACCTTGAGGCGACCTCAAGAGCTGCACCCGTGGAGGGGAATACACAATGACACTGGGGAGAGTCTCGCAGAAATAACTGAGCCTCTCTCTCTCTCTTTGTGGCACATAAAACGGACTTTGCTTATTTAAAAATGTTCCATTAGGCACTAAAACATGAATGCTCTTTTACTTCTGCGTTATTATAGATGAGCATTAAGTGAAGCGTAGACTCTGACCTCAGGAGCCATCCAAAACGGGGTCCCGACCGACGTGTTTCTCCGCAGTCGTGCACTGGTCAGTTGAGCTGAAACACCTAAACAAAATGAATATAACAATACATCATTTCTTAATAATCAGATATTAGTGTGTTTATAAGTGTGAATTTCCTCAGAATAAAAATACAATTTACGACAGAGGCAAAATGTTTGAATTAATCAATAAATCCTGGCATATAATTTAGTGTGGCAACCTGCCAAGCAGTAATAATAATGGGCTATAATCATTTCAAATTATGTAGGACAGATTTTTATCAGCATGAGTCCACTTCATCTCCGTGACACAGAGGACATAAACATGCCTAGGGGTGATTCAAAGTCATTTGCCATAGCAGCTTTCTTTTAATATGCAAAGGATCAAATAATGCAATTTAAATGAGCAATAATAGCCCCAGGTTAAGGCTACGGTCCATGAAATAAAAAGATCTTATGGTGTGCAAGGGACTAAAGTGTGGAGCACAGAAAATGGTTTATCCTGCGCTTCTGTTCGCCCTCACAAACAATGTTGCAGGGACGTGCTGGCGAAACACACCACAGATCAGTCAGCAGCTAAGAAATGACTAATTCATCTAAAAGTGCACTTCAGAGAGATGATAAAGCTGAGAGACACTTCTCAGACCCTGATGCATTTGTCTCCTTCATGAATTGGCTAAATTGCCTCTTTCAAGACCATTACCAAAGTCGACCAGTTTCACTCCTCCCTCGGTTGTCAGAAGGATGTTGTTGCCTTTGACGTCACGATGGATAATCCGGTTGTTGTGCAAATGCTGAAGACCCTTTTAAGTTAGAGGACAGAAAACACAAGGTGCTGTGTGTGAATCACAATCTTATTATTTGTCATTTGTCATTAGTATAAATCAAAAAAAAAAAAAAAAGCGCATCAAAGGTTGAGGAGAACAAACTATATAAAAGAACTCCCACAGCTGTTCAGGAGGAGAGACATTCATTACCGCCTGCCACACTTCCCCTGCTGAAAATAAATCCTCAGCACGCTCTCTGGCGTGTTTGCATCCCACCTTCTCCTTAACATTAGCAGCTTTGCAGCGGGCCGTCTTACCAAGAGGGCACTGTATAAGATGTATGAGATAACGGGCTCCTGCAGACGCTGGCCTCGGATGAGCAGGCCTTTGATGAGTTCTGTGACAGAGCCGCCGTTGCACAGCTGGGAGGGAGACAGAGAAACTCCGGTGACTCGTCCATCACTCAACACTTCAGATTATGATTCATGGCGAGAGCGGGCCCCCCCACACACACTCTCACTCACTCACACACACACACACAAGAGGAGGCAATGCAGCATCACATGGCAGCGTGATAGCATCAACACGCATGTAGGTGGGCGACAAACTGAGCCTCATTTTAATACTATTAAAGGGATTCAGTTAAGCTCAGAGTTTTAAATATTTTTGCTCTCAGAGACATAAAAATGTGGTATTTGGATGCGGGTGACAAGCAAGAGTTAAAAGTACTCTGTGGAGTTGTGTTTACATTCAGAGGTACTGCATCCTTCATGCCTCATAAAGCGTTGATGCATTTTCTTCCTAATAAGACATCTGCAAAGCGGATTTTTGAAACCTGGATTGTTTACATTCGCATGCATCAGCTGGCAGTTTTCCTCTTTTCTGACATTGGGTAGATCATTTATAAGACATCACATTCATGTTAGGTGATTTGTTGCTGGGGGATGCAGAGGGATGTTTGGGCCAAATCAGTCATTTTAGCTGCTGTCACAGGGACTTAACTTTTGTTTTTCTCGTTGATCAAAGAAAAACATTGCTTTTAAAAGTTCTGTATTTCTGTAAGTTGGCTTAAAGTAACCTGTACAATCCCGTTGATCTTATTGCCATTTTTCTGTTGCTTTTATTTGCATGGCCACCTGTTTGATTAGCTGAACATATCTAATTGAATGTGGGCAGTGTTTGAGGCTACCACAGCAGAACTCCACAGGATACCTTTAAAGAAATGGTTTGACATTTTGAGAAAACATTTTCTTTTGCCTCAAGAATTAGCTTGATGAGAAGATTAAAACCACTCTCATATTTGCCAAATAAATTTAACTTTAGAGCCAACAGCTGGTGAGTCAGCTTAGCACAAAGACTGGAAGCAGGGAGGAAACAACCAGCCTGGTGCTGCACAAAAAAACCCCATTTAACTGTGACGCAGGGCCCAGAGGCATTAAGATGGACTGACCTCAAGAACCAGCCAAAGCTGTCCACCTGATAGGTTGTCTGACTTGTAGAACATGCCGTAAAACTTCACCACATTAGGGTGGTTGGACAAGGACCTCAAGATGTTGTATTCCGCCTCGATCTCCTCATCCACATCCTTTAAAACGAGAGAACAGGCAACGTTGGAACACAGGACTTCAAGCAATGCAGCTATTCAAATGAGAAGAAAAAAACAGCATTGTGAAATAAAAGGAACTTTTATGTCTACGTATATCAGGTTGTATTTCATTCTGAAACACAGCAGTAATAGGTTTGCTTTAATTAGACTCCTAGAGACAGGGTTATAAACTCAGTAACAAAGGAAGGGACGGGATCGGGCGCTAAACTATTTCTGTGAGTGCTTTTCTATCAAAGTAAATCTCAGAGGAGGGGAAGAGCAACAGTCAGAGAGGCAGAATTTCTCTTCCTTGATGTCTGAGTGATAGTGTCAGCGGGCTAATCAGGGAGAGGGATGAGAGGGGAGGCAGCTTCATCTTCGCGGCCATCAGGGGAGCATCATGGTGGATAGCGCTGCCAGGATGGGGATTGTTCCATTGACACAATCACAGGACCGCCTCAGACCAAGTCTCGGCAGCACAATGCGGTGCCAGCGCAGAGTCTGCGGCGTCCTTATCACACAGACAAATGAACGAATACACAGGGAGGATACGGCCAATGCAGGAGCTACACTTTCTGCGGAGGGTGTGTTAGACTTAACATGACAGGGAATAAATAAAAAGGGGAGACGTTGATATATATCACTGGAGCAAGTACAAGTACAACTGCATCAAGATGGAGAGGAGGAAAAAGTGCTGGCAACTTACTCTGTTTGAATGGCTCGCATGCTGAGACAAGTCACATAGTTATAAAGAAAAACACAGTGGTTTTAGTCTTTGCTTTTTCTCTTCTGTCAAAATATTATAAGTTCTTGCAGTGATGAAAATAACTGTCAGAATGAATGGTTGTACAGCAGCTTTCTTACCAACATCGATAATAAAGTCTTACAGTGGAGAGGCACACAGAATGAGTAAGATCAGTGTTTAAGTGATGTGATTTAGCCAGCAGAGCAGTACAGCCTTAAAACTGTCCATCGAGTTTTCAGCTAAATTAATTACATCAGCAGCAGCTTTATTAATTTCATCATCGTGTAACAGGTAACTACACAGGGCTGGTAAGCTAAAGAGTCATAAAGAGACCAGAATACTAAACAGTAAAGCTCAATGAAAGCATTTGAAGGTAAACAAAGGAGGAACTGAGAATTGAGAAAGTTACAAAGAGGTGTTCAGTGCTTTGATTGTGAGCCAACAAAGCCTCCTAAAATCTTATGCTTCCCTTTAAAGCTGTGTGATAATCACTGGCAGATCTGCCCCATGTTACATGTGCAGACACATGCAGAAACTACTTATGATCAGTGGATCCCAAACTGGGGCACTCAGAAGATCGTGTTTCTTTTTCTGGCCTCTTAAAGGTGACCAAGTAAAACAGGAAAAAATATTTTTTTTAGTTGTTGTCATTTAAGTTTGAGTGGCTATAAGTCACAAAGGTTGGGAAGCACTGCACTTAATGACTATCTAAATGAGTTTCTGGATTATATAAACTACCACTTTGGATTTAATACTCTATATAATTAAACCCTAGCTGGTTAAACATGATCCATATAGAATCGGCTCTTCTACCACTACAGCCGGGGTTAGTTCAGACAGCCTGTGAGCTCTGCAAGGTTTTTGAACACTGGCTACCAACACTTAGCACAGAGACATTATATTTCTGCACATGAATCAGTCAGCTCTAACAGATACTCTATTTAGACTGCAACAGTTTATGTAACAGACAATAAGCAGGAGCCACAATGGTTTAATCATGCAAAAGGATCCACAGTAAACAAGCTTCAGATCTGACTTACATTGATCGGGTCCAGCACTTTCACTGCTGCCTGACTCCCATCCTTCTTGTTGGTCACTCTGTAGACTTTGCCATAAGTCCCTTTACCAATGGTCTCCACTATATCCCAGTTACCTGATGGGTCGCCCAGGTTCTCCATGCCGATCATGCTGGACTTGTAGGGATACAATCCATACAGCGACCGTCTAGAGGAGAAACACAATCCCAGATACAGTTTTTTTGGCTTTTGAAATACTTCTGTACTGAGCTGGAACTTAATAGAAACTAAGAGAAATGTTAAGCTCTTTGTAACACACAACAGTTTGTCCTGCAAAAAGAGAGCTTCTTGTGAATAACTTAGCAAACCAGACTTTACACACACAAAAAAAACACCTTATCTTTCAGTTAGCATCTTGAAGAAGCAAGTAATTAAAATGAAAAAGTACAAAGGGTGCAGCGCCGTGTTTGTACAGCACAGAGCATTTGTTCCCAAAGGCCTCTCTCATCCAGCTCAGTGAAACGACCGATCCGCCGAGGGAGCCACTTAACAGGTTTAAAGCTGGAGAAATCAAAGCAAAAACAAAGCAGGCGGCTGTAGGTGGAGATGACAGCACTCTACTTACATGGCAAGTGTTATTTTCTTCTGACTCATCGGGGCTGAGAAAAATTACAACTAAAGAGTCTCTTGTGATCATAATATAACAACACCGACAGCAACAGCGGTTGTTTCCTCAAGACGACGGGGGCAACAAGTGGCCATACACACAGACACTGAATTAGCTCTCTCCGCGGGGACCTTGTCACTGCCCACTAAGAAGTGCAATCTCCTCAAGATCAATTGGATTGGGCAGAGATTAACCTGACAAGTGCCGTCCTGAATGAGCAGTGAAGCGGCACCGCACCTCCATTCAAAGTGTTTTGTGAAATGATTATTATGTAAAGTGTTTCATAAAGCATTTTTTTTAACATGTCTTTCGCCTGTAGGACATTTATAAGAGCTGATGATGAAAAGTGATGCACAAGCTCCATATAAATCATCCTTTAAGTCTATGAATGACGTTTCTGTGGCCAAATACAACATGTAAGAGCATCCATGCAAAGCATTAGATGTCAAAACAGCTCAGACAGAGTAACATGATGGAATTGGAAGTGATATTGCCATGCTTGGATACATGCATCCTGTTATTGTCTTTTTTTTCTTTTGTTGGAAAATGACACATATTCCAGATAAACATGATGGAGAAAAATGTTTGTGTATGATCTTGGAACCGCTGCTCTCATCATAAATGTGTTGTGCATCACAGAGGTTGTGTGACCCTGAGGAGGGGGTGTCAGGTGTATGTGTGTGTATGTGTGATTGATGTTTAAAAAAAAAACAACAAAAAAAAATAAACATGAATTATGTTTAACCCTCAGGGAGCAATTCACACATGAGGACAGATTTATGGATTGTTGGTTGAGCAACAGCATCAGCGGTAGATGTGAGATGGATGTACGGCTCCTCTGTGGAGGCATTCAGAACGTGAGATCTCTCTGATATCCTTCAGCGTGTCCTTCAGGGGAGCAGCATGCGATGGCAGCACCAGCCAGAGCACCTTTAGTAATGGTGCGTTTATATAACACACATTTAAATAACAATTAGGTAAGTAGCGACTCACTTAAGCTCGGTTTCACCCTCAGTCTAATAATCCATCACTGATTGGTCTGAAGTTAATCGCCAATCTTAACCCGCCTGTGAATAATGCATAACACCTGCCTTATTAATCAACAAGATACAAACCACTTCCCATTTATAACTGTGGTTTTGTTTTGTAACATGTGTCTCACCTGCTCTGTGGCCACACAGCACCACAGTCACCTGTTGCCTTCTCCAACACAGGCAGCTTATATTCCTCTGGGGAAGCTTTTTGTCTCTAATGACCGGCTGCATCCGGCACGCGCTCTGAAATATCAACCTGCAACTTACAAGCAAAAGTCTGAGCTTTAGACCTGCAGCTGCCGATCACCTGAGTGAATTACATTTTAGTTGCTAATGCAGGACGCTGCACAGTTGTCCTGTCCTGCAAGAGCTTCCAAAAACAGCAAAGACACAATAAATGAGCTTCACTCAGGCATAATGTCATGCTGCACAGCCCAAATTATCTCACAAAGTGTGTGAAACATCATTCACTTAAAAAAAAGAAAAAGAAAAAGAAAACGTCCTTTATAGCAGACTCTGCAACCATGACAGACAAAGAACTAATGTGGTCAATTACCCCTCTCCATCCATTCAGTATTCAAAACAACTGAAGATAGCAAAACAGTAAAGATCAATAAAATAAAACTCTGATCATAAAGCCAAAAGTCAACATACCTGTCTCTGTGAAAGTGTTTGTCTCTCCCTCACACCGCAGCGCACCAGACTAATTCATGATAATCTATAGGGGGATTAATAATTCACCAGTAATCTGCAACCTGATCTGCAGCGGTGTTAAATATTCAGGCGGCAGATGTAGCCACTCATAATGGTGGCTGATATTAAACATCTCAGGTTGCACACAGGTTACCAGGAAGTTTTGTGATAGTTACTAGGTCATGTGACTGCTGCCCGTCCTGCCCCTTCTGTACATGTTTACACATCCAGCTGTTTTTACTTCACCTGACAGCATCATCTAAGTTTCACGTGTGCCGGTGAACACAGTAAGCAGCAAGCATCTCTGCAGCTGCTGCTTGCAACTGCCTCTTATTCTGTCTGCAAAAGGACCATCTGTCCAGAAAGAGCAGTGCAGAGAAATCCAATGTTTAGACTCGTTATAGGAGTTAGTAACTGAGCGTGGGTCTGGCTTCCTCAACAGCATGTCAATAGCTACAAAACAGATAATGACAGTGACTGAAAAACAAGACATTATTCCACTGGAAAAACCACAACGCTGGATTCTGCTGTTGCCATGAGTTTAAGGCCCCGGGGGCCTGTCGAAGTGAAGTACAGACACCAGCTGGAGAGAGCTTTACTGTCAGCAGAACTTGCTCCAAGAAGAGTTCAAATATTCACACGTTTTAAGGCCGTGGTTATCAAGATTTTACCTTAACTACCTGCTTGAATTTCATTGAAACAACATGATCAGACTAGAATTATTTTGTCTTTTCCCTGTGTTTTTCTTTTTTCTTTTTTTTTATTACTGGATTAATTTTATCCTCTAGACCTTTAAGAAGAATCAGAAAAAAGACTGTAATTCCTAAAGTGAAACGTGCAGACGTGTGTGACCTGTGAAGAGGAGATGTGGCTTCATTTTGAGGGGCCAGGAACAAAAAAGCAGAGTTTTAAATAATTATAAAAACCTGATGCTACTTTCCTTCATGTTTGAATTCATTTTCCTTCAGTCAAAAGCACTTTTTGTTTAGCTGTCACTAAGACAAAATGCAGTTCTTTTAAATAGACAGAAAGCACGTCATGCTGCTGCAGAACAGGACACCACTGCTCTTCGACGGCAACGCTCAGGTTACCTTCTGTTTACCAGGCTGTGCCAGCACACCTGAAACACCGTATCTGGTGTTCACAATGCTGGTCAGTGGAACATAAAATGTCTTACATGTTGCTTTGTAAGAGCAGCAAATGCAGATGCAGATCCCACCCCCACCCCAAAACATATGCATTTACGCTGCATCTACATAATTCCAAGTTTCAGCAATGGTTGGTGATGGTAACGGTTTTAGGTGGTGTGAGAAGCTGCATCACAGGGACCGTCTTTGTCACCAGAAACAGTGCAAAGTGAAAGTGAGTAATCTAATTTTCTGCTTCCATCAATCTCGCACAATCCCACCCTCTCTGGTAAAAGCCTTGCGGGAACTCCACTTGGTAAACCCTTTGGTAAGTCTGGGGAGAGAAAAAAAAACTCTGGACTATAATCCCTTTTAAGGGGATATGAAGAGGCTTTGCGGTAAACCTTCACCAGCCACGAGCCAGGCCGCAAGCACTGTGCCCTTGTTCTCACCCTGGATGACCAAAGCCTCACACGAGCAGACACAAACACTTTTTTTTAAAGTTTAAATCCCCCCGAAACTCAGCGGCGAAACAGCAACATCTATAATCTGAGAGCGACAACTGTGGATACGCAAAATATCAGCTTCATTAACAAGAAGCTGGCATCATCCTCCAAACAATCAATCTAAGAACCTGAACCTCTCTGTCATCTAAACACAGATATCACAACTAACAGCCACTGCAATATGATGCTGCTGTTTGGATAAATGCAACAAAACGCTTATTGCAAACACAAAAGTTAATTAAGATTACACAGTCTGAATCATACTTTAAGTTTAATGTGCATTTTTTATCACCAAACTGAATCATATTGACAAAACAGAAATATACTATAACACAATGTTTCAGTATATTAAGAGTGTTTTGGCTCAGGTTTTTAGGTGTCAGGTGTCAAAGTGCAAAACTCTTAATGCAAAGAGCCTTTAAATGCTAAACTCTGTCACCACAAAGGGCAAAACACTAAATCACATGCTCAAGTCTTCAGAGTACAGTCACCTCATATTAGCACAAACTTCAGGGTTTATTACTAATAATCACTGAATCAATGCAATAGATTCTCCTAATCTTAACACTGCCCTGATGATTTTAATACAGTAGCTGACAATGAAATATATGTCAAATGTAAGACAGCAGGAGTGAATTCAGATATTTATATGTACATTATAAGGTCAAAATAACTTTTTTTTTTTAAAAGAAACAGGATGTTTTTCTGATAGAAAGTTGACTTTTTTAAACTTAAAGTATTCTCATATTAACAACAAAGCTACAAACACATGACAATCATGTAGATTATGATGCATCTGCAGCAGTAAAATGAAGCAAACACATTAATTAATTAAACTGTAATATTAATTAAAAAAAAGTTAATATAATAGTAAAACACTGACGGACCATTTTATTGCAGAATGAGTACAGTACAATATTACTACTACTACTTAATTAAGTGAATGCTTCTTACTTCTTAATTTATTATAAATTAATTAAATAAATTTTACAACATATTAATAATTTAACTTAAATGAAGGATCTGAACCACTTTATTACATCAATCTTCTTTTTTGTGAACTCTTCACTGATTGGTAATGTGTTTTTAAAAAGGTGACTTGCTAAACAAAGCAGAGCAGACAGTGAAGGCCGGTGCATTGACTGCAGGCCTGGAAACGTGAGTCCTACCTTGACTTTGCTGCCTCCGTGTTTCCATTTCTGGCATCTGCAAAACAGTGGAGAGTGTTTGAGACATCAGCTGAATACTGCTCAGCCTCGTATCCGTCTCTGTGCATGGAGACCAACAATGCATACACTTTACATCATAAACATCACTGTAACAGCTCTGTACTTCCCAGCTTACCGTCCATGGCAACATACTGATTTCCCTGTTTACTCAGTGAGGGACTTTAATTATTAACAGAACAGACACCTGAGCATGCTGACCAGCAGACCAGGAGCCCTCAGCTGACCAGCATCACCTCATGCAGCCTTCAATGGCCTAATCAGACTCTCAGGAGCAGCAGCGTGTGACCTACCTGGACAGGTAGTAAATGAGGAAACGTCCACTGATGCTCGCCGCAGCACCGCCTGGAACACCAACATCTCTCAGCATGAGGCCTGTTGCACAATCTTAGTGGGTTTTCCTCAGGATAAAATTCCTCCGCTGGTCCAAGCTAGGATTTTGTTCTTGTTGTCTAATTGGCAGAAAAGAGGGGCTTTGTGCGGCCATTGGACAT
Organism: Amniataba percoides; assembly: GCA_037176925.1. Lineage (NCBI taxonomy): Eukaryota > Metazoa > Chordata > Actinopteri > Centrarchiformes > Terapontidae > Amniataba > Amniataba percoides. The sequence continues at coordinate 10,589,293 of JBAJHX010000043.1, read as the reverse complement.
TAACCAGAGGGCCTCCCTTGTTTATGAAACCGCAACCCAGTTATCCTCAAAAGGCTCAGTCACATGGCACTGAAACTTTCTACTCCAATGAACAGGGCAGTGGACTATTTACATAAACAGCATCAACAGAAATCCACTATACAGATTAAATTTGTGCACTTTTTACTTAAGATTTACTTATAAAACACAGCATTTTCAGATGAAAAGACATTTAAACAAGGAATAAGATCTGCTTACAACTAGTAACGGGTGTCAGTGGTCTCAGTAGTAGTTCTGATGCATATGCTCAGTTGCAAAGGCTGCACTCAAAAAAAAAAAAATCACATTATTTTTTCAAAAAGGTCACAGATTTCTCAGGGGAGGTTACGATCTGAACTGAGACCCCTGGTGGACACAGTCTGAGGTGGATGTCTGTAACCAAACAGCCACGTTTCCGCTCTACAGGCCACATCACTGAGAAAAGCTCTTACAAAGAGTAAGATATGACATTTATGGAGCTGGGCCAAAGAGGAGACATAAAGTTGTTCTCTTTTCAATTTTGCACTAATTTCAGCCTGGTTTCTTAGAAATGACTTCAACTACAGCTGCTCAAAATTATTCTTAATGGTCGTGTAGATAGAAAATTTTCTGACAGCAAGGACAAATGAAGGTCTTTGACATTTGATACTAGAACAAGTAACTCACTGCAGAGCTCAAGGAAAAACAGGCGACAGAAAGAAGAAAAAAAAAGACACAAATCAATGTGTTTATATTTTATTCACATATGTTACATTTTGCATTAAATGTCCAAGTCATACTTTCTGGTCAAACTCAGAAAGTTTGAGTCAGCACCTACAGTAATGTACTGTATTCTCTCTTCATTCATACAGGAGAACACACAAGAGCTTTCAGTTACAATTTACACCCATTACTCGTTGGCTATTTGGTTGCGGTCATTTACAAAGTGGGTACTGCAAAATGAAGAAGAGAGGAGAAACTCAGTAAACAGAAAAGAAAAAGCAGCATGCATGAATTCAAGAGGAAGTTTTTCAAGTGTTCACTTGCTCCTTAAAGATTCCTCCACGCAGCACGATGCGGCCCACCACGTCAGAACCAGACTTCAGGGATATGAGCTGTACGCCCGGTTATCACTCGGAAAAATTAATCTTGCAGGCACGACTGGATAAATTTCCTCTCTTCCAGCAAAAAAATATGATATTCAGAAAATTAAGTAGCTAAGACACTTAAATAATGGTGGCTTAAAGGATGTCATGCACAGTGTATAACGGATACTCAAGTCTGATAATCGTGTAATGTTGGAATGCAACTAGAAATCACAACTAGACAATGCGTGAGCAAGGGATAGTCATCACAATAAACGTTCTATACTGCAGTTAGGACTCGACAATCAAAAGCATAAAGGGAAAAACGTCTTTCTTTTGACAGCACAGAAAGATGGAGAGTATTGGCATTTCTTCTCAAAAGCAACATTTCATTTAGCTTCACATCTCTGAGAGAAAACCTCGACAGAACCAGTATCACTTTTTCTGCTCTCATATGGCAGCGGCGCATCTGTGCAATGACATCTCCTTTCCTTAAAAATGTATGCTACTTAAATTCTGTGTTTGACTTCAGGTTTCTGTGGAGCGATGACAATGAATTTCATGTTGTCAGCGGTTGTGGCTTCAGCTGTTTTTTAAAGTTGGGGTTTTGAGTTTCTTCTTCAGAACCGACCAGACAGACAAAACAAAAATGCAGATAGGGCAGGACTACGAGAGCTGTAGTGAGTGTAATGAGGTGACCGCATACCTCCTTAAACATTAAAGTGAGTTTGAGTCAACATTCCCAGCCATCTACCATAAACTCAAAGCACAACCTTAGAAAAAAAAATTCTTCACAAAAGTTAAAATTACTTACTTGAACAATGAGCAGCAGCATTTATTTAAATATCTAAAACGTATTTTAAACAGCAAAAACAAAACAAAAAAAAGAAAATTCCTGAGGATGGATTGCAACTAGACCCATAAAAAGAGCCTTTGCTTGTTTGCAAAAAAACTCTAGTGTGTTGATGGGTGGACTTGTCCTGCCTACCATCACATGTCAGCAGACAATGAGTGCACATTGCATTAACATCGCTACACTCATCAGGAGCTTGAAACTCATGCCAGCACAGCAGAGCACATTTCGATAAATAAAAGGGATATGCATCAACATCATCATAAATGGTGCAAAAAGTAATCACTTTGCAGGGACATTCAGCACTTGATATATATTTTTTTCAACCCAAATAAATATGACAAGCTTCAAAAGCCTGTTCCAAACCAAATCGAATTTCTGGGCAAAGTTGTGCTTTTTACGTTGATCTTACCGAATTCTGTTTTTTTTTCCCTGTTGAAAACCACACAATAAATCACTTAAACACACACACGTGTTAATCTTTAGGCATGATTGTACACCAAACTTCACATAAACCAAGGCTGTGGCAGCAATACCCTCACCGGATGTTTGTGTTTATCACGTTAAAGAGTTCCCAAATATTTTGATCGAGGCAAACACATAAACCAGAAAGAAAAAAATCTTCTCCGTCATGGGTTGCTGTTTTTTTCCGGTGGACACTGGAAGATCTTAGAGTCCATTATAGTGAGGCCCCCAACGCTTATTGATGTGATCAAAGGTGTGTGAAACCCACTGCTGCTCCAACACTCGATACCTCTCTTCACATAAGAAGAGAGGCTTGCCACGGCTGAAGGGAGGCCAGAGGGGAAAACAAGAGTGAGAGCTGTGTTTGTTTTCTCTGCGGCAACAAGTATTTAAAAATGAAACCAAAACCAAAGATTTTGAGTATTTTGCACTGGCACAAAATAGTAAATATTTCTTATACACTACTTGCAGAAACAGTATGGAGACATACTGAATAAAGAATGTAGAATAGATGTGAGACATGCTACAGGAGTGTTCAAAATAATGTACAAAGTTCATTGCACAATAATGTGTGGCATTCATGACTGTGTGTTGTGTTGTGCTGTACCGTAAATCACGGTCCTCCTCTCCGTGGGCATCAAGGTAAACAGAACCCCACAAGCAGAAACGATGTCCACGGATGATAATGATAACTGAGGCATTTATCAGAAGAAAGATGCCTGTAGCTGCGCCACAATGTTGGGAGTGCTACAAGTGATAAAACATTCACAAAATCATTTCACCTTGTCAGGTAAATAAAGATTTAGGCATGAAAATATGCCATAAAAAATAACAATCTTAAAAGTGATCACGTCGTTTTGGCCCAGGTTGTTTTCAATGAAAAAATATAAACACGGCTGTGCTTTTGAGACTTACCAAAACACATTCACAGATACCCTGCTGCTTGCAGCACACGCCTTTGAGACAGACGAAGGCGCCGCAAACAAGGCAGAGTGCAGGGTCTTTTGGCACCTTTTTGCAGGCAGTGCAGGCCTTCCTGTGATAGTACTGGAAGATGATATTGTAGTTGTCAGGTAGCTGGAGAAGGCGGGGAGCTGCCCACTGAGGATCCTGGACAAGCAAGGTCTTCAGAAGAGAGGAAAGACAGACGGACATAAAATATTTAAGCACTCAGGTCATAAATTTATTGCACACTAAAGTCATTCATACATTGTGTCCTCAAACTTGTCCCGAAACTCTCAGACAGATAAACTGTGTTGCTTCTTTTTCTGCTGTCAGCCAACACTAATTCTAAATTCGGCCTCAGCTTTCTTCGTTTTTATAAAATCCTTCAGATGTACTAATAAATAATGTCCTCTCTTAAGTTTCACCAACCTAAATTGACATGCAAGACGCTCTGCGTTTTCACCAAATGATGTACAACATTCAAGGTTACTGCAACACTGACTGACGAGGGCGTACGACACATGGCTAGTTATGCAGTCACTCTCCTCAGAGACACCGACAGCTACGGACCTTGTCAACCAAGGCTGAAACTAATTTTAAAGTGTCAATAGCACTTGAGTTAGATGAATCATTTACAGGACGTCAAGTTCAAAATACATGGCTTGAATGTTTAATTGCTGAGAGAGTATTTAAACAATTTCTTTGAAACTCCAAAGCCAATTAAACTTCAACTTCTCATTTGACAATACGCTGAATTCAAACTCATTATGCACACCGAAATCTACCTGGATTTAGCTTTAGTTTGAACTACTGTGGTCATTCTGAATGATGATTAATGTTCAGCAGGTTTTTGAAAGTCTTTACCATGTGATGTAGATACCTGCTGTTTCTTTCTTTTTTTTTTTTGCATGAATCATGAGTACTAAGTCTTCAGAGAATAGCAGGGCAGCATAATGACACTCATTACCAATAATACAGAATAAAAAGTTAAAAATAAGTAATCTTAACATTTCATAGCAACAGAACTGAGAAAATATTCTAAAAAATAACCTTCATTGAATAATAAAGGTTTATGAATATGAAGCACTATTGTAATAAGTGTGTGTGTATGTGTGTATGTATGTATATCCTCTAGTCTGAAATTCACATACATACCAATGATTGCTCAGCCTGCAACTGAGAGAGCCCTGTGACCTCACCGCACCACTGTGTCACCAAGTCAAAGGCGCTGACGGCCCACGTCAGACACGAGGCACTGTGCGCGACGCTGGAAGGCTGAGGGGCCGACGGTAAGAGCCCCAAACACACAGCCAAGGACGAGAACTCCTCCTCCTCCTGAGGGCACACAGACAAAGACGGCTGAGGTCGCTTTCTTTGCTTTCACCATCAGCTGTGGTTCATGGGAAGTCAAAGGATTTGAACGGTTGTCTACCAGCAGAAATATTTCTTGCACTGAGACGTCCATCACGCCGGGTGAGATTTAATGTGGTCACCGTGATGGAATTAATAATAGTGTTCACAAAATGCGCAGGCGTATTGATCACACAAGGTCAGGAGTGGTTTCGACAGGTAGGATGACATTTATGATCAAAACTTACCAGGCAGCCAGTCAGGTTGTCTCCGTAAAGGTGATGCTGCAGAAGGCAGGAGAGGCGAAGGAAGGGCAGGCAGAACTGCTGGAGGCTGAACTCGATAGACTGCGGGGACCACACGCTGGAGATCAGCTGGAGAGGGAAACAACGGCAACACTTGATCAATAACCAGCCAACAGCTTGCTGATAATACTGCAATGTATATCTCCCCCTTGAGATTGGAGGAGATGTTAGATCTCTCTATCTCTCTCTCTCTCTCTCTTTCTTTCTCGGTATAATGAACATTGTTCCAGAGAAAATGAAAGCGGGCAGGACAAAAAGAGAAAACGCAGAGGACTGTCCTGAAGGCAGCTTCTGTTCTGAAGTCAACAGTCATTTTAGTGGCTCACCATTGATGTTTCTTCCTCGTTCACCTTGTAGACACTCTTGTCCTTAGAGAGCTCACTGATAACATGACTGAGCAGCGCTTCAAACGATTTATCGGCATCAGGAGCGTTCTGTGGCAGAGAATCAAAATGCAGAATGTCAAAAAGCTGACAACATGTAATCAAACGTTAAAAAGACTAATATTTACACTTTAATCTCTTCTGATGGTCAACAGACACAAACTTCTATTAACTCCCTATTTGATATGAATTAAGGGACAAGCATCAAATCAAAGTTTCTTTGTTAGCTGGCTATAAAAAAACAAAAATCATATTGCTTCAGTGTCCCGGTGTGGATTTGGTGGCAGAAAGAATGATCTTCTGGTCTGACAAATAACAGCTATAAATAAACTCTGTGTTTTAATTAGCTCACTGACAATGATGAAACATTGTTATTTGGTTGTTGCATCCATATACAGAAAACCAAAAACAACATACAGTGTGTCAATATGGTGTTTGTTCACCATGAACCTCTGCTCAGCTTCATTGTCGTCAGTTTCCAAACCTTGGGGTTGTTGCCTTTATTTATTTATTTTTTTTCTGTTTGTTTAACTTTGTAGAAATTAAGAATGGAGACCTCGCCTCATTGTGCTAGAGCCAGAAAAACAGTCACACCCGTTAACAATACAGAAGAAAAACGACCACAAAAATGGCAACAAGCATGAATGAGATTTCCACACATCCGAAAAACAATAAAAACCTTTCCAAATTGAGTAATTAAATTTCTTCAAACATTGTGGCACTGAACTGGCTCCTGGCTACTGGTCCCACCACTTCTCTATAAACTACAAATTATGTCAGCTGGATGGATGGTTACTCAATGCTGATTGGTCAGGGGCAAAAATAAAACAAAAACAACCCCATTCTCAACAGGAAATTGGTTAACCTGAACAATCAGTCAAGCTGAATAACGCAGATAAACACAGCAATTAAGTCTGATTATCAGACTAGCTTTGATGTGCCTCTGCATAGATTTTTCTGCTGATCTACTGGAGGGATAAAAAAAGAGATCTGCAACTATGAAGGCCAAAGCATATGACTCACAAATTAAATATTTTTTAATTAGCCACATGTTTGAATAATTTCACAGATGGATACCTGCTGTTTTGCATTTAGGGCTTCAGAAATGGGTAAAAAAAATCCTACAAACAACCCTTAACCAAGGGCAAAAAACATTATCAATCTATTGGCAGTTTTCAAGTATATGAATGTCACTTATCAGAGCACATACTGCAGATCAGAATGCATCGAGTCTCGAAAGTATAAAATGCGCTGCACTGTAGGATATAATGACTTATGCAGAAGAAGCAGAGAACAATAATTCTTTCCTTACAATATAACATCTGATAAGTCGTGGAGACATTACTGAATGTGTGTCCTGATAAAAATGCAACTGATTTGGCTGGTATTTTATATAGTGGGAAAACTGCAAAGCATTTATCAAGCTGAAGGTGGTAGAATATAAAACAGTAGTCTTATCTCGTCTGCTGTCCTTTGTCATAGATTTATAGGGGAGGAATTTCAAGTCCATGGATTTCCTTCCTTCTGGGCTCTGAGCTTTCTTTAGACTGCATATTTTGAAACAAATTCAATTAAATTACAATGGCGTCCCACCAAATATGGATGCTGTCCTCATCAAATCCATATTAATGGCAGCTTTTGGATTCCTGCACTACTGTTCTTGACAGTGTAGTAGGAAGATACCAATCCACCCCTCCATCATGGATGGAAACACCCTAAAGACAAATCTTAGCTATTTGTCTTTTGACATTCAAGCCAGCCACTCACTAATACAGATTTAATAGACTGAAGACAGATAGCCAATTAATGCAACGCTCTCCAGCAAATCACACTTTGCCAGATAATGAAGATCGATACAGTCGACTGTGGAAATCGCGTAAATGAGACCGGAAGGGGCTCAATCCATCTCAATACCAAGTCATACACGATGACTTGCTGCTGCTGAGGACTGGTTCTAGGGGACAATCAGGAGACACAGCTATCTCACAACAAGCCGAGGAGACTTTGAACACTTTGAACAACCCTTTCCAGTTCCAACTGCACCGAGAGCAGAAAATACACCGACGGCTCTCCTAATACTTCAGCAGTGCTTAAAGCTCTTGTGTTGTCATGCTGGTCAATTGTGTTTAAAGTGAGAGCACATTTTTGTGACTGATGTTTTATTAAGTTTAACATTATGATTATGGACACAGAGATGTCCAGTGACCAGAAGAGCCTGAAGACAATCCTGACAGAGGCAAAGGAAAACCAATAAATCAATACACAGAAAACAGAGAATCGATATTAATACAAATGAAGTAACGGGGAGCAAATTACATCACAATCAGGGAGGTCATAATCAGGGGCGATTCTATTTCCTGGTTGACATCATTAATGTCTTTAAACATGACAGTGATGATATAGTAAATATATTTATTTGCATTACCTCGTTAAGAATATACTTTCACATTTACTACATGACTAAACAACGCGTTGACATTTCAGTTTTTACTAGTCTTTATTCTTAGTTTTTACTAGTCATTTTAAACAACTGTGCATCAGTTCATCACTTCTGTTTATATTTCTTATATATTATATTTTGTTCCCAGATATTAACTTGCACACAATTTTGTATCTTCATCTTAGACTTGTGTGATTTCTCTTTATACACATTTGTATGAGCATTAATGGAGGGAACAAAAAACTCGAAACTTCAAAGAAAAAGACAGACTGCATGATTGCAGAAAATAAAGGAAGTGAGTTTGGCATCAGCATAAGAACATTTCATTCTTACCTTCTTGAGTGCTCCAGATGTGCTCCAGGCCTGCCTTTCCTCTGGGCTGAACTTAGATGAGAGTGCAGCCAGAGCCTGCGTGAACTGCAGATTGTACAGCATCTTCACCACACAGGTAAAGTGCTCTACATGGGGAAAGAAGATGACAGTGATTATCTAAACCAAGCCAAGTAGGAATCTTACAAAGAGGCCAAATCATTCAAAGACTGAATTTATGGCATTATTTCAATGTTATTTTGAATTAAAAAAAGATCTTGTAGCATAAAAAAACCTACTGAAAAGGGTTGTCAGCTTTTCACAAGAGTATTGTATCTGGTTTCTCAGTCCTGCATGGAGAGCCTCATTGAACAGTGTGCAGGATAATTAGCAGAGTGTTTCAGGTGGAAAATGCAGCCTGAAGGATATTTAAGTGTGGTTCCACGGATGACAAAGACTTCCATTTGTTTTCTACTACTGCTGACAGCTCCACTATCCTGGTCACTGTGACAAGTGTAGGTACACACAATTAAAAGGTAAAACGAAAAAAAAGAGGCAATGACGATGTGCAAATCAAGTGCAAATGACCCCTCAGAGATTGATTGTGCCTCACCCTTTCTATTTCTCTCCCCAAAAAGGAAAAGAAATTAAACAGGTTTTATAAGGCTATTTAATAAACTTTGTGCATGGTAATCATCCTATTGTTCTGACAAAACAAGCCTATTATAAAATAAATTATTTCTGTCTTATTACATTAGTGATGCTTTGTTTTTGCTTTTTGAATCACATCAACATTTCGCAGCCTGTAGCGATGATGTGCTACATGCTTTGAGACACAACAGCCATGTAAACAAACTGACAAAACACACCTTTATAAATCCTAATATAAAAATAATCATTTATAAAAACAAAGGACATCCGACTATTATGTTAGCCATTTCAATAAAACCTACAATTTAAAATAAGTTCACTTTCAAATCCTCCCGCAGACCGTGTCCCTGCCAGCGGTCAACCTCATTCAGTCATCAATGAAATTATCTCCCTGCAGCGACACTTCTCCCATTAAACAGGACTGCAGTGTGTTTGACCAGGTCTTTAGGTGGTCCTCCGCCTTTTTTATTGAAGGGCTAAGATGGAGGAGATGCCACAAAAAGCCGCAGATGAAGGGCGAGGGAAGGAGGCACAGCCCTCCCATCAACAGGGTCGTGTCCCTCCGATCCTCACGGCCAAACAATGGCAACGGGAGCACAGATAAGAGACGTGGAACGCTTCATTCCAGCTCTCAGCCCTGATTACTACTGATAATGGGGCTGTCCTTGTGCGGCCGAGAGAATCCCTGCTCTCTTGTAGTGGAGTGATGCAGGCGTAGGAGCCGTACCTTTCCGCAGAGGCTGTGGCATCGTTAGCACAAAGATGATCAGGAGGGATGGGACGTCTCGAAATAGCATAGGTACCTCGGGTCTCTCGTCATCAAAGCCACTGAAACACATGCAAAAGAGCTTTTCATTATTCAGAGGGTACTCTGTATGGTTGGTGTTATGTCAAATAGCTATTGTAATAGGAAAGAAAGCCTAAGAAACCCATGTAGTTATATTATTTATTAATTTTATTCAAAAACCAATAAGCTTATCCAATTTTTTGGAAACTTAACATACAGTATTTGATCATGTCTGAATATGAATAATTTTTACGTGGAAGTCGCAAGTGAAAACCAACAATGGCTGATCCATACATACGACCAGGGCAGAAGCGGTTAAAACAACCTTTGTACTACCACAGTAAGTATATTAAAAAAAGTACTAACGACACAATTATTAACAACAAAATACAGTTTAACAGTGACAGAACTTCTAATCACTAATATTGTGTGAGCATTGTCTCTTTCTGTCAGTGTCCTATCACATGTCAACAAAGTCATAAGGAACATTTATTTAAAGCTCAGCTATGTCTGAAGCCATCACATTAACAGGTTCATGAAGACAGCAATGTTATGTATTGTACATAAAAAAATGAGAGCAAAGGTCTTGCTGTGTATATAGTTTTAAATTTGCTTAACAAATAGATGGCTTGAAAGGCCCATTCTTAATGCAGTCTCACTTCCACTGGCGTTGTGTGCCATCTCTATCTAAATGTCTTCTGTTGACAATTCAGCGAGGTTCCAATATCCACTCTCCACTGCTGAAAGGCCTTGGGGGCTTTAAATGAGAGGAACTGCACTTAAAGAATAATACCTTCCATTACCAAAGCACTCAACAGTTAATTCCAATATGCATTGGAGGAAAGCTTTCAACCCTGCTAAGACCACTGCATACAACCTCAGACCCTCTGAACGTATTCATGCATTCCTCTTTGTTTTATCTCGCTGAAACAAGAGCAGAATGTAGAGACATCTCTCTCTGTCCTACTTAACTAGGCTGGATCAGGCTGACTGCCTAAGGGTGTCAATGACAGCGCTCCCTCCCAAAACCCTTACAAAGTATTTTTAAACGCCAAATGGCTCCTCTGAGAATACTGTAGGGCTGTGAGCACTTTAATAGTAACAGGTGTAAAAGCTGTCTTACAACACTAACAGGGAGGAAAGGTTGTTCAAGCTCATCATGAATTGTTAAGTGCTGCCCGTCGCATTAAAGTAGAATAAAATAGCATGTTCTGACGTACAGCAGGGACTCAAGGCAGAAAAAGACGGCGCGTGTGCGGTGGCGACTGTGTCTTTTGTATTTTGTTAAATACGGGTTTTTGTTGAAGCTAGGTGGACAGCTGGGAGCCGAGATGGCGTGCTGGTGTGGTGTCGGTGCGGCGCAGTGGTTCTCAGTACAGTGAATTTGACAGGGTCGTTTTTGCTCTCCGTGGAGTGCCCGGTAATTTGCCAGATGCAGCAATTATTGGTATCTATGGAAACCACGCATGGTCCCTTTTTCTGTTTTTAGCTCCTCTTTGTGTGAAGGAAAAGCTGTTGGTGGGGGTGGGGGGGGTAGGAGGAAATGGTGGCGTTTAGAGAGAGGACAAAGTGGCGCTTTGATTGCATGTTTATGTGAGGAAGGAAAAGTGTGAGGGGGCGGGGTGGAGACCGGGAGGTATGAAGAATGTAGGAACAGATTTATAGATTTACTGTTCACAAAGGTACTTAAGGAGAGAAAGCCACTCACTCTGCCTCCCTGCTTTGTGCAACCTGAGTCAGCTTAGTCCAGGGGTTGTAGGCTGAATCGATGCTGTACAGACGCATGTGCATGGCCAGCACATGGAACAGCTGATCTGAAAGAGGACAAAAAAAAAACATAATTCAAAAAGACATCATTGTTATGTTTCGACAGGGTCTGACAGAAACAAAACCTGCAAGTGTCTTGTTTATCTCGGTGTCCATTGTCACGCCCCGCCAGCAACCGCTGTAGATGAAATGATGAAAGCGGTTGACTTGAGCTGACTGCAGGCTAATGGTTTGGCTCAGATAAAACCAGGCCAGGGCCAGATGGATACATGGTAGTGTTCGATAGCCTCGAGCAACTCTTTGCTCAGGCCACACCTGTTCATTGTGAAGGTAATGGAACATGAAGAGAGACCCCCTGCGCTCACACACACACGCACACGCAATCTCTCATCACAGCAAGCCTCATCGCTGGCAAAAGGCAGGAAGTTGGCACAATAATTTTTAATGTTAAGTGATATATTCCAAAGTGAAGAAATGTCCTAGTCTTTCTTTCTTATTTGTCTGGAAATAAATTAACCTACTTGCTTTAATTATGAACCCCATGTCCTTTTAAAGCCAGAAATCAGAATTGCATAAGACTGTTTTGAGACAGGTGCTACTAAACCAGTCAGTTCCATATAGTTTCATCTTTACATGAACTTGAAAACCTTCCTGTGTAACCTAAACCTTCTCCAGTGAGCAACACTAATCCTATTTGATTTTGTTTTACATGGAATTATGAGGCTGTAATGCAGCAAAGTGCTTCAAACAATCAGCTCTGCAATTTCGCTTGTGTGAGGTGTCGATACTTAGAGCAACACTGCCCTCCACAGGTAAGCAAAGACACAGCATGAAAGAAAGCAAAGTGTCTGTGTCAGTCCTTCGCTGCGTCCCATTTGTCTTCTCTCTTCCCTCACTAAAACTCAGCTCTTACCTGGAATTAACCTCGGTAAGAGGCAAGAAAGAAAAGTAAATGTGAAACAGAAGAGATTTGGCTTTTATCAGGGCAGTCGTTTCCTTCTATTATCATAAAATTGCAAAATACACAGATGGAAAAGCCTTATTACAAGCTCCAGGTACCATATCTGATCACAGCTGTTTGTCCTGCTGAGCCAGTTTCAAGTGAAACAGCCTCTTTTTTGTGTGATGATAAAAAAACGTCACTGAGGGGGGACCTTCTCAAAGAGACGTGTGAAAATATTTATAAAAGAGGTTATAATCAGTCGCCTGTGACAAAGTTGCAACAAACAAAGCATGTTACTTTACTCCCCACACTACTGAGACTGACACAGCATCATGTAAAAGGGGGGATAGAAGAGCAAAAGGGGAGACATTTAAAACTCCTCAACTATGAAATGAGTCAACACTATGGAGCCTCACCAGATAACGGCTGGTTTCTAAAAGGCCAACACGACGATTAGCTCTTTATTCGACATGACATTAAGACATGACATTAATCATCTGCACTCCATGTCACAAGTCATGATAATAATGATCTAGTGTTCTTATTCTTGTGATTATGGACTGTAAAACACCCTTTTGCTAGCATCACTTTAAATAAGTGGAAATACTTTGTTGCTTATTTCACTGTCTAGAAAATGAGCCCACAACACAACACCAGGATCCTGAAACTGAACCGTGTAAATGGAATTTATCTATCATCCATTTTATTATTTAAACGTGATTTCCTGCTGTGACATTTCAAAATGTCGTCCGTGAAAAAGGCGTATCATCCTGGTTTTAAGTACCTTTACACCATTGCCAAACCACCTTTTTTTTTAAACTAAATTTGATCAAATTTCATGGCAGATATTCAAAGATTACATGTATCCTCTCAGAGTGTATGATCATACAGTAATCTAAATGCCACACTAAATCTGGGGTGTGTGGGGTGGGGTGGGGTGGTCCTATAAACCCAAACTGCTGTCAACATATGCCAAGTATTGCAAATCTGCACAACTGAGGTTAAAAGTCCTCCCTGCACAGGAGCAGCCACACAGTGCCAAAGATTAATTCAAATATTTGCAGTTAAATAAACCAAGACCATGCTATTAAGAGGCCGGACTCCCTAGAGTTTATTTAGCCCATTTCAAGGAAACTGCAGGCTTTTGGCCTCTGTGGTCCATCGGATCCTCATCAGTCGAACAGAAGAAGTGCCTTCTGGGAAACGGGCTTAGGAACCCCACGAGCTCTCACAGTTAGCACACGTCTGCCGTTTTCCATCAAATCCATTTCCCCAAGAAGAACGAACACTAATGTACTGCAACTGAGTAAATTTGGCCGTCAGCACGGCTACATGGTTAATGTAGCTCAAAAATGGCAAACCTCCAACCTCTCTGTTCAGCCACTCAAGGATGACAGGCCATTTCACTGCGGCAGCCACAATGTTGGCAGAATAATTAAACAAAATGAAAATGGGGTGCAGCCTGAACAACAAACTTACCTCTGACACCTTTATATACCACACATAAACATTTCCATTGCAATATCCCATCCTTCATCCTCAAATATCTTAAAAACTGATTAAAATGAAGGTTTTGATGAAAAATCAATACAATGAATTTTAACTGAAATCACATTTTTCACCCTCCCCTAGACGCTTGCCCTTGTCAGCTATGGCACAATCAACTTAAACAGCACTTGACCCATTTGTCTGCCTCATTTACCCTGCCTGCTCCCAACAGCTCACCCGGGACAGCGTCTATCCTTGCCTGCCATTGCTAATCGACCCTTTGTTTTCTCTTTTTCTTTAAGTGCTTCTGCTGTAACACGGAAGAATGGGTCTGATCTCAAGTCAGACACTTTATTAAACAGAGAAATGATGTACAAGCCCCTGCAATAACACGGCACTATAATTGTCAATTTAAGCAGCAAAATACACCTGACATGGCACCAAATTAAACAAACATTTTATTTAAAAAAAAAGAAAAACACTCAAACAGCACAACAACACATATAAATAAATACTTTTTGGATTATTGCATACATGTAGGAATGCCATAAAATATCAAAACAAACTGCATATTAGTCAACTTATAAGATTTAAAGGAGAAATTGTATTGTGTGACATAAAAGATGATGAAGTTAAAGAGTAAATACTCACTGAGACATGAGCGTTTGGCAGCTGCACTGGCGCCTCCAGAGCACAAGTTTCCTCCTCGGTGCACAAGTTCCAACTCCAGGTTGGTCCTGAGGAGAAAGGCCCGATTAGTAAGCACCAAGTACATGAAGAACACAATCAAAACACACACAAAGGCATACCAATCCTGCCATAATTAAGCAAAACCCTTTAACTAATTAAATCACTGATGCTTTTAAGCAACCTATGTTGAAAAGATTTTCACTTTTGCAACCAAAGTGTGTATAGCACATTTCACTTTAAGCTTTACATTGAAACTCAACATTAAGTACCTAAATCCATCCAAGACATAAACCACAGACATCCAAGCGTTTCAAATGCTGCTTATTTCTGACAGAACAGAGTTAACTGGAGATTGTTATCATTGCATTTATTCCACGGTCATTTTCTAAAAAGAGTTGGATATTATTGTGGCTTAAACTTAACACATACAGTTTGGTAATAATAATTAATTAAATAATTAAATTACAATTAAGATAAGTGTGCTGTTATAAAGCATCCCTACAATCGATCACCACATTTCCTGCCGTCTTTGTACTCAAAGTTCTCTCTGAAGGCAAGCACGTAAAAAGATCTTGGTACTGTACTACAGGTAGAATGAGTCACTGATACAAAAATGATAAATGTTCGGGGGAAATGTTCCTTTAAAAGCAGCCATTAAAGCAGAGGCTGTGTGTGTGTCAGAGAGGGGATGGTGGTATTGGTAAAAATGGCTGAGTATCATCATATTCAGCTTTTGGTTACGCCTGCCTCTTTTACCAGTTTGATTAGGAAGATGAAAGATGCTGCCTAGTCAAGCCATTCGCCATTTAATGCGCCTGTTTTGCAGCAGCAATTCCATATCAAGTAAATGACAGCTTTCCAAGACTGATTTCGCACAAGCTGGACCATTAGCATAAAAGCTGTTCCAACCACAGTTCATGCATAATCCCCAATGTGCATTCCCCATGCATATCCAAACACATTTCACTCCTGCATTTTAATTCCCCAACACCAAAACAGTGAAAAAATAAACTAAAACCTCTAACAAAGTACATTGATGGTGAAAAGAGATAGGCATTACTAAAATAAGACTGATCTGGGCCTGTTTTCATCCCGCCACTGGCCATTTCCTTCCATGGGCCAGGGAGGTGGGGGCAAATCCTTGGGTTTCCTGGGAGAAAAAGCAATTTCACATAGATAATGCAGCCACGGTGAAGCTCCATCTGGCTTTTGCTGATAAGAGTGCCCCTGTGACAAAGGAATTTTCCACTCCTCAGGCAATTTGCGCTGTTCATTGAACTTCAGAGAGCCAACAGGCACCCAGACACACTCAGGGGATCTTTCTGTTCAGGGTGGAGGGCTGAGGGAACCACAATGCTGGGTGGGCAGAGCGTCTGGATGGTTATGCTCCAGGAAGGGCAGAGTTTTTGGAGTGGGAGTGGCGAGAAGTTCGAGACCCCAAGGTGAACCAAAAGCCAGACATTTCTCTGACCTGTGACCAGCTTGTTGAGAACATACAAATATCTGAAACACGATGATGTGATTTCTTCCCAAAAATTATTTCCCTTTTTTTTTTTTCCCCAGAGAAGGTGGGCGACAGTTAAGATTCTTGGCCAAAGTTGTAGATACATCACACGTATCTCAGACCTCTAGCTCACCCCAAGATGTTCCACAACAACCTACAGGGATTGTGTGAAGGAACAATTAAAAGACCAGTGGTCCTAAAATTCAGTTACAGAAGGTGAAATAAATCCATACAGAGTCACACCTAGTAAGTGAAGAAACAGCGGGAAGTCAATACACTTTCACTGTGGCCTGGAGTGACAAAGCTGATAATGCATCCTTTGGAGGGCAGTGCTCTTGAAACACTTCCAGCACCAGTGCAGCAGTATAATGACAAGTATGGAGAAAACAAATCAACACCACCTTCACAGTTCCCTGAGCAAATCTGAAAAAATGCAAAGTAATCTATATATTTGGTACAAGTGCTGTGCAACAACAGCAGTATTGAATTTCAGCTCCATTTCAAGGCACCTTTGTGGAGTAAAAACACTAACAAAATACGAGTCTGACACTGAGAGAGGACACTACTGTCTTCATTTTGCATGGGCCATCATTGTTATTCAAGCTGAGGAGCTGGCATTAGGAGAGAAGAGCGTGCAGACATTTATCCTACTGGTCTCAGCAGTCAGTGGGGCACGCATGTGTGGAAAGTTTGTGTGAGGTGGTGAAGAAAGAAGACCTCCAAGTTTGAGTACTGCAGATAACAAAGTTTGTATCTGCCTTAGTAAAGACTCAGTCAGAGATAACCCAATATGACCAAATTATTACTCATATAATCAGACAACAGAGAAAAAGAATGGGACAATAAATGAAGTCCATCAGGGTAAAAATCAGGTGCATTAACGTCCTGGTTTAATTCCATTTTTTGTTTAAAATGAGATGGACCTGAAGGACATCAAATGAGAAAACACACATCCAGGTCCAGGTCACACTGACAGTGAGCTTAGCAAGGTAGCCAAGATGTCCTTCACCTCAACTTTGTAATCCTGAGGTCTGAGGCCAAATGAGATGTACAATTCTTGCAATCTGTCTCCAGTTCGACATGCCCAGAATACCTCCACACACATTGATGATTTCACAAAGAGTATCTTATTCCAACAGTAGAACAGCCTGATAGGAAACCTATTTTCATAAATTATGTCAGTAACTTTATTCTTTTTATGACTTTACTAATCTTAATCATACATATTAAGAAAAACAAAAAAACAATAATAAAAAAGCATAAAGCTCACATGGGAATCCATTTTCTTCCACTTCCACTTCCCACAGCTCATAAACATCACTAATAAAGAGATTTGGCTTCACATCTTCACCACAACAATCTGTTTTCATCTGTCAGGCACGGTACTTAAAAGTGCAAGTGAATCACATTTAGTAACACTGTTTATAGGGGGTACCATCATAAAAACAAAAAAAATATCAATTTATCACTTGTGGTATATGACTTTGTTCTCAAATGAGAAAACAGTACAAGTGATATTTATGTTGTAGCAGAAAAAAAGCTTATTAATTTCAGTCAAACTCCCTCCTTGGGGGCAGCAACTCACTCCCACCTGAAGGGCCCATTCACTGTTTTCTGACAGAGCCGTGATCCCCGATACTGAGGAGACAACTCTCATCCCAGTGACTTCATACTCAACAACAACCTGCTGTGTTGCCTGAAGATACTGTCCATGAAAATCACAAACAGAATGAGTGACGAATAAACACACATACACCAGATGAGCAAAGACTAAAGAGTTGGTGTACGCAACCACAACAGACTCTGCATTGCTCCTATGTTTTTGATTTTTGGTAGGACGGTGGCCTGGAGCTTCCCTTTCTGTAAGATTTCACAGAGGTTGGACAGTATGATGAAGGGGCACATCCTCCAGGAAACTAACAAATCTAACCAGTTCACCTTGGAATACTCTGCAAGAAGCCTTTGCCCCTGTCATGTCAAAATGCAGGGACACATTGGAAAAAGATGAAGTGACTATTGATGACTATTGATCAGTCATGCTCACCTTTTCCCTGTGCTTTTACTTTTTAACAAAACTGAAAAAAATGAATATTTTTTATATAAAACTACACCCAAGTGATTACGTGCCTTAATTTCTCCACTAAGAATAGGACGGTGGGAATCACATTCACAGTTAAAGAAGGTTACATCTAAACTCAATGTCTCACCTTGCCACGGAGTACATGAAGAGGAAGTCGTTGTCAGGGGAACCAGGGTTCTTGCCATAGTCCATGTATTTCTTCTGGGTGGTATTCTTGATGTCTTTAATAACCAACTCCATCTCTTTACTCAAATTGGATTCCGTCTTAAAAAATAAGAATACAAAAAAGTCAAATTATTTCTGAAATGGACAAGCTAATTTGAGTTAAGTTAAATATTTATGTTAAAATAAAATAAAATATAGTGTAAGAAGATGTATTACAGTTATGCTCACTCCATGAAACATTTCGAGCATAAATCATCTATAATAAACTAAATAATCAAATATTAGGTTTGTCTTTATTTAAATTTCCTTTTGTTTTCTATCCATGTTACCCCTTTAGCCTGTGGTTTTCATTCATTTGAAAGAAGAATAAAAAGCAATTTACTCTATTTTAGTCTGTCAACATGATGTTACAGAGGCATGGCACTGCTGTGCAGAGATTTCACATCCATCTGCATTTACAGTTGCAATGCTATGCAACAACAGCACATATGAACACAGTAAATTGATCAAAATACACTACTAAACAAAACTAACAGTATTCGGTCAATACTGTTGAATAAATAAGAGACATGTGACAGGAAATCAGATGGTGGTGTGTTTGGAAATTCCTGTAATCCAGAAACAAAATTAAATGTAGCATAAAGCATTATGCCTAACATGAGAATAAATGTAAAAAATATGACGTCCTTCCATGTGACAGATGTGTGCCGCAGGTAGTTATTGACTCTGCAGATTGTTTCTAGTAATTATAATCACCATCCGTTACCAACAGGGTGTGTTTAAAATACATCTGTGTGAAACATACAGGTCACTTTTGGTAATAAACTCCCGGCCTTACGGTAAAACTTACTGGGAAAAGACCAAGTTTCTCCTGAAGATCTTCCACCTCCTTCACAAGCACAAAGGTCTTTTTGTTGGTGGGTGTGTGCCAGGCACCGGCCTCGGTGCCCCGCCCAGGGCGACAGGGAAGGACACTATTGGCGAACTGTCGACACAGTGGGCACGTAAACTCACCCTTGTCAACAGAGAAACCCTGGAGGACCTGGTCATTCTGACGAGGAAAAAAACAAGAGATACTAGAGTTCAATTTGACCTTTACAAAAAAAATAGACAAATAAATTCATAACTTGAGACAACTGATGCTGAACATTTTATGACAAAATTTATTTATAAATATATATGCAGGACCCAAACTATTTAGTCCATAATGCATCTTTATATAGAAAATATCAACAAACTTTGAATTAAATTTTGCCTAATCATTGGTCCAAAGCACAAAGGTATTCAATTTTATAATGATGGAATAATATCAGTAAGAAACTTCTCACCTTTAGGTGTTTCCAATTAGAAAATGTTTGCCATATTCACTTCACTGACAACTTAATTGTTGAAACTTTCGACAAGTGATTATTTAATTTACTGTCAAATAATTGTAATTAGGCCGACTAATCAATTCATGAGGTCAAGCTTTCTTTTACCCTAAGAGACTCCATGTATGACTTGTGGCAATCTATATGCAGAGTGTGTCCACACGTCTGGACGTAGACGCCTCCGTCCCAACCTATCGACACAGACTGCAGACAAGAGCTCTGCAGAATTCACAAGAGAAAAGAAAATCACATCAATTCAGTGCAACTTCAAACATTCAACCTCCTTTGTGTAATACTGATAAACAAGTAGATTTTCTTATAGTTTGAATGAACAAATAATAAACATCCTTTTGATACAGCGTTGTAAAGCCAGCGTCTATTAACGAACAACTAGACTGCATAATGGAATCACCAATTTTTAATTGATTATATCTAATTCAACTAGTATAATCATGTTTTGGTTGTTATGATGTTGTGTTGGTAGTTAATCAATACACAATGCCGTCATAACAGGCAAATGAAAGCAGCCAGGTCAAAGCAATTTTCTGTACTTGTCTTTCAGTTTTCATTTCGAGGTTGTTTTTTTTTCATTTCTTTTATTGAAATGTCAGTCACACAATGTTGTGTCTACAAAGTGATGTTACATGACAGCTATTAGCTGGCATGTAATGTAACTAACACACACTTAAGAACTAACAGGGACTGTCCAGCATCCTACAGGCTCCTAGAGACTTTAGCAGCTGCAGATGCTCACATTTCTGACATGCA
Source organism: Amniataba percoides (assembly GCA_037176925.1). Classification (NCBI taxonomy): domain Eukaryota; kingdom Metazoa; phylum Chordata; class Actinopteri; order Centrarchiformes; family Terapontidae; genus Amniataba; species Amniataba percoides. The sequence continues at coordinate 10,568,948 of JBAJHX010000043.1, read as the reverse complement.
TATAAACTAAATGTCAAGAAATTCAAACAGACGGGATGAAAGCCTGTTATTAAAGCTGCTGGAGCTGTTATCTTACACACAAAAATCCATATCCCTAATAGTGCTCTAAGTGCTTTCAGCCTTTTCCCTTTCCCATGCAAAGCTGGCCATATTTTCTGAGACACCTACGTCTTTGAAGAACCGCTGCATGAGCGTGAGCCTGACATCGTTAGCCACTCCGCACGTGTCAGCAGCGTAGATGTGCTCTTCGTCACTGGTTGGTAGCTTCTTAGCCTCTTTGCTTTTGCAGCGATGCCCAAGCACTGAAATAGTGATGTGAGTGATAGTGGTCAGAGTTCACCAGCATTAATACCACAATTAACGATTACTTACAATTACTTAATTACACTCTGTCAGTGCTTTCTGCATCATGTAAATTATAGGGCCTTACACTATTGAGTCACAATACTAAATACCAGGAGATAAGGGAATTATGTGCATCACATTTTACCTCCCAAAATGTATATTCTTAGTTTACTGCTTAAAATTTCACTTTCACCCAGTCAACATCAAAAACACCCAAAATATTCAATTTACAATAATGTAGAACAAAACTGTTACAAAATTAATTGATCATTAATATAGATGACAATTAATTTTCCACTGATCAAGCAACTAATCATAATTTTAGAGTGCAGTTAAAGTACTTTACACTTTTCAAAATGACTAATAAATCAGACACATCCTCAATAACATTGAGGTCAAAGCAGAAAAATGAACAGATTTATCTGATGGCGTTTTCTGGTCATTGTGTAATTGTTTGCCATCACAGACAAACTGCTGGTCACCGGTGGTAGATTTTACGAGACTTTTTTTTGACGTTGAGGTCCCGATCTTGTGAACCGTTTTACAAGGTGACTAATTACTAATCAAACATGCCATTTATCTGAATGACAGTGAGTGATCCTTCTCTGTCCACATAAAAGGGAACGAAATTACCTCTTGCAGTGTTGGGCTTTGTGCACAAGTGTGCAGGGATCAACATGAATGATAAATGAGCCAATTAAAACAACAGTTAACCTACCAACTAAAAATCTGATTTCCAATATGGTGGATCAAAGGATCTATGAATAGCTGTTCTGGTTGTTAACAAAGCAACAGAATAGTTGAATCTGGTCATTTGAGTTATACTCCAAAACCAAGACAGTGATTAAACAAATCATTCCTGTGGATGTGATTAATTTCAGCATCTGAAGGGGAGGATGCTGAGATGGCACTACCTGAGGATGCTTGGAGGAGAACGACTAGGCCAGTGGGTCTGTCCTCCGTGGAGGGTCCGCTCTGGCCACAGATCACACAGTCGTAGAGAACCTCAGACTCCATCACTTCAGACGCTCCGAGGTCCATGGCTGCCTCAGTGTCAGGGGATTCTAGCAAAAAAAAAACAAAAAAAGAATGCGTTACAAAAGTCTTATGAACTTATATCATATATATTCAGTGACATGTGAGCATTACATCCACTTCTGAGTGAATGAAAAGCATCCAACTGTGTGTTAAACACAAAACTCGAGGTAAGGAGATCTTCAAAGCTTTCTTTTGGGTAGATCAGAAACTGAGCTAACAATCCACTGACTGCAAGCCGAGTTCCTACTCAGCCAATAAATACCATACTCAGCTATGCAACACTGCTTTACATTTCCGACAGTGATCTTATGGTGTATTCAATAATACCTATTTATTTTCTCCATATATCAATACAGGGAACATGTGAATTCCCTCTCTGTTACTCCTATCTGCATGACTGGCACAGCACCAGAAATTAATTACTGATGTGAAATTAGTTTTAAATGTTAAAAAACATGTTCAATTTGAGCAGTAAGTATTGTGTCGAAACGTCAGGCTGTGTCGGAAATTGATTTATTGCTTTTTGGAAAAATATGTTCTCAAGAGAGGTCACTGTGTTCCTGGGGAAATTAAGGATGCATTAGATGTCAACACCACAGCTTTAGCCCCGGGCCATCCCCGTACATAGAGCCATCAATGTGTGCACATGCGCACAAAAGAAATAAATATATAAAATAAAAAGAAAATAAATAATAAATCACACACACATGCTAGGCAAGACAACAAGGACACACAAACTGTTGGTGTGCTGATGTTTTATGCTTAATACAGCATAAAATTCCTGAATCCTCTTTGAAGTATTATATGAATGCAACCTTAGACTGTCCTTAAAGATTGCTGGTTAGGTTACTGATGACAATGATCGTCTCTTTGCAGATTACAGCTTTGGTCAGGTTTTAACACATCTCATCCATCTGTGAGATTTTGGCCTCGGCACCAATAGAGCACAGGCAATCTGGCACATTGAAATATGACATTTAAAAACCCAACTACAACTTCTTTCTCTCAGTTATTCTGAACAGTCCACAGGACACACAGTCAGCTTTCATAGGGAGGATCTCATCAGAAGAAAGCATTTATAATAAAAACTGTTCACAGTTTGATTATCCTGACTACCAGGAGCAGTGGTTCGGGACACACAGCTGTTCAAAATTTAAATTAGACAAAAGAGATTCCATTCATTTCCTCTGAATTAGTAATGCAGAGATGTTCCTACTATTCTAAATATTATTCACCTGCATTAAACCTTTGATTTTTTATGTGACAAAATTTCAAAGCTGATTTCAAGATCAAAGAGAAAGTTCAGCTGCCTTTGGTGATGGCTTGGAGTAATAAAAAACCAATAGATGTCGGACAATGTTATCAGGACACAAGAGAAAGAGTTCATTCATGTCCTGAAGAAAACAGCGTCAAATGTTACACTGCAGGCAAATTCAAACATACAGTACAAACAGCCTTCAGTGCATTCTCTTGATTAAAACATATCTTCCCATACAATTTAGTTGCAATGCAAAGCCAAAGTAAAGCAGCTGCTCGGCAGGAAGTGTGCAGAAAGAGGTCAGTGTACAGTCCTGCTAGATTGGCCCGTCTGATCACGGCAGCCATTATTCATTCACTAACCATGCTGTGTCAGGGTGGGCCCTGGGAGTCCAGCTCACTATTAGTGTTTTGATCCTGTGTGCCCTCAGCCAGCAACCACCCATACTCCCACAGGAGCACTCTCCTCTCAATTTCTCCTAACAGGCCTGTAGAGACCACAGGCGTGCGCTCGGCCCACTGTCACCTTGCCCCAGTGAAAAAAGGCACAGCAGTGATAGGTTTATTTCAGCCGGCAGCACTGTTCTTCAAGGGCTACAGTTGCAACGTGTCCTTCAAACAAAAAGTGTTAATATGTGCTTTTATAAAAAAGGTGTTGAACACCTTTGTCAGGACAAACCCAGTTTGATAAGCACGATGTATCAGAGTCAGTACTGTGGTGTGTGCTCAGTCCTTGCTGAAGGCATAAATATCCAGAACAGAGCTCTGTGCAAATTACTGATTTTTGTCTGACATTTTTTGTACAGCAAATAAAATGCTACTCAAAGAAATATGTTTATTTCACTAAAACTAAACTGATAACAAAACAAAGTCATTCTTAATTAAAAAAAATGAGCACTGTGCCACACAATTTGTGACTGTCCTCGCAAAGCACGTTTCCACTTGATTAGAATCAAACAGTAGCTTAGTAGTTTAGGTGATAGAGTAGTTTACGTGCACCACACACCTTTCCTGTCTCATCTCGTTGGCTGGTTAGCATTAAGGTTGCAGTAGACTGGCTACTGTGCTTTGATTTACAACGGTGCTGTGACAAGTATGCTAAGTAAAGAGTGTGTTAGCGCTTGAGCCTCAGTGCTGCTTTGCTGCTTCTGCAGAGCATCCTGCCATAACAGCATTCAAACTCTCTCCAAAGGGAATTTAGAGTGTGGCTACTGTGAATGATGAGTGAGGAATTTAAAGCCATAAGATCATAAAACACAGGCAAAAACTTGATAAAAACGATTAGCTGGCCTTTTCTTACCAACATCCATGGCTGTTTCCATGAAACTCTTCTGCCTGGAAGCAAATTCAGCAAGCAGCTTCTGCTGTCTCTCTCTTGCTCTCTGACGCCTGAAACAAAGAATGAGTGAAATACAAAAGAGTGAAAACGCAGTAAAACAGTGCAGTTTTAAATAAAATCCAAAACAAAATGAACACGATCGTTTTAATTCGACTTTGAGACTGTACTGAAGGAAACAGGGTTTACTCACACTGACAGCCACCAATTGCTCCATTAAAGAACATTAATCATTGCACTTCTACTTCAAATGCATTAAATGAATTCTGGAAAAAAGCATGTCTGTTCTGAGGGGCACGTTTCCCCTGATCACCCACGGCATGTGCAACAGACTCTAGCAGAGGATTTTTATTTAAAACACATACATATAACACTGCAGGTGTCTGATGTTAACATGGCTGTGTGGTAGAAGTTAGAGAGGCTGATTATTAAACTAATCTGGTGTGTTGAGACCCGCTCTGCAGACCTACAGGGTGAGAGCTGACTGTAAATTAAGTCCCTAATAAGAGGACATAAACAAATGCTGACAGGAGCGTCACAGCTCAATAATTTTCACTGATGGCTTCAGGGGCACCGACAACCACGCTGAGGAATGGGCAGCAGCTCCTCACTTCTCACTTTCCACTGACCGCGCTGCTGCCTGACGGTTGCCTTGGAAACAGCACTAGTTCGAGTGAACGGTAGAGAGTCTACCTTTACCTTTTCTCTGTGGGGTGAAGCCAACCCCAAAAGCAGGCAATTATTAAATGGTTATAGCCTATTCCATCATCGTTAACAGGAGGGAGACACGGCTAGTGGGCGAATGTGAGGTGAAAAGCCAAAACCCACTGAGGTTGATTTATTTTTTAAAACAGCCAATGGATCCCATTTTCATGGTGATGGAAAGGTGTGCTAGAGATTTAATGGCAACACATAATCAGTAATTTCTTCTTTTTCTTTATTAAAAAAGCTGGTATCTCCAAATATTCCGAATAGAATATACTACAAAAAAATAGTATATATTTAAAGTATATTTGTCTTAGAAAGTAGTAGAGTATTTGCACTCCCAGATATTATTACTGAAATCTCTTATTCAGAGAGGCAAGCCAACACTTTGTGAGACGTGACAAAAACAACCTACAGTGGTGACTGTTACAGCTGTTTAAAGATATAATGCCACAGGCTGATAGGATAATGAGGAAATAAAACCTTCATTGATTTACACTATAACTGACTCAAACCTTGGATTTAGTGCATATATTAAGAGGGAAAAAAATACAAGTGTGATTAGATACTAGACACACTCATTATCCTTGCTCACATAATAACTGCACAGTAATACTGAATAGTTTTGTAGTGTTCTACACGAAACTGTAGAATGTGTTTTGATTATAACTTATAATAATGCAAATTATGATACTTTATATTAACATGCAACCACTGCAAACATGAGCAATGTTTAAATGCAAGGAGCTGTGCCAATGAAAATCCATAGTGTTGAATGTTATTTAACATAAGAAAAACTGCACAAGATTTTGTTACCTCTCTTCTTTATCCATCGCTTTCTTGTCAGTGGGACTGTTCTTTTTTGGTGGCACAGGAGGACACACCTTCCCACAAATGTCCTGGATGCTACGCTTGATTTGGCAGCTGCGCGTGGCCGCCTTGGTGAGGATGCGCTCGATGGCTGTAATGCCATCTCCATGAGCGTGACGGCTTGTGTCCATGTCCTCTAGCCAGGACGCCGACAGGGAGTTCTGCTTGGACGACAGCTTCTGGTGGAGCTTGATGAGGAGGGACAGCATGCTCTCCCGGATCTCCAGGATCTCTGTTACCAGCTGAGGAGGTGTGCCTGGTGGGACCCAGCGTGTAGAGGAGCTCTTGGGCCTGACAACCTGCGTGGCCTCAGTGTTGCTGCGGTTGATGATCTCCTGGAATTTCCTCCTGCGCTCTGCTACGAGGCTGAACACCTGGGCTTCACGCAGGTTCTAAGAAAACATAGAATAAAAACAAATCCTCTCAATTTACATTAAAGTACATATATTTGGTGAACATCTTACAATATCACTGAAACTTTTTTTTCCCTATGTGTGATCCAAACCCACATTAGGCCAAGTTAATGCCATGCCCTGTAATTAAAGCTATACTGACACGCTGTAACACAGCACACATTTCAAATATGTCATCCACAGCATATCAGCAAAAGACAGAAAACAGAAAACCCCTTTTGAAATAATCCCTTCAAATTCCATCTGGGTCTTTCAGCAGATCTGTGTTTGAGCTCAAACACCTTTTCCTAAAAAGATATCACTAACGGCCTGATGGACTTTGATGGATTGGAAGGGTGATTCAATACCGTAGTCACGCAGGCACAATGCACATAAAAGTCTAATTAAATGTGCATTATAAAATTTCAGCTGACGCTTCATGAATACCTTTCCTGATAGTACTCAGAAGAACCATGTTCCTGAGGAAAATTCAAATCATCCTGATGTTAAAGCACACAAGCCATCTGAAGGATTGCCATGACCTGACCTGACGAAAAAGGGACCCGAGCTGCACTGTTAAATAAACATACATCATATAGCCCAGTCAAGGCAACATCAATCATACTGACATGCGGTTAAAAAGTGTTTACCCAAACCTGCATTACACACGTAATTAGTTTCAGCAGTCGAGAGGGAGGGGGAACTGCTGAAGCACAGCATTATACGCACGCCATAACACACAAAGGCAGATGTCCTTTGAAAAGCACAAAACAAACAAGTGCAAAGAAAATTCTTTCATAATAAAGATAAAAAGTAGACAAATGCAGCTGCTAGTGGCATCAAAGCCAGCCGCCTTTTTATGGACATGAATGTAGATAGCTACCTCTCTCCAATTCCCTGTAAGACGCCTGGAGTTCTGTGGAGCAGGTACAGCAAAATGAACAACAACAATAATAATGACGATGATATGAAAGAGGAACATGAAGGTACTAAAAAAAACTGTGTGATAAAGGTGATAAATAAACTGCACGCATGTCAGGACAGAGCTAAATGTGAGTAAAACAATATTGTTTTTGTTGGTTTAATGTGGATTTATCCTCTGGGGACGTCAAAACACACACAGCTGCTGAAACATGGATGTTGGACCAGAAATTAGTCTTACAGGGTATGACTCTAAACGTTGTCAACAGACAAAGTAAAGTCTAATAACTGAACCTCTTGACATGTAATTTTACGGTTAATACAAGTACTTTAACTCAATAAATCTTGCATATTTGCTAGGGGTGATATCATTTGAAGCAGGAGTCAGTATTTTTAAAACTATGCTCTATTCTATTCTTTTATATACTTAGAAATTAACTTTATCTTAATTTTGGTTTTATCAATAAAGGATGATCTTATCGTCTAAAATGTCTTGCTGTGAGTTAGATGAGAATATTGATAACACTCTCATATCTTAGTGTAAATATGAAGCTGCAGCAAGCGGCCAGTTAGCTTAGCTAAGCACAAAGACTGAAAGTGGAGGGAAACTGCTCGTTTGACTGTCCAAAAATCAACAAAAACCACCTACCAGCACCACTGGATAGATGGATGTTTAATACAAAAACCTAAGTAGAAAAAAAATTGAATTTCTTTCTGTTTATTTGAAAGATGTGGATTATTTCTTGCCCGAGAGCAACATCTTCCTGTAGTTTCCACTGGTTGCATGGCAACTTTACACTGATGACAAGACCACGGCTGTGCTCTGTGCTCTCCGCTTGTTAAATGGTGGCAAGTGGATGGACCCTGAGTTAAACAGAGTGCATGCAGCAGGTACGACATTAAATCCCCATCAGCTGATAATCAAATAACAGCAGGTGGTGGAGATGCAGAGGCAAACTTTAATCTTCTCAGTGCCTTGTTAGAATTATTACTGTACCTGTTCTCTTTAGATGGAGCCACTTCTTGCTGTGTTAATACATTTATATTATCTACAATGTTGTTGGTACATGTGGTATTTTGTTCACTTGTTGCACAGAGCTGCCAATTGAAGTTTCCATAAGCTCCATGTACCGTTTCAGCGTCAACCTGAGAGAGTGGAAACCATGCCTGACCGCCACTGTACCGGTCCACTGACCAGCTGGAGGACAAAGAGACACCAAAACAAAACTGACAGAAACAAAGACTTGGTATGCTCTACTCATATCAGGTGTTTCTATTTAACCTTTAAGCAGACAACTGCCTGGTAATACAATTGAGCAGAAAAACAGCAACGCTGGTACCCAAGTGTGTTTTTGGACACCTGATATGTCACTTAAGCTTGGATCTCCTGATAAAGGTATCTGGGTCTTGAGCATTTAGATGAGTAGCTTACTTCCCCAGCCACTGGTTTTATTCACTGCTGTTTTAAACTGGCAGGACAGAGACAGTCGATAACAAATTGGGACATGTCACTGTACTTAACAGTACTGTAATCCAGCTCAGCTGATGGCAGAGCTACCTTTTACCTGGCCATAAGAAGAAGCTTCAGTGCTGGTGCTGGGAGGGGCCTCTCTCTTCACTTCAGGAGCTGTCTCAGGAACCCGAACCCTCACAAAGTTGATGACGTGGTGCAGGTTGGAGAGGAGGTTGGTGCCAGGGAACCAGCTGTCATGGCAGTGCTCCTCAATGCAAGGTTCCTGGAGGCACAAAACCCAGTAAAAACACTGGTGGACACTGGAGGTCTACACAGTGGTTGTAGGAGAGTTAGTGTAACTCAAACAGCCGTATCTCACCTCATCCTCCTTGTTGTCTTGAACCTGGTTGTCCAAGCCCAGCTCGATCAGGTACAGAACCATGCACAGCACATGTTCGGACATGTTCTGATGATCCATCCAGATCTAGAATAAGTCAAACTATTAGTTTGCATTGCTCACTGAGTAAATCTTTCAGCTAAGTAAAATTCACCGTCTGCAAAATTAGTCCTGTAATGTATCAATATCTGGTCACAAGTCAGCACTAATTAATTGCTATATCATGTTATATGTGTGCCAATCAAAATGGAAAACAGAAGCACTTCTTACTTAGCTGAAAGAGTAAACTGAGATGCAAGAGTAGCACTGTATTATACCATGTGAATAGCAGGCTCACCTTGTAAAGGAGAGTGAATATCACAATGTGCAGCGTCTTGCAGTGCAACAGCTTGATTAGGCCTTTGTAACACGGATGCAGAGGCGTCCTCTCCTTGTAAGGTGGCCACGGGTTGCCAGTGTGGATGCCAGACTGTTTTAAACTAGCCGGCATTGTCATCGAGAAGAAAGACAATATTAGATTAACAATCAGTAAAACAGGGAACACAGTAATTAAAACACACATGAGGGCGCGTGCTAGCTTACACACAACAGAAGGTTGAATTTTCACATAAAGCGAGACGATGAGAGAAAGAAGGGTTTGATGAAGTGACACCTCACATTGTTCAGAGTAATTCACTGAACAAAAGGTTTTAGTCTATGCAATAGAACAGCTGATGGGCAGCACATTCGCTCACTCTATTAGCAATGATGGGATAATTGTTACATAAAAACAGGGCCGGCCTGACAGGCAATCCATCATATTCAAGCAGTGTGAATGAGCAACATGAGGCTGTATCACACTCTGAAGGTGGCAATAGCAGCCTCAATATGTTTCAAGGAGAAATACGCCTTAGTTCATCTGCTCTGAAACACCAAAACTGATCTAGAAAAGCATGTAGTGTATGTGAAAGAAGTACAATTAATTACATCAGTGATCTTTCTGTACTTTCAATTACAGCTATGCCAAAGAAATCCCATTATAAATAGGTTATCTTCCCAACCACTATTTCACACAGCACCCTTTACTTATAATTAGCATCTTCACACGTTCCTGCGACCTTCAAGAAAATTAACCCAAAAGGTATCACCCTTCACCTCTACTGACATGTTTTTTTCTTGGGAGACGTCAGTGCCACAAGCAAACAAGAAAGATTTCCTCAATTCTATTACAATTTAGGCTGAAATATTGATTTTTCTCGACAGCTATCTAATTGGAACCAACTTGAGCACCCAGTGCACCTGACCTTTCTTATCGTGTCCCTTCATGAGCAAGTGAGGGAGGTGACCCTACGACACTGAACAGAGCATGACGCAGGCTGGTTTGGTCGGAGATATCTGAACATAAAAACTATCAACAACACAAAGTGCTGATAACTAAATACAAGAGAAGTGTGTGATATACAAGGTACATTTTTTTAATGAATGTGTATTAAGACTTGAATGATACAAAGGAACTATTTACTTGTGGAAATGAAGGCAATGGTGTTAACTTACAATGCAGAGTATCTGTCCATTGCTGACTGGACGTCACGCCGATAGACTGTTCTGAGAACGACCATGATGGGGTCAAACTCCTTCTCCCACACCTCAGCTAGTTGAGAAAAGGGACAGAAATGTTTTGAAGCATTTGGTACAAAGTGACATTGTTTCACTTTCCTCCCTCTTTAACCTTCTCTGTATAAGTGGTGTAAGCCTGCCCCCAAGTGGTCTGTGGAGGACTAATGACGCACATCTGAGGATGGAGGCACTCAGCATATTCAGGCCTCATACTCTTCATTTTACCAAACTAAAATTTAAAATTAGAACATCAAGTGACTGGTCTAAAATATAATACTTTACATGTTTTCAATCTCTGTGTTGTGTATAGTCTAATACATAAGTAGGCACCAAGTTGAGTTCTCTGTGCCATACTATATCAATGCAATAAACCGAACGTGATTAATGTAGAGTACTTCAGAGATTATGATCTAAATGTTATATAAGACAGGATTTAAAAATACATTATTCTTCCAACTGGATTAATAGACTAGTAAACAAGAAATACTACAGATGTTGAGAAAATAATTTAATAAAGGTTACATAGCACACTGTAGCACTTTTTTGCAGTCCCTCCCCCCATTTGGGAACTTCTAATTACCACTTTAAAGTCCTCATTAAGGCTGAGCCTACTGCTGGCCAGTGGAGGGCAGCAGACAGACAGATATTCCTCTCAATGAGAGGTTCACACTGTCCCACAGATACAAACCCCACAAACATTCAGCATATCAGTTAAAAATGTGATTATCCTGACAACCTAATAATAAATTTTAATACCTGACAGCCAACACACTATTTTTGGTGTTCATGTTTAAACCAATCAGAATGTGTGTGAATCAACGTGCAGTTTTGTGAAAATGCGGCATTAACCGCACCTGCCACTTCTGTGACATCCCCTTCTGCACTGCGTGTTATTATGATATGTTTTGTGTTCATGTCTTCAGCGTCACCTCAAACATCCTACCTTTAGGCGTATACATGCCCTGCTGCATGGAGCCTCCGGGTTCAAACACTGGTGCTTTGAAGTCAGCCACAGCAGAGAGCATTTCCTCAAAACTACAACTCCCTGGCACAATGCCGCTCTTTGGGTTAGGATTCTCAGGAATCTAAGAAAACACTCTTAAGGAAAAAGATCTTCATAGATGCCGTTTCAGTCAGCACAGTTGCCTGTAAATGTATTTGTTAAGTACAGAAGGATACGAGGTCTAACAGCGCGCTGTGTGTACGGTCATTCATACACAACTGCGAAACCATCTCAGCCCGAAGGATCTCATCATCCGTCATCCCTGATAGTGAGAAACAGAAGGTAAAGAAAAACTGAATTATAGCTCTACGTCAAATAACAATTAACAGAACGTAGTGGGATTTAAGATAAAATATCATATTAAGTGTCTTTTAGTCTATTTAAAACAAAATTTCCTTTAAATAATAAAGAAAAGTAATCCTTCCGCCTGTGTTTGCCTGACATAGTGTTCTGTGAAATATCCAGGAAGAGGAATGTAAGTGCAGATCTGTTGTGGCAGGGATTTTTGGATAGGAGTCAGGCAAGACTCTGTTTATCTCTAGCTTAACAAAATGAGCTCAAATTAGCCATTTTTAACAAACAGCAGCACTTCATCAGTGTGGTATGCCTGTGAAATGTAAAATGTCCCTCATCCTTTCATGACTTTAGGCTGCATAAATCCAATAAGGATACATCCAAAAAAGCTGGATCAACACCAACATTTTGACTTGTAACAGTCTGAAAGCACAGGTGTTTCTATTAACAATGACTCTATGTTCTATTCAAGTGTTCCAGTAAGCCGTGATGACAATGAGCCAGCGTGCACAATACCAGAGGCTGAAACTAAAGCCATCTGTGACATGTAATTATGATTCACTGCAGTTGATGGCTAAATCCCTGCTGTATCACTTTTTAAAAATTATGCCATGTGGCAAAGGAAAAGTCTAAAAAAAAAATAATGACATATGGCAAACATAGGAAAACTGCTCTAGCCAAGAACATTCATTAACAATGACTAAAAGATACACACTGGGATATTTAAGACACACTGTGGCTTCATAAGGACAAACTAAATCTACATAAACACATTATGAGATTTACTGTAGACAGTGTGCATCCTCTGTTATGTCACTTACCCAAATGAATGCGAAGGCTTGTCAATATGACCAGGAAGGTCAATGCTCCCTCAAGCATCGGCCTCTCTTGCTCTGAGTCTAGCACGGCGTTCTGATGCTGAGACGCCATGGTCAACAGGTCAACCACTTTGAACCTGAGTCGGAGAAGACGAGTGTACGTAATGCTTATAATCTGCACTGTGTGATCAGAACAGCAGAAGAATTATATGAATGCATGTGTAGAAATGTGAGCTTACCTCTCAAAAACACTTGAGATAAAGTAGTCGGGATCTAGTCTTGATGCACAAACCTGCAGAACGCAGAAGGATAAATTCAAAACAAATATGGACAAGTTGAAACATTTATAAAAACAGTGTGTGAGTGACATTGATAGAAACCACTATATATGCAAACCTGAAGCAGAAAGATGTCTGGGTCGATCATGGAGTTGCAGAAGTGTGACTGCACGTAGGTCATAGCCTGTCCCTTGATCTGGAGACCATTCCTGACCCACATGTTGCTGTGGATCTCTGACAGGCATGCCTGCAGCAAAACATAGCAAGTTTTAGGTAACATGTGGTTACACACCTGGATGAAATGTATACATGGATATAAACCGCAAATCTGGGCCTTTAGTGCTATACCTGAATTTGCAATGGATGCACCATGATTTTCATCAGCATCTCCTGGTCAGGCAGGAGGCTGTCCAGGTCCAAGCCTTGACACTTTACAGCCTGAGAAGTTTCAACCACACAACTCATTTAAAACATTTAAAAAAAACCACAGACAAATGCATTGCAGAATCATGTCTTAAGAGATTAGTGCCTCTAACATACCTTACTCAGGAACATGGCATAGTAGCGGTGCAGTGGCAGGTGAAATGTTACTTGGTTTGGAGCAGGCTACAACAGAAATTAGAGCCATGAGGAACAAAAAGGGGAGGAGAAAGCTTGCTTGTAAACACAGTGGTTTAGCTTTTAAATATACCTCGTCGATGAAGCCGATGGCATCAAACCAGATCTGTAGGGTCTCCAGGCAGTAACGGACCACAGTTTTAGTATATTCCTGTGTCTCCTGTTAGACAATTAGACATGTTAAAAAATTTATATACCGTCATACAGTAAGTGCATGCAGTACAGGATGCTGCTCATGTTCCATTACTTGTTGAAGATAATCAGGCATGCGCACAGGAGGCATGTGTGAGAGCAATGTGAGTATAAAGACATACTTACTTTGACTTTGCAGTGCGTTAAGAGACCCCACATTGGTTGCGCGCAGGCCTCAAGCTCTGCTGCAAACGCTGCATAGTATGTCTGAGACTCAAATTCCACATGTTCGTTCAATTCTCGCTTATTCAGGTTCATACCTTCACAGAAGGAGATAAGTTCAAGGTTAGACAGTCAGCAGTGGTTAAAAGGACTCTTGATGCTCTTATGAGCAATACATTTTGTGTTTTGAGAAATCAGTGTTAACCCCTTTATTCTAAAATATACTTTTTTGGTCATGCACATATTTTTCATACGTTTCTGTTAACATATTAGCATTGACTAATCAAAAGTGTTTGATGAAAGCCAAAATCTCCATTTAAAATCATTTCAACAGTGCAGCAGACATGCATATAATGTCATCCAGTAGTGACTCTGCACATAACGCCGGCAAGAGGATACTCAAGCCCACTGTGCAAGGGGGAGTGTTATTTTTAGGGTTGTGGTAGAGTACACATGGAAAGCGAGCAGTGCTAACCACTATTCTAATTCAGTGACAAAGAGTCATACACCCCACAACTCATTTTTTCTAAGAGGCATTATTATTATTGTCAGTAGAGGACAATCGAGGTCTGCCTCTGACTAAGCATTCTGATGGTATGTTAGGTCTGACTGAAAATCTGCACAAGCAGGAGCAGTCATTTAAATCAAGAGTCATTTTTGACCTTGTGGAGTATGAATAACAAATGACAGAGATGTTACATTGAGGGATTATCAAACTACAACACTGACTGACAAAAATAAATAGGATCCAAGAGTTTGATTAAGCATTTGTGTCTGCTGAAAAACTTCTGAATAACTGAAGGTAGGCATACAGGAGGGTATTTCCTGTCCATCAATGGATATTTCGTTTGGCAGTCAAAGTTTCCATTTATTGTGGAAATGCTTTCAAAAATTGCTCTGAAATCTAACTGCTCTTTGGGTCCTAATTTCTTTTATGGAGGCAGTGTGCTGGTAGAGTGAAGCACTTTGTCCTGGTCAGGTAAAAGAGGTGTTTTGTATGTGCAGCTGATTTACTATTTATCTATGAGACTCACCTTGAAAGAATGACACAAAGCTCATCCACAGCATCAACAGTGAATGGTCCTCCAGGAACTTTTTCGCTACACTTTGGTGTGAGAGGATGTTAATAAAGTCACTAACTAATGGCCAGTAGGTGTTGTTCTTCAACAGAGCCTCGCTGCAGTTCACCACAACATGGCGACTGTTCTCTTCATCTAAACAGGAAAACAAAAGACAAGAGGCAAGGAAACACGGAGACATTAAGTTAACGACATTTTGACTCACCCTGTATTTAGATACACCTCAAAAGAAAAAGACAAGTGTACGGTGAAAAGACAAAACATTCTCCAGTTACTCAGCTCAACACCTGGCAGCCAGTACAGAATAACAATTTAGTGTGCAATACTAAAAAACAAAAATGATGCAAAAACGTTAAATTTAAGATTATTTCAATCAGAGCCAGCACAATGAGAAAAGCCGGAGGGATGAAACATCTGTGCATGTTTTTCCTGCATAGAGAATGATTAAAACAATACAAAGCCAAACTAACAGCTGAATTTTGCTCTTTTGAAAGCCTGTCCAATTTTTCCTTCTTAAAAACATTTCACAGGCTTCATGACGCTGTTTTTATACTGCTTCATAGTGCGATACAAATGTAGAATTAATGATGAGCCACTAACATAAAAATAATGACCTCCTGTTATGTCGTCATCTGTGCCTCCTGGCTCATCCAAAACACTGGATCTTTTACGTAGCTGCATACGGTTTGACATTTTGAGTTCAGAGGCTCAAGCCAACCTCCCAATCTGAATTTCAGTCTCACCATGTGTACTGCCAAAGAGGCAAATGATAAGTCTGAGATAGCTAGGATTTGGTCAGAAAATATCATGCTGTTCACATGCAGTGTGGTGATCCAAACTGAGCATCGCGTCAGGCACCTGTTTTGTTCTTTCGCAGAGACTATTTGAAGTGTGATGAGGTGTGTTAAATCAAAATAATTGAGTCATCCGACACATTTGGGCAACTTACCCTGAAGTTCACTTTTAATAAGGCAACTCTCCATCATGTAGAGGAGGACTGTGACCATGATGTCCAGCAGCTGACACTCCTCGGTCACATGTCGAGCCAGCTCCTCGTTGCTGAACAGCTGCACACTAATATGCACGATGCGGTTGGACATGGTATCCGACTCGTGGCTTTTCATCAGTGTTTTCATGATGAATGCATAATGCTGAACAAATGTTTTTGTAAAAGTGATCTGCCAGACAGGAAGAGAAAAAGGCCACAATATTAAGGCTCATTGTGATTATGCTGTTGCTTTTTAAAGGAGGATGTGATTTGCTTTCAATGCCTAAAACATGTGACAGACATAATTTCGGTTAGCCCAGAGTATATGCGATGACGTGCAAAGAAAGTACCGAACATTAAACCAAAAAGTGAGAGCACATTGTTGCATTTTTGACAATTAATATGGAAGAGAAAATACCTTGTAATCTTGATCTGGCAACATGTTTAGTAAGAAGGTGACCATCTTCTGAGGAAACTCATATTTTATCGTCCAAAACAGCAACTCCTCCAGAAAGCATTTATGCTTCAGAGAATCAATAATACATGGGTCTGAGGGCAGAAGAAGCACATAATAAAACGAGTGGTTCATGAAACACAAACCAGTAAATTACATTTTCTTTTCATTTACCTTTGGTACTGCTGCTCAGCTTAACCCTCTTCCTCTGTCCAACAGACTGCCCTGCATCTTGGTCCTCCTGAGAAGAAACAACATCCCAAATTTCACGTTAAAATGCCTACAAAGTGTTTAAGTGTTTAACAACTGTAAATCAGTTCATAACAAATTAAAACAGACGAATATAATTATCAAATATAAACAGAATATCCTTGGATTTTTGGATGATTTAAGACATCTGCGTATGATTTGCTCATTTCTGATGGGCAATCATAAATACATTAATAAAAAATTGACAGAATAATCTTTTGAACCCTGAACCACATTAAAAATGAAAATAGTTCAAACAGGTGTCCAATGTGTGATGTTGGTCCATACCTCTTTATTAGACTCATCTGGGCTCCCTGGTGCACTGTTTCCTAAGAAACACAAAGAAATATTTTATCCACAGACAGCCATTACCAATATTTTAAGCCACTGGACAAACACATGCATGAAAATCTCTTAAAAAAAAAAAAAAAAAAAAAAAAAAAAAGATACCACACACTGAATATATTATTATATTATGCACAGAAAATACAATTTCTCTACAAATAAGTGCGGTTCGGCAATAAACTTAATCATCTTTATCGACTGATATTGTTTAGCTACTATATCCTATAACATTCATATATACAGATCAAGTATTCTTATTTCTGATTGCTTGCTGCAGAAAAAGTAAAGTCAGAAAAATAACACCACTCAAAAATGCATGCATTATATTATTATTAATATGCATTAATTATCAAGAACTTCAAAACAGTTTCATAGCCACTTTCAACATCTGAAAAGTATTCTTCCCAGAAAGTGTCATGGTCATCTTACCCAGTAGGACCATTACTCCTGCACCTCCCTCAGCACCAACAGTGACATCAGCAGTAGCACCTTGGGCTTTCTCCTCCACAGACACCAGACCTGAATTCTTCAAGGCCGACAAATACTTGTCATAGTTCTTTTTAGCGTACATATTCTCCTCTTGGCCTGTGGTTGCAAAACAGAAATGACAACAATTACAATAATGTCTCAAGAGGAAGAGCACTTCTTCACAAGCAAATGTGAGAGTATTTGAAGTAAAGGAGAGCTGATTTAGATATTCTGCTAAACAATGCAACCAAAAGGTTTACATTTCTTTATACTTTCACAGATATGTTAAAAATGTATGTTTGTTTTTTAATTTAAAGTTTTGCTCATAGGTACTTAAATAAATCAAGCAATATAGTCTCGTCCTCTTCAGCAGTTGTTGTAATGCATCAACAAGGATGATAAAAAAAAAGAAACAACCACACATAATTTTATTTTCATCATTTAAACATATTCCCTAAAATCAGGAAAAACACTACAGTTCTCCATTAGGGCTTCATCACTTAGTGTGGATATTTACCCATGCTCAACTCCTTGAATGTTTGCTGATTGGTCAAGATCTTTGTCAGCACAGTCCTCATTGCTCCTCCCATCTTCGTGAGCTCCTCCAGGAAGGAGATCTGAGGCTCCAGCTGCTGCAGAACTTTCTGTAGATCTCTCTCCGTTGAGGTGTCTGGTAAAGTCAGATAAGAGATATAACTACCAGGCTCGGTACATTGTGAACTACATTTTGTATGTAAACAGTTGTATAACATTAGTATCTGGCTTGCACAGCAGATTCTGTTTTGCATGTGATATGACGCATCATATATGATGCGTAATAATATAGAACAGGAAAAGTTTTGATACTATGTTTCTGACATACACAGTCAGATTTAAAGTAAATTCTCATTATTAGAGCTTTTGTTTAAAAGGTGGTGACGAGGTTAAAGTATATTATCTCACACGTCTGGAAAGAGAAACCTGTTGTCATGAGTGTTCTCACCTGGCTCAACGTATCCATCTCTTAGATACTGTATGATACACAGGATAAAGCGAGGAAGAACCATCTCAGACATCAAGAGAAGGTCTCGAGGTATTGAGGGGACATTTTCCCCCGTTCTCAACCGATGCCGTCTGCAAAACCTGTCAAACAAACAAACAAACAAACAAACAAAACAAAACAAAACAAAAAATCAGGGGACTGTTTCTTAATCTCTGTCCATACACATGATGGAGTCCAGTATCAACACAATCTGAATTTCATTTTCACAGAACAAAATATTAAAATGATTTGTGTTTTTTTCTTGAGTCTATACTAAACAAACATGCTTCCTGACTTGTAGGCCGGCGCATGTCAGAAACACCAGAATGCTTGATTTTTAACTGAGTATGTCGTGATACAGTAGACCTTTATCAACAAATTGCTAAATTAGATATTGCACTCAGAAATGTTGAGGTACTGATATTTTTGTGTACACAAGGTTTGACTCGGTTGTACAATATTGTATCTAAAATATTTATAAATTAATATTTCTGAAGGAGAAAACTCATTAACAGTAGAGTCAAACACAAGTCAGAAACCTTCACTGTTTAACCCAAAAGCAATGAAGATAAGATAGAAGTTACTGATTGGTCAAAATTAAAACAAAAATAAATAAATACAGTAGAGTGCAGTAAATGCTGTAATAAAAAGAGAATAATGATATCCTGAGATAAAATATTAAAATAAATAAACCAAGGTAGAAAAACAAAAATAGTAATGCACATAATTATGAACACTATCACTTGCAATAATACTGATAAAAGGTAATATTGCACATGACATTGATAAAGTAATATTGCACTTTATGTTGAAGAATATTATTGGCAATGATATAAAAAATGATTCATGCACATGAAACTCAAAGTAAAAAAAGATAAAAGATGATAATGCATACTACACCATGCTTAAAACTAATATTATACATGATATTGTAAAGAGAGAGAAACAAAATTATAGCTACTCCTTTAATGCTAGTCAGTCTTCAACAGCAATAAACGGGGACAGGTTTATATCTCGATTATTGAAGTCCACATTAAAGGCTGTTTCTAAGCAGCCACATAAAGGTGATATTTATATAGAGAGACCTCCAGCTGCTGCTACAATAATTATTATGATGTTCAACAAGGCTGCTAACCACCTTTCCTATTAATAACTAACAGGAGCGTCGTGATATTCAAAGTGTAGCTGACTGGCGGTCCTTTGTGAGCTCATTTCACACGGATTAAAGACATTTCATGAGCTCCCGTCCCGCCGAGGAGCTGTCAAAGCGGTGACCCGACAGCGAGCTCGGCTAGCGGCTAACTCTCCGGGACTTACCCCGTCTCTCTCATCACATTACTGTCTCCACAGTCGCAGGCCCCGCCGGCCTGGCTCCGGAACATGTTGAAGTCATGGCCCGTGTGGTCCCCGTTGTTGAAGCACTCGGCACACAGGGACATGCAGGGGGAGATGCCGCAGGTCCGGCACCGGTACGCCACGAAGTTGGCCGTCCAGACCAAGCCGCAGAGAGTCGCGTTGTCATAGGACCGCACCGTTTTGCAGAACTCCTCGAAACCTTCCCCTCCCGCGATCAGACATTTACACCAGTCCAGAGCCTCCGAGTCCGCCGCGGGTTTCTCCGGATTCAGCACGACGTCGAGCAGATCCTGAAGCTGCCGGACCCCGGAGCTGTTGTCGGTCCGGTTCAAGTCCGCCTTCAGGTGGGCGGCAGTGGCTTTCTTGTCCCGGCGCAGCAGCGACGCCGCCATCATGCTCTCTGGCTTGTTGTCCACAAATTTATTTTTGTTGTCTTGTTTCCATCTTCTCGCGTTTTCTCGCGATACGACTCGTTACGTCGCTGCCAGTGACAGTGTATAAAATTGTATTTTATTTATTACTGTAAAGGTTTATTACTTTTAAGATTTATTTATATGAAGGTTTATTTTCATAAAGATGTACTACTATAATTAAATATATATATATAACTATTAATTACTACAAAGATTTATTACAACAAGAGCTTGTAACTGTAGAAGTTTATTACTAAAAATGTTTATTTTTCTAACGTTTAGCACTATAAAGATCTATTAGAACAATTATTTATTTGTATAAAGTATAAAATTATTATTATAAAGGTATAGTTATATAACGATTTATTACTGTAAATGTTTATTTATATACAGATTTATTGCTATTAATATTTATTATCAAAATGATTTATCTATATAAAGATGTATTACTTTAAAGATTTATTCACATGCAATCAATGGTCCCCACCAGCTGATGGATTCCCAGAAAATGATTTTTTTTCTGTGATGCATGCGTCAAAATTTGAATCCTCACTCTAATAATATAATAGTTTGGGGGTGTTTTTTTTTTTGTTTGTTTCTTTCAAAGAGGACTTATAATTATTCCAAGTCAGCAGCTTTTGCTTGTCAAGTAGATATAGACACATAATTCTGCTGAAATCGAAGCAAGTATCACCACCATCACATATTCAGTGGATTAGAGATCTTATTCAGGTTCTCCACCTATACATTTTACATCTTACCTAACGTTTACTGTCAGATGATTGATTGACAAGTTTTATAATTTATGGCATCCATTTATATCTCATGCAGACTAAAACTGCTCTCTCCCACAGCACGAGGGTCTAAATTTAGTCGACCTCCTGTTGGACTATAAAAGCCCCATTGAGCATTGACTTGTCATTTGAGTGGATCTTTGTTTTATTCATTCATTCATTAATTCATTCATATTGGTTTGTTTTTCCAGTGTCCAATGCCTGTTCCTTAACTTTCCCTATCTTGTTAACTTTTATCATGACCCCTGAGATTATCATGATTTGTAAAGCTGTTTGAAAAAGTAGATGTTTCCTTTCCCCTTTTTTGTCTGAAACAGCACCGTCGAGCACAATTTTGTATTATATTAAGCTGCTCAAATAAAGCTTTAATTTATTAATTGTTTGTTTTATATTTTATTAAAACGCAGGAAGGAACTCATCTTAAACGTTCCGGGGTCGGAGTCGGACTGTTTTGATGGATGCACACAGTCTTGCGGAAACCATGCTCACCTAAACACAACTATGATATTCACTCACAGGGATTATAGCTGAAGAAAAAAATCGTTTTAAACAACTTCCCGGGTTTGGTCGCTCAGGTGTGGGTCTCTGCAGTGTTTAATAATGAAACTAAAGGAGTTAGAGAGCTGTCTGCAGCAGGTGGACATATTTGAAGAGCCAAAGATCCTCCTCGAACAGTATCCAACCAGTCCTCATATTGCAGGTGAGGAGGCAGCGTGTTGTCAGTGGAGACTTTTTTTCAGTAGTTTGCGTTGTTCTCATTGACTCTCTGATTTGTTTTCTCGCAGCCTGCATGCTTTATACGATCCAGAGCACGTTTGAGGACATTGAGGGGAAACTGGTGGCTGATCTGGGATGCGGCTGTGGAGTCCTCAGCATCGGAGCTGCGATGCTCGATGCAGGGTGAGAAAAAAAAACACCACCATACCCCAGACTTTACAGTTTTCAGTCATGCTGACACATTTTTATGGATCCTGTATCTCCTCCAGAGTGATGAAAAAACGTGATCCTGTAAGTCCTGGTAGTGAAAAACCTTCTTTAAATAACTAAGTCAGAAATTCGAGAAATCCTCTTATTTTAGATACCAATTCATAATTTAAAAGTTTCTGAGGTACTTAGTCATTATTTTGAGATAGTAGATCATTGTTTAGAGGTATTTCATTTTATTTTGAGAGATTTTTATTCTGGGATGATTTTAAGATAAGTAAACTGAAGAAAGTTTTGAGATACAAATTCATTATGTTTGATCAAGCTTCTCCTTATTTTTTAGAGACAAAGTCATTAGTTTGAGAGAGTTTTGATACATTCTTTTTAGATCTTAACTCACTGTTTTTGAGATATATTTTTTTATTATTTTCAGTTAGTCACTAATTGTTTTTAGGAAGGTTTTTCATTAGAATTACTTGCATGATATTTTTCATCCTACTGCCAGAAAAAGGCTTCCCTACCTTTCTGATAACACCTTCTCCCTTCAGCTTGTGCATCGGCTTTGACATTGACGATGACGCACTGGAAATATTCAGAAGAAACGCAGAGGAATTTGAGATTTGTAATTTGGATCTGGTCCAGTGTGACCTGTGCTCTCTGGAGGCCGAGGCTTATGCCAACAAGTTTGACACTGTAATAATGAATCCACCTTTTGGGACCAAACACAACCAAGGTAAGTGTACAGCTTAAAGGACCAATGATTTATGTGTGTCTGCAAAGCTGGCGGTCTTCCATTGCGGAAAGAAATACTCAGATGTTGAACTTGAATAAAATTAGCAATACTACAAGTCCTTTATTCAAACTACTGAAGTTAAAGCACATAGATATTAGCACCAAACATAATAAGTACCAAAATAATACATATTATTTTAATGGATTATTTTTAGTGATGCAATAATGTGTCTGTTGGAGTAATGTGACTTTTTCATATTTTCAATACATTGCCATAATAATACATTTGTATTAATTTCTATTATTCATAGGCCATGTCTGTCTGTCTCCATGTCCTCAGGTATACCACAGGCTCTTTTTATTTTTTGAGCCTGAAATCCAGTCTTAATTAACTTAACTGACATCACAAGGGGTTATTTTCCTCATATTGTGGGCCCATTCAGGTCATATGGGATAGACTGTACATAGGGAGAAAATTCCCAGAGCGCAACTTGTGAGCATTCATGTCATCAGAAGTTGACACTTAAAGAATGTAACTCGAAAACCTCTTTTTGTCTTTGAGCTACATCTCCTGGTCTTTCTCAGTGGTTAAAATACTTTGCGCTGACACAAGTGTGACACAGAATTTATTAACTCTGGCAGAGGTGAGGAATCCAAATGTTTAGTTTTAGGCACTTGTGTTTTGTCTAGCACAAAGTCAGACTTAGAGTTCCCCTGCTATAATCCCAATGTTTGATTTTGACATAAACAGTATTTTTAAGTCGGAAGCCGGTAATCACAGCAACTCTCTGAAGCTATGAGACATTTAACAACAGTTTTCACACGCTGAGCAGTTCTCCATGTGGCATGTAACCTGATCATGTGTACAAATCAGTAGAGCACCCATTTAAGTGTAGTCCTGTCCAGAAATGTAATTTCACTTTTTTGTGTTCTTTGGTAAAGGCATGGACATGAAGTTCCTACGGGCAGCTTTAACAATGGCAAAGACGGCAGTGTATTCACTTCATAAAACATCTACACGAGAGGTGAGTTCAGTCTCCATACAAGTCACATTCAAAACAAAGAGCTTTAGACACAAGTCAGATTGCAAGTCTTTATTGGGAAACTGACATTCGGTTATTAGTAAAAACAGCAATCGTACATGGCTGTACCTATGCCCTTCAAATGAAAAGGTCAAAAGTCAAATCTAAAGTTCTCGAGCTTTATGACGTTGACTCAGGTCTCATGAAATATCTCTGGTATGGACACTGAAATGCTTGACGTGGTTCCTCATTTGATTACAGCACATACAAAAGAAGGCTAATGACTGGGGAGTGAAGATGGAAGTATTAGCAGGTAAAAATAACACAGTACATCATTTCTACAACTAAAATATTCAAACATTGATGACACACTCTCTTTACAGAACTAAGATATGACTTGCCAGCATCTTACAAGTTCCACAAAAAGAAATCGGTAAGCTCACATACCGTGTCACACTACAGTCCCGGGAGATACATATTTTTCAGCACACATTCAAACAGAGATTAATTTTTATAAACGTTTTATTTGCTATTCACATATGCAAACTTAAAAAAATAGCAACGCAGATATTCTCATCACTCAATGGCACACAGATTCTTAATGTCACGCAGGTCTTACAGAATCAACTAATTGTTCCGACAAAATTAAATTACTGTCAATGAGCAGATTTATGTTGAAGATGATAAAATCAAAAAATATCTTCAGAGAAAAACAGGAACAGAAATAATGTGAGAGGCACGATATATGGGGACTTAAAAAGGCTGAAAACTGACACCTAGCTTTGCAAATTCTTCTCTAGGTTGACATTCAGGTGGACTTCCTACGATTCTCCAAAGCCTGAAGCTTTCACTGGAATGGATTTAAAGTTGCCTCTGCATTTTCACCGTTTATAATAAATGTTTTTACAAAAGAAAAAAAAAATTCTGGCTCTGACTTCGTGACTAAGATCCATTTTCAGTTTTGGCAACCTTTGCTGCAGGACCGTCAGCATCTTCTAGTTCTCTCTTTGGGGCTGCAGGTGCTGGAGGAAATGTACAAAGGTGATACGATTAATAATGTTGAGGTTAAGACATTTCTGGCCGTCAATCCAAAATTCAAAGCTCTGAAAGATGCTAACTTACCATCATCTTCGTCATCACTATCAAATTTAGTCTTTTTGCCCCTGAATTGAGTTCTGCCTTGATCTCGGCCTCCTCTTCCCCTTCGGCCTCCTCGTCCTCTGCCACCTGATCTTCCTCTGCCACCTTTTAAAGACAGACAAGACACATCGTTGTTCATTTCTTGTAGATGATTTACAAATCGTTCAAGATTGGCTGATGGTTTGAAAACGACACGTACCTCTGCCTTTGGACCTGTTGAAGGATTCTTGTTGAGCTTCGATGATCTTCTTCAGTTGCTCTTTCTCCTCGTCTCCCTCAAGCACCTGCCACGTAACACTGTTTTCCTTGATTTTCAGTTCTCCGCCATGTGCCTCCTTGGCCTTGTCGAACGCTTCCTTTGCGTTGCCATCGAAAAGGAGGGTGCCCTTGTCAAAAGCAAAATATGCGTCATTTTAACTGTGTCACGTCTCTTGACCTCCAAAGTGTGAGATTTGAGCATTGGGGAGTTTTCTTACCTCTTTGGCTCCTCTTGTAAAATCGACCCACTTTATCTTTCCGTGCCCAGAGAACAA
The DNA here is from genome assembly GCA_037176925.1 of Amniataba percoides. Taxonomy (NCBI): domain Eukaryota; kingdom Metazoa; phylum Chordata; class Actinopteri; order Centrarchiformes; family Terapontidae; genus Amniataba; species Amniataba percoides. The sequence continues at coordinate 10,543,755 of JBAJHX010000043.1, read as the reverse complement.
GTCATGAAAGTCCTCTCTTGAAACATCTTCAAGCTCTCCTGAAAACTTCAACAAGCAACCTGTCTGTTCATCCAAAAGCAGACCCTGCAAAACAAGTACGGTGTTAATACTGTGACCAGAGCTTATTCCACTGAGAGAGTTAAAGCCTGTAAGCACTTAAGGGGATCTTACCATTTCTTTCTCTTCTGCATGTTTCTGCTGTTGTTCTTTGTCCCTGAATAATATTTTTTGAAGGGAGGAGAAGGGTCAGTCATTTTTCAAACAATGTACAGTATGTTTAAGACAGTAAGCTCTTGCTTTGTACTCACTGTCTAGCTTTTGCTTTAGTTTCTGCTTTCAAGTTTTTTCTCTCCTCTGCCTTCTTTGCATGATAGTCTTCCCTGAGAGCAGAACAGCAACGATATGATTATTACATACAGCGACATCCGTAAGGTTTGTATGGAAAACGCACCCATTTGTTCCCTGTCAATAAATGTTGAACCAAAAAGTGGTACAACTTACCTTGATAACACAAGCATCTCATTGTCTTTGAAGGATTTCACGTCTGAACGTTCTAGGAACTGCTTTGATGACTCCTCTGTGTTGAAGCAGATGAACACAGATCCCTGTAATAACATTAATGCAAGGAATTCAAATAAATTCACTCAGGGGAGAAAACATACAATTACAATGGTTAGATAATATATTTAACATACCTTGAACTGCTTTTGCAGGTTTTTCCTCATCTGAATGTTTTCTATGGTGCCTTTTGTGCTAAGCCACTCCTGGATTTCATCAAGGGTAGTTTCCAGAGGAAAACCTTTCTAGAGGAGAAAAAATATATAAGAATTAGGGGAAACAATAACACTATGACCAAAGCCAAAGAATAAAACCTGGCAGAGTGGAACATTTTGGCAATGTATGAAAAAAAAAGTGACTATTACACTGCATTAGTTTCATTTAGTTGTAAATTATAAATGGCAACTCAGTGTTGTTGTTGATATAGCGTGCAAACAATTAAAAAACTTACAATGTACACAGATTTGTGCTTAACAGCATCTTTGTATTCATCGTTCTGTTCGGGTAAGGGTTTGTCTGGAGACCTCCTGACTTTGGTCTTGTCTTCGCTGATCTCCAAAAGGCCAGTCTTTGATTTCTGGAGTGCCGCAACGATGACATTGCTGTCTGTGGTTAAAGACTTCAGTCTGGGAAGAGAAAAGGATGTTTCAACAAATAATCTGAACCCGAGGGGGGGAAAAAAATAGATTCAAGGTCAGTCCTGCTGTAAGAGCGTGTGTAAATACTAACGTCAGTGTGCATTCTTCAGCTAACTGCAGGGACACAGTAAAATGCTGAAGACACTGAAACACATCTGCAGCCTTTTAATGAAGAATTGATGAGGTCTCTGAATGTCTCAGTCAGTACAGATGTTATGTCACCACAGTCACTCATAACAGGCATTTTCATGATCCGCAGGGCTCAATTTATAGGGGCAAATGATAAAAACAAATCAAACCACACAGGCAACGATTACAACTACAATACTCTTTTTCGGTGGTTTGTCTGGATTAGAAACTAAAAATGCTGAGTCACACGAGGAATGCAGTTATATTACATCTGCAGTCCTCTTAAGCAGTTCCACTTGATTAGAAACTAAAAGTGCAAACTCACACACTGATATGAATATCTCAAGGGAATTTGTTTTGAGGTGTGCCTGTTTCTGTGTGGTCATTCTGTGGCTAAATGTAGTGTGTTAGGTAATGAGTGCACTTCAGGGACAGGGTGAGGACAAGTGTTAATCTTGCTCTGCTAGTCATGAGTCATACAGCGGGTCCACAGGCTGATTAGTCATCACTGTCTTTCTCTTCGGTTGCACATCCCTCCAGTTTTGATCTCATCCCATCTGTTAATTGAAAAATTCTCCACCTCACTATTCCTTGGTGAACATTGCTTTTATGTTGTTTAATGGGTTTCAGTCAGCTTTCATTTATTAATTCACTGTAGATACATTTTCTGTGTTTGCAGGTCAATAACTGGCTCGGATTTCAGACATCGTACTGACTTATTACAACGACCCAAATGTTGATTTGGAATTCAACTCTAAATGTGCTGAGCTCACATGAAGGAAAGGTATCAGTGACTGAATGTTTGAAAATAAAGATAAAACATGAGCAATAACTGGGAATGCAACAAAGAGAGCAACACACCTGTTGAATTTAAGCATCGTCTCCAAAGTCACCCAGCCATCATCAAGCTGCAGTTGTTCTTTGAGAAACTTGTCTCTTGGAAGATTGTGATCCCCAAAGTAGTACTAAAGGCGGGAGTGAGAGAGACGTTTATAGATTCATTTAAAGAAATTTCACAAATTGTAAATTAAAAAATTAAAAATCAGAATTACCTCTATCTGTCGAACCACTTTCATCTCCACTGGAGTCATCTCTTCTTTATTTTCAGCCATGACTTTACTGCAAAAACAGACACTCAAATTAAGGAAAAGATGGTCTTCTAAATTAAAACTACATTACTCTTTTACAGAGTATTATACATTACTGTTTATGTTAATTCATACATAAAAACATGATTATTGTATCTACAGGATTTGCTCACATAGAATCGAGTCATCATTCAAATAAAATATTAAGCTAAATTGGAAAATATTCGCTGGTTGCAGCTTCTTGTATGCAGGGACTTAAAGCTTTCCTGTTTTATACTGAATATTTTTGAGGTTCAGTCTGTTGTGACAAAACACAATTAGATTAACCACTGTGGGCTCTAGGAAGTTACATTTTCTCACAATTAACAACTGATAACAATAACAGTGTTTTTAACAAAAATGACAATAATCATTGAAAATAATCATTAGTTACTGTCTGCCCAACATAGCACATTTATAAATGCATGATATGGGTGAAATGATTCAATCAGTTGTTTCATTGTTTATCTTAAATACTTGGTGTGTTGTCATCCCCAGTTTTTGAGCTGTGGCTCAAGTCCTGGCAGCCAACCAGAGCTACTGCTGAAGATTTAAATACCGTAAAAACTAGTCAATCAGATTTTTCTGGATTGTTCTGTGTAAAATGGAAAGGCCTGTGATTTTTACAGAACAAGATTTTTATTCTTTAATTCAGTTCAAATTCATTGTATTGGGAGACTCAGCTGTGTGGATATTTATAATCACCCGTAGGCCCATTTGAGTGAATCAGCCTTTTATAGCATTGCAGGCCACTGACTGGATATAAAATATCTTTATATGCAGTCAGTGGTGCAGACAGCTCTGAATCTTTCAGCTTTAAACAAAAACAGTTGGCTCAACTGTGTGTTCAGAATTTATTTACAATTTAAAAGCAATAAATGATCCCAAAACAGCATCATGCTGCTAGCTCTTGAACGGTTTAACCCATTTTGTGAAATCTGATAAGTCAATTTAAAAACCTACTGAATGAAGTAAATTAGCATTTACAGTCATGAAACGGCTCACATTCAATCTGATGTCACAGCTAACCTGCTAGCATAGCTTAGCTCACATGGCACGTTGTGTGTCTGCAAACTCACACAGCTTGTTGTGTCCGGCCTCGTTCACAGAAAGGTTTTATTCAGTGAGATATTTTTAATTTTAGTCCCGTTAATTCAGTAAGCGATGTTAAATTGGCCGTTTACACTCACACAGTGGAGCACGCTGTACAAACAAGCTAAAAGAGAGCGTCTAAGTGTTATTTTCTAAACCTGCACAACATTTCTGAGGCGACATAAAGAAGCTAAAGAAGCCGCATAAAGCCCCTTTACACCACCTTCATTAAAGGTATACTTACTGTATATCGAGTAGCAGCTTTCAGCAGTTTCTTTTTTTTTTTAGCTTTTCCAGTCACTTTTCTGGTCGCACGTTGTTGAACTGCGTGCTACGGAGCTCACCGAGGACCAAAAGAGCTCGACTGCGCGCAAACGGCACCGAGGCTGCAGCTGTGTGTGTGTGTGTGTGTGATGGCGGCCACAGCCTCGGGGTGTCGCTGTGAGCCGAGGCGACTGCAGTGATTAATGTCAGAACATCAGATGCCATCTATTATTTATCTGTTGTTTAATTTACCACAAATGTCCCTTATTGTTGATGTTGTCTTTTTTTCTAGTCTTTCATTAAAAACATATGTATTGTACATATTTCATTTTTTAATATGGGATTTATATTATTATTCTTTATTTTCTTCTGTTCCGGTTACATTTCTTGACTGCTGCAGTATTTTCTTTTTACTTGCTCTCTTTTTTTAGTCTCTCTGTATTTACGGTAAAGCAGCAAAACACCATGACATTGTTTTCTTTGTATGTGTAAACCTGATTGGCAATAATCCTGAACCTGCTGCCTGATTTAAAAAACAGAGGTTGCTGCTGTAATTTGTTGTATGCTCTGATCATGGCTGCAAGTTTACATATATATTTTATTCTTTTTTTTAGCATATCTATACTGTTCCTTTTGTTTCTAAATGATTTTTTAAGTCAGATGTCAAGCACTTTTAATGGCCTTGGTGCTGAAAGCTGATATTCAGTTATATTATCATTACTTCTACCCTACAACCAATTTAAATTCCAACATCCAAAAGCTGGAGGAAGGAAACAAACATAAATCTCTATGCGACTGTTTACATAAGATGTTATGAAACTTAGTCCAACATACCTTATTTGGACTTCACTGATTAATTCAGGCAGAAGTCACATCATACGGCCAGTGATTTATTTAATCATATAGGATGGTACAGTTCTATAAAAAGAAAGCGATTATTTAGAGTATAGAGTGGATTGTGTGTATATGTAAAGTGGATTTGAATAATCCTAAAATAAGGTCATATTCTTCTTTAATCTGTTAAAATATAAATAAAGTCAAATAAAACACTACAGTAACTGTGAAACCCCTGAGTTTTACGTGAAGCGTGTCATTATGCAGTTTGTGTATCTCTCTAATGGCAACCTGACATCTTGTGTGATCGTACATTTTTACATTTTCACACTTTTTTATCACCATTTGATCCATTTGGCACAAAAATGAGTGGCTGGTGACTAAACACTGAAAACACAAACACATCCATGTGATCTGGCAGGGCTGGGAAGAGTACCCACAATCTCCCAGGAGTCCAGCTGGGGGTCGTATTTCTCAATGCTCTGCAGATAAGTCCCTTTCGAATAAGAGTATCCCCCAGTCACGTAAATACAACCATTTATCACCACGGCCCCGCACTCCATCCTCCTCTCTTTCATCACCGATATCGGCCTCCATTCGTCTCTCTCGACGTCGTAGCAGTCCGCGATGGTCGTCTGTCCGCCCACCAAGTACAGCTTGTTTTCCAGAGACACAGAACACAACCCGTACTCTGAAAACAGAGGATCTCACATCAGAACACAGCACCCGGCACATTTTTATTCCAACCTCTTCTTCTTTTTCTCATACCTGGATGGGGACTTATTGTAATGATACTCCACTCGTTCACATCTGGCCTGTAGACTTGGATCTTTTCGTAAGTGCAGTTTCCTCTGTACCCATAGTGACCTCCTGTCACATAGATTTTATCTCCCATTACGCAAGCAGTGGCATTTCCCACACCTGTGAAGAAAACAGAGGTTACAGATATCTTATGATCAATTACTCCAGCTCAATGTGTGTGTTTTTTTTACCATTAGGGAGCATTATAACTAGCTGCAAACACAACACTGACATATTATCACCTTTTCGAGGTGGTATGATAAAAGCGGCTTTATCATTCATGTGGAGCTCCCGTCTGGTGAATGTAAATTCAGTATTTAAATGCTCTTCTATGTTCATCAGCTAGATAGAAAGCAGCAGGTTTATCTGAGGTGTTTTTTTCAGTTGCTTGTGTCTGGAAACAAGACTGATGTCAGCACTAAAACAACAAACTTGCAGGGCACCAAAGCAAGACAGTGAAAAGCTACTGTGGTGCTCTGTAGATCTGATGTGCACAGCAGAGTTTGCTGATCATTGTCTGCAGGTTCGTCACTAAGAGCGGCCACTTTCACATATAAGAAGTCATGAGTTCCAGTGCTAATGTGCAATATTCATTTGTGCAGCTTTAAAGTTATAATATCAACAATTTTCATGTTGTTGTCTTTCATGGCACCTGTAAGCTGTAATAAGCTGTAATTGCAGATGTGTTTTTGGATCTCTCTTCCTGAGTTTCACTATCTGTAGTCATCAAAGTTTTCTTGGCTATAGTAACTGTTTAAGTTTATCAGCAAAAACCTGAATAAAACATTACGCTACTTCACACACAGGTGAGTTGAAGAGTGAGTGAGCGTATAAGAATTAACTGTGTGTCACTTGTGATTTTTCTGGGAAAGTCACCACTGACACTCAGGTCAAAATACTGCAAATGTAAGGGCTTTCTTCAGTTGGCCATTCGCTTGATCACCACCATGATGTTTCACTCAGTAACTTACTAGAGATTTATTTAAATTAAATCTTTAAGATAATGGAAGGTTTAAAATGAAACTCAGCTTTTAAGTTGAACAAGAAGTCTGAGAATTTGAATGTCTGCAGTGCCATGACAACGAAACAAACTCCAACTGCTGATAAAGATCATGTGATATGATCTACATTAACCTTATCTTTCTCCTTGCTCTTGTGCACATCACATTTCGCATACCTTGGATCATTTTGGCCACAGGGAACCACTTCTTTTTCAAGGGATCATAAAATTCTGTCTCTGGCTCTGGAGCTCCTCCTCTGTAGCCTCCGATCGCATAAATACAACCATGCAAAGCTACAGAGCAATGATAGTATCTTGCTGTGATCATGGGGCAGCCCTCGGTCCATTCATCGTAGTCACAGTTATACACCGAGACTGTGTCCAGAGCCTCCACAGTGTTCGTCCTGTAACCACCGGTCACGTAGATATTCGCTCCAAGCAAACTAACGCTGTAGCTCTCTCTTGCGTGGTCGGGCATGTCTTTTCCTTGCACCCAGGTGTTGCTGACAGGATCCCAAATGTGCACTTCACAGAGAGGGTGCCAGTAGTAGCCCCCGATAATGTACATGCTGGAGGACAATTTCCCGCTTGCAGACACTTCCTTGCCACTGGACCTTAAAGCCTGAATGATCATAGATTTAAATTTCCCTTCACTGTTCAGCAAGCACGGTCTGTGCACCTCTAAGGTGGCTTTGAAGTAAGCCTCATCAAGATCAAGATGGATGGAGTGCAGCAACTCTGCGGCCGAGAAAACACGATTATCCAGGTCATGGGTTACCCATTTGGCCACAGCATCTATTAACACTTCGTCCCTCTGCACGGTGCACCTCTGTGCAGCCAGCAGAGATCTCATCCTCTCCTGGTCCAGCTCCAGGAACTCCTCCTGCTGAACCAGCTCCGAGAACCTGCTCAGCATCACCCTGCGGGCCTCCCTCTCCAGGTCCGGACACAGGTGGAGCTGAGCGAAGGCGTGCATCCCCAGGCAGTTGTCTATGTCCAGGAGGCGGATGAGGAACTCCTCGCAGGCCCGTTTCACAGAGAGGAACTGCAGGAGGTCTGCGGCCTCCAGCAGGCTCTGCACGTTGCCCTCTGTGATGCTCACCCGGGCGGTGTACACGTAGTTCACCAGGGCGCCCAGGACCGAGCAGTCCACCCCGGTCAGCTTGACCACACTGTTGGACCTCTCCCTCATGTCAGCAGTGAACATGACTTGAAAGTAGGAGCTGCGGGCGGACAGCAGCGCCCTGTGGCAGGCAAACACCTGCCCGGAGTCTCCGCACTGCAGGGTGACATCCGTGAACAGGCCGCTGACGTAGAAGCGGCGCAGGGCATCCAGAAGCTGCTCGGCGTGGCCCCCGTCACAGAAGTCCTGGGTGTACACTTCAGGGTGCTTCTGGGACATGATGCCTGCAGGATCAAACACACCACAGCATGCCGGGTTACACCACCATCTGTGTGAGGAGGAGGAGGAGGAGGAGGAGGAGAAAGAGAGAGAGTGGGGGGAGGCTGTCACATTCCTATTTATAATTAATTGTCCCTTTATTTACCGTTTAATTCATTTAAAAAAAAAAGAAGCCAGGTGAAGTCTGATCTTACCTTTCAGCTCATTTCCATGGGTGGCCCGTGTTGTGCACTGACACTGCGTCCTCTGCGTGATCGCTCCTCTCCACAACACATGAGCCTCAATTTAGCTCCTGCAGGACGGACGGACGCAGGCTGCTCGATCCTATTTTGGTATTTGTGTGCAGCAGCCATCCCCCCCCCCACACACACACACACCTCCTACTGCCCTTTCTCCCCCCTCCTCCTCTTCTGCAGCAGGTCCTTCACACACACAACAAAACCTAAGCAACCCCTCAGAGGAATCACCCAGCACCGCTATCCCCCCTCTCTCTCTCTTTCTCTCTCTCTCTCTCTGTCCTGCAGGATAAATATAACCCTGCGCGCACACAGTCCCGTGACGCGCGTCCCCGACAGGCGCACAGCAGCAGCATACAAATCTTTAACAAATGAGCATCGCCTTCAGCTCGGCAAGAAGACACTGCACTTTTCACCATTCATGTTTTTTCCCCTTCTTTCTCCCTTTCTTTCCTCCTCCTCCTCCTCCTCCTCCTCTCTCATTCTTCTCCTCGTTGCCATGGCACCTTGAACCCAGGAGGTCCAGCGTGGCCAAAGCTTCGCCCATAATCCCAACCCGGATTAACAGTGCGCGACGTTCAGCCGATGCACGAGATCCGAGAGACGCGCACCACAGAGTTTCAGAGCATTTACATGAAAGTGTGTGTGTGTGTGTGTGTTGCGGGGGGGCTGATCAGGGTGCTGTAGTTCAGATGAATGAACTCAAAATGAGAGTGGGAAATGCCACGAGATTATTTTAATCAGTGTAATTCTGTTAGATCACACATTGACTGAAGTCAGAGAAAATGAAATTTAAATGCCATACCAGCCAGTAATGACGAATATGGGTACATTTGTGTTAAGTAATTGTTGATGGTCTGCATTAGGTGGCCTATAGTATACATACATATAATCTACTTAATTTACTACAGATGCATCATGTTCATGACTTTGTTTTTCATAAAAGAAGTCCACACAGTAACATCATTTATACATTAGGCGTAATGTAATCAACTAAAACAGTTTAAATAAATCCCCCCTGACACAGAAACTGGACATTTTTAACATAAACAAATTAAGAGTTACTTTGCAGGGCTGTTGAATTTGACTGTGTTTAATGGGCTGTTAACATAATGAGGTATATTCTCTTTAATAATCGAATGAGTTATGCCCCTTTTCCACTAGTACCTACTCGGCTCGACTCGACTCGACTCGGCACGGTTTGCGCGTGTTTCCACTACGC
>JBAJHX010000043.1:10522231-10534352 GCA_037176925.1 Amniataba percoides | reverse complement strand
ACAATCGAGCCAAGGCGAGCCGAGTCGAGGCGAGCCGAGTAGGTACTATCAGGTACTAGTGGAAAAGCGGCATAAGTCTCTGAATGAAAACACTCCGCTGGCAGTACTTGATCTTGACAATAATCTAACAATTAATATTTCATCTCACAGTGGTTTTAGTAGGAGTACTTTATTTTCAACAACAACACACTGAACAGCACAGGACACTGAAAACGTTTCACTTAGTTTTCTACTTCGACAAAGTGCATGTAAAGCATCTAAACACTGGAATGTTATCAAAATGCAAATTCTGCAACTTTTAAAAGGAGTTGTTAGCTGTAAACGTTGGGACCACATATGCGTTAGGCACTCATGAGAACGAGGAGATTTTTTTTGAGAGCGTCGCTGCTGTCTTTTAAACGCTGAGCTGCGCCGCCTCCTTAACCAGCGGCTTCAGGGCGCCGAGGTCTCGCAGGAGTGAAGACACCCCCACACAAAACCACAGATCCCCGGCTTGGTCCGCAGGAGCGCTGAAGGACTCGATCTCCACTCCCTCTGTGGCCAACAGTCCTGTAAACAAAACAACAATCAAGAAGAAAGGAAGGTGTGATTTTAAAAGTCGTAACTCAAAGACGACCTTTGTTTTTCATCTTGCTGACAGTGGTGAAAGCTTTATTTTGAAAGCACTGTCAAAATTAACAGCTTGAGCCTTCGCAATCACCACATCTTTGACAACATCACATGAAATATACTGCTTGTTCTGGAGCTTCACTGACTCTATGAAATCTGAAGAGAGGCTCAGAGGCGACATATCTACATAATGTGTTGTAACATTTACTCTATTAAATTCAATTAAGTTTATAAAGAAAAATATCTACTCAAACAGAGGACATATATGCATGTTAAAGTATGGGTATAACTTGTAGATAGTGTCTCACTCATCTGGATGCCAAAGACTTTAGTTAATAGAGGGTATTCTTCCTCTGCCCACTAAGGGTGGCAGATTCAGAAATATGCAGGACAACAGATTGATTTTGCTCCAAGAGGCCCACTTTCTTTTGTACTGTCCATGCTGTGTACACACACTACAATATATCTATTGTGATGATTTTAGAGCAGAACTTAACCCAAAAAAATTCTAGTACATAGATCAGAAATAGGAATGAATAAAAAGATTTAATTTCTGTTATAATTCAGATTTCTACAGTATCATACAGAGCATATCTTGTCAGAAATGAATGCATTATTGCATAACATAACACTGCAAAACAGATCCCCACTTTTAAGGGAAATGCTGGACTACAAGGTGCCTTATATTAAAAAGCAAATCAATACATTAAAATTGCAAACTCTAAGGATGGTCAGTCGCGACCATTGTTGGTGCCAAAACTGGTTTGTGACACAGATGGATTTCAGTGGATTTCCCTGTGTAAAACTTCGAGGCTTGATTATGACTAAGAATGTGGATGCGCTTTTTTCATCTGATCTTTCACATAACTAAAGCTACCATTAGTTGATAGGTCCTGCTTAATATCCATACAGAGGCAAAACTATTACTTATGGCCTTATTCTAACATTTCTGGGTACCATTAAAAAAAAAAAATCTTACCAGCCACTGAGGGTAGAAGCTGAGGATTTGCAGAGGCCTTGAGGAACAGCAGATTTCCAGTGAGGGAGATGGGCTGTCTGAACACACAGTCATTCAGCTCCAGCAGGACTGGCACGCCACCTTGAACTGAACCAGTGGCTTTGTAGCTGCAGCCACTGGCCTGGATCTCCACCTTACACACACCATTGGCAGGCCCATCAGACGCACAGTGCGCCTGGTTTACCTGAATAATCCACATATACAAAAAGGTTATTTAAACAAAAACAACAACAACAGCACGCACACTTGTTACTGTCCTGTGACATTTGACAGAGTGAGCTGACGTATAGTACCGTGACTCCGGACTCCTCGGCCAGGCTCAGTACGTTGATGAGGTTCGGGCAGCACTCGGGTCCATTATTCAGCAGTCCAACCAGTACAGATGAAGTCATGTAACCAGTGGAGGATTTCATGCAATCCCCTGGTTTAAAGAAAATAAAGGGTTAACACCTACTACCAATAAATGAAACTATTCAAAAATCCAAATCCAAAGTGCATCTTCACAATTTACTAAAATAGCTTCTGTCTGATACAGTTCCACAATCACACCACCAGAGGGGGTAAAAAATCTTCCCATTACATGACCCCCTCCGGCTCAGGTTCAACTGGTCGGACCAGTACTACCTTGAGTCGTGATTTGGACGTGGCTGAACGGTTTCTTTGAAGCACAGCACGACTGCAGCACAGCTCCGACAGCTTGTCCCAGTTTGATGAGCTGGTGAGATTCCTGGGAGAACGTGCTGGCCAGAACCTGAGCGTTGACCTGCGAGGAGGAGAAGAAGACGTGGACTCAGAAGTGTTTCTGTGAGCTGAAATTAAATGCTTATTTTGAAAACAGACACTCTATCATACTCTAACCCTAACCATGTCTGGCTGCGCATTGATAAGTCCTTATCTTAACAGAGGGTTGAATGAAGACTGATTCCCAATGTAAACAAAGCACTATGAGATTTACAATCACAGCAATGACGGCCACTCTCACCTCCAAATTTCTTTAAAGTCAGACTCCATCACCGCCTTCTGGTATAAGTGCATTGACATTCAGATTTTTTGCTACAATGCAACAGCATTTATTATGTAACCATCCTATCTTGGAAGATCGTGTGATGCGATTGAGACTGTTTTGCAGTCTGCTGCCATGAAGTAACTTTCACATTAAAAAGTGCAATGAAAAAAATGCAAAAGAAAAGTGAAAAGGTGAACATCTACAATTTCATGACAATTAGGCAAACTTCACCTGCTGAGAAAGATCAAGTGGGCATGAAGCTAACTTGTGGTTCTATCTTCATACCTTTTTTTAAGCCATAGCACACTCTTTAAAAAGAGAGGACCATGAAAACACCTGTTATAGTTGTATAGTTTAGTGCAGTGCTAAAACTCTGCAGTGTCCCATGAGATATGACTGAGGTAAAACTTACTGCTCCAACCAGCTTCTTGCCCTTCACCATGTCCACAATCTGCAGAGCGATGTCCTCCCCACAACGAGCCTGAGCCTCCTTCGTACTGGCTCCCAGGTGAGGACAGCTGACGACGTTAGGATGGTCGACCAGCGAGCGGTTCTTGGGGGGCTCCTGTGGCCAAACACAGGAGAAGAAGTCTTTTTAGATCTGTGCTAACTTGTAAATCAGAAATCAAAAGTAACAGCTCATCTGTGCGAGGACGTGCTCCAACAATCTTACCTCTACAAAGACATCGAGTCCTGCGCCTCCACACTGTCCGGACTCCAGAGCTCTGAGGAGGGCGTCCTCGTCGACGATGCCCCCTCGTGCACAGTTCACCACCTTCACTCCTTTCTTGCATTTAGCAAAAGTTTCGTCATTAAGCAAACCTTGGGCAAAAAAGAAAAAAAATCAATTGAAAAAGAAATTCTACAATTTAGGAGTATCATTTATGACTGATCAGTAAAACTCACCAACAGTAGAGGGCATCAGAGGCGTGTGGACAGTGATGTAGTCACACTGGGGCCAAAGCTGCTCCAGAGACATCGGCTCCACCCCCCAGCTGGCTGCCACCTCAGGAGGAGTGATGGGATCGTAGCCGATTGTCTGAGAGGAAAAAAACAGACACTCACAGTTATTTCATCTTAATGTAAAAGCACAATCATCCACCAAGAAGTGTGAGGACGGTCTCCTCGTGTGTATTCTGATAACTCACCCTCATGCCAAACGACTGCATCCTGGAGGCGACCTCCTTTCCTATTCTTCCAAGTCCAACTATCCCGAGCACTTTGCCATAAAGCTCTGCGCCCATGAACTGCAAAAATTAGAAAACAAAATGATGACCCCCGTCTATGAACTCCACAACTGCACAGATCCAAGTGTCACTGCCGATTAGTGACAACCGGCTGAACAATGGAGCCAACCATGCGGGATTAACCGCTTTGTGTGCCAACTGCCGACGCTCACAGGGGCAAACCAAAAAATCCTGACTTACCTTTTTGCGATCCCAGTTTCCTTGTTTCATTGACATCGTAGCTTGAGGCACATTTCTGAAAACAAGAAAGGCACAGTAATTTCACTTTCACACCATTTCAGAGCAATTAAAAAGCCATCTTGGCATAAAGACAAAAAAAACAAAAAAAAACAAAACATGACTCATCCTGCCTTGAGAGGCTCATCAGCAGGGCACATGTCAGCTCGGCGGCGCTGATCGTGTTACCACTTGGCGTGCTGGTGAAAAAAAGAAAAAAAGAGTCTACAGTTAATGGACTGCATATTACAATCAAACCGAATCTGGGTTAGGTGGGTAGGAGACTTACTTCATGACAATAATGCCCTTTTTGGTGGCGGCATCAACATCCACATTGTCCACACCGGTCCCGGCTCTCCCAATGATTTTGAGATTATCAGCAGCACTGATAACATCAGCCGTCACCTTCGTAGCAGATCTAACCACGAGGCCGTCGTAGTCCTGGGGTAGAAAGAAACAGCTGATCTCATGGTGTTTTTATATTTGCAGTTAATCTACTTGAATGGTTTGGTTAAAGTGAACTGGTACATTTGCCCGTTCGACATGGCTGGTTTGTGCTTGAGAGAAAACTCTCTGTCGAACTCTGGTGCAGAATAAAAGAACAGGCCGAGGCTGAAAAGGAAGCTGTTGGCCTCAGTCCAAGCCGAACACTCTTTGGTGTAGTTAGTTTGTGATGTGAAAGCAAACAGACCAACCCAAAGGCCTGTGTGATAGCAACGTAGCAGAGTAATTTAGCATAAATCCAACAGTGGCAGAATATGTATTCAAACCTAAGTAAAAGTACTGAAAATACTTCACTACAAAGTAAGATTATGTATTGAAAACCATATTGTAGTCAAAGTATGGTAGTATTAAAAGCAATTTTACTTAAAAAACAATCATTCTGCAGTAACATGTTCCCAGCCAACATTTAACCATTACATCTGATATTTGCATTTTAACATTACTGCTGCATCGATGTGTATGTTGTAGTTTACTGATGTAGATTGAGCTCATTTTAACTTCTCACCCATCAGTCAATATGTCTTTAATCTGCTTGGTTTATTTGCAAAAAAAAAGCCAGACCTAACACAATCAAACCCAAACCTAAAAAACATCTGATTTTTCTTGGTCCAGAATAAATGGACTGAGCTCTTCCTGTGAGAACAAACCACAACTGACACACAAAGTTTGCAGATTAGTGATATAAGAGAAGAAGATGTGACTGAGGTCATCCAAAGATTAAATGACCAAATAGTTGTCAACAAATCTCTGAATCGACTAAGCATTGCAGCACTTTATTCATTTTCCACCTGGTTTAATGTCATGTCAGCAAATAATAAAAAAAAGAAATAAAAATCCAGTTCTTTGTGTGTGTAAACGTACTAGGCAATAACCCTAATTCTGATTTAAAAAAAGGTGAGGATGTCACACACACCTGAATATCATGAAAACAAGAGACTTATTTAACTTTGCATTAAGCTTTGGGGGGAAATAAAAGAGGATGAGTGGTGCAAAAACAAACAAATGAACTTTGATCTACTTTGGCACAGATTAAAAGTCACCGTTCCTGATCTAATGTGCTCGGGCGTGTGTCGGGGCTGCATGCTGCGGCCTGGAGGAGAAAGTGATGGGAGAGCCGGCAAAGTGAGGGATGAGTTGCATCAGCTTCCCAAGGGGCGGTGCTAACTTCACAATCAGAGCTCTCACCTCAACGCGACACGAGCCAAAAAAACAAAAAAACACACAAAAAAACACACATCATGTTAAACTTTAAACGAAACTAGCAGGTGCTGCAGCTTTATTTGCATATTTAAACGACTTTTTTCCCCTTTTCTTTTTGGCAGCGGCTGATCTCACGATTTTTTTTTTGTTTTAATGATGCAAACTTTTTTTTTTTTCACAAACAGATTTTACACACACAGCCGGTGCATGCGAGAGCAATTATTAACAGATATAGAGAGAGGCAGCTTCACCTTGATCTCCGCCATTAACTCCTCCCTCCTCATGCCGGGCCGCTCCGTCACGCGGATGCCGTGCTCCTGCAGGATCGCCCTGCAGCGCGGGTCCACGCTCTCGCTGATCAGCACCGTCCGGACGCACACCGGGGCCATGGTGGAGGCTTTTCCGTGCAGGGGGGGACTCTGCTGCGGTACTCTGCTGATGCTGCTGATGGACACGGGAAGTTACTTTCCCTCTGTCGGTTTTGAATGGTCGTCTCCGCTTTGAGACGGCCCCCTTTTGTTTTATAGCGGACCCGCCCCCCCGCCGCATCTCCTGCTCTGACGTCACAGACCAGTTTCGGCAAGTATGGGGGCCATTGAGTGTGTATGAAGTACATTTTCTTATATATGAGACTATGTCTTTATAAAATGTGTATCTTTGTGTACAGACATGAACTAAGACCATTGAACGTATAGAAAGATAGAAGACTGAATATCTTTGTATACAAACAAGTACAGGGACCATTTGGTGTGTAAAAAGAAATAGAGTCCTGTAAATAAAATATTTATTTTATACACAGTAAAGTTCTGCCTGTGTATCTTTATATGAATTCAAATACTGTGACCAAGTATTGGGATTACTGATGGTATATAAGGTATATTTTCTTATATCTAAGATTGTACCACTGACTGTATAACTGTATAGAAAGATATAAGACTATGCATAATTATAAGCAGACAAGTACTAGGACCACTGATGGTGTACAAAGTACATCTTCTTCTGTAAGACTGTGTAACTTTATAAACTGTATATCTTTATATACAGACAAGTACTGGGACCATTAAGTGTATTGAAGGATATAAGACTATTTACATTTATGTAGAGACAAGTACTGGGACCACTTACTGTATAGAAAGACATATAGTCCTGTACATAAGAAGATATATTTTATATACAGTAAAGTACTGGTATTAGGGATAAAACTGTGTATACCTTTACATGCATTCAAGTATTGAGTACTTTTACTTTTGATACTTACTTTGAAGTACATTTTGTTGATAATATTTACATATTTTTACTTCAGTAAGTAGGACTTCAACTTGAAGTGGAATATTATCAGTGTGATATTAAAAAGTTACAGAGGAATAGATATACTCAGAATACTAAAATGTAAATAAGTAAAGTATCTATAATATAGACAAATAACCATAATGTAATATTACAGAGATAATATAAAGCCACACACTGCAAATTCAGATTAAGCTACTGAAAGTAAATATAGTACTGGAGTTTTTGTTTAAATAAGCTGAAGGAAACTTGTTCATATTAATAGGTCAGGTCAGGTCAGGCGAGTCTTAACTGAGCAGACGCTGTTCATCACCTGACTCATTATAGCGGCACATGACAGCGGCCTTCACCCAGTGCTTTGGCATCACTGTCACAGTCATGCTATTTTATCTGCTTTTAACAAAAGATTGTAACGCAAACATTGTTTGTTTGAGTGCTGAATTTGAGGCAGTGTCCCAACAGAATAGAAAGTATGTAGGAGTTGTGCTATTCTGCTATAGACCAGAATATTTTGTCAGGTCACTTTCACATGTTTTTCTTAATAAAGGTCTTCAAACTGAATTTTGTCTCTCTTTAAAGCTATGGTCTCAAATGAAGAGGCTAGGTTTAAAGACTTCATATGTCATTCATACTTTCCTTCAGTGGTGCTTTCTACTCACCACATTTCATAATCAGCACACGTTTAATTGGACGCACTGTGAGAGTTAAGTTTCTTTGGGGGCCAGTTGTATATTCTTTCCATGAAGTTCAGTGCTCTTTCTACTCCTTTGTTTGTCTATTTTATGTTTGTTTGTTTGTCTATTTTGTGTTTGTTTGTTTGTTTGTTTGTTTCTTTCTTTCTTTCTTTCATTTGTTCTCCATTTAAAATATTACACTATCATTCATCAATAATATTATGACCTGGGCTACCTTGTAAGATGTATTCACTCTATTCTTTGTAGTAACTTTGTTTTGTTAACAGCAAACCAAACCAGTATTTTTAAGTTTCAGTTTTTTTTCTTAAATAACGTTTCATCATTAAGTTTTTTTTTTGGCCTGGACTTAAACACATGAGCTTTTCATATAAAATATATTTACATGAAGTGGAGCAGTCACTGTCAAGAACTTTGGAGTTAAACAGCGCCCGCTGACGTCCATCGGCGGCAGTGCTCCTGATTGGCTGAGCCGTTGCCTGGTTACAGAGCAACAGACTCTCAGCTGAGAGTTTCCTGCAGAGACTCGCCTGAGTTTTATTTACCAGCTGCTTCATCAGGCAGTGCTGTTTGTTTCTTTGATAGCTAGCAACAGCAGATATAATATATTTATATAAACAACATATAATTTAACATAAATGTCTTCTGCGGTTCAGCACGGTCGACGAAGAGGCTCCAGTAGAAAAGGTGAGAGAGTTTTGGGTTAAACTCACTTGTAAGATAATTAAAAAACTAAGAGACAACATCATCTGAATTATTTTAGTTATTATTATAATTATTATTATTACTAAAAGGCATTACAATTACTATGCATACCTTTAATGTCATGCTCAGGTGTAAATTTGTAGCTTATTTCAAAAGAAAACAACCTCCTGTGTATTTCATACTCTGTAGTATTATTTCTTTTACATTTATTTATATTTTTCATAAGCAGGCCCACATCCAGGATTTTATACATACTGCTACTAAATCCCCCAGTGCAGGCTCAGCCCATGAAGAAGCCACAAAAAAGCCATCACATTTCTATGATTGTTAATTCATTTCTGTATTTTCTTACATCAAATCAATGTCTGTTTATATTTCATATCATTGCTGTGTTAAAGCTTCCTTCACGATCCCAAGATACAATTCTAGTGGAAAAATACTGAATCCCTTAATTACTTGTAAAAATATTTGATGTTTTTGCACTTAACAGGTCTACTCTTCATTTCCACATGTAATTAAACAATGTACACTGCTCCTTAAACTATTTCCTAGAAACAGCATGTCACTGTACTCTCTGGTAGCTACGGTCCTGCCCCTATGAGCACATATTAACTTCTGTCTACCGCATAGCAACACTGCCAACACGGAGGACATAAATATACATCCCATATACACATATAGTCTAACTCTCTACATTTTACTGTTATTTCTTTTTTCCTATATACTTACATTCTTGTACATAGTAGTTTAATGTTTATTTTTACCTTGTTGAGCTGTATTTAAACTTATTTTAAATGGCATGTATCGCTGTTTCTGTGATAATGAAAGCAACTAAATCCCTCATATTTGGACACACACACATCACATTAAAGCATTTATTATATGAGCATAAAATCATTCATCTGTACAATCCTCAACTACCCAAATTATGAAATGTGTTTGAAATAGTGTCTTCAGCTGAGGAAACCAGCAGGACGGTGCAGCCTCCGGACCTCCGACAAGTCACCGTCCTAACGAAGGCTGACTGGACGAGGATTCAAGATGAGCTGAACCAGGTGAAGAGAGACAAGGAGAGCGTGAGAGAGCGAGCGAGCGAGAGAGCAGCGCTGCACCTGCAGTCAACGGAGGTGGTCACACTGTGGTCCAACACCATCGCTGTAAGTTACCAGTTCAGATCAGATTCATTCAGCTTTTTGACGAGCTTGTGAGTTTGTGAGAGCGTCACACTGCATGTTTGTGCGTATCAAAAGGGTCAGAGGCAGAAAAAACTTGAAGCTAAGAAGATTCGGGAGGAGATTGAGGAGGAGAAAAAGAAAGTGATTGATAAAGAAGAGGCCAGGTATCAGGAGCAGAAGCGGAAGGAGGCCATCGAAAAGGCCAAGACTCAGCTGTACTATCAAACCGACCGCGTGAAAGGATTACACGTTAGTACGCTTTGAGAATTACACGTGTTCAGCTACACTTTGTTTTTGGGGGAATAATGAGAACTGTCTCTACGTTCACAGCGCGCGCTCTTGCTGACAGAGGTGCTGAAGGAGAGGGAGGCTCAGATCGAGCTGAAGCAAAGAATCAAGAGCGCCTCTAAGGACGTGGACCAAGCGTACCTGGACGCAGTGAAAACGCGAGAAGAGCAAGCCTTGAGGAAGGAGCAGGAGAGGGCTCAACAGAAAAAGCTCCAGATAAGCGCTGTTGAGGAGGCGCTGAAAGCCCAGTGAGTCTCACGTCTGGCCCAACAACTGGCTCTGAACGTGCACACAATATCTCACGCAAGGTTATGATTCCTTCTCTTCAGAATGAGGGAAAATGAGCTGGCCAGGGAGCGGGAGAAGATCGAGAACAGGAAGGACGGAGAGGAAAGCCAACGTCTTCATGAGCTCTATCATTGGGAACAAAGGATGGAGGAAGAGAGACAAGCAAAGCAGAGGAGAGACCTCATGCAAGCTCACCTGGTAGAGTCTTAGCGGCACTGATTTCCAAGTATTTGTATCCTTAAAGTTTCTAACGCAAGTTTACTATTGTACACTTTGTTTTCACAGGAGCATCTCGCCAATAAAGACCTCGAAAGGGCAGCAGATGCACAAAAACAGGAGGCAGAAGAGCAGCAGAGGAAACTTTTCCTCTCTGCAAAACAAAAAATGATGAAGTTACGGAAAGACAAAGAAATGGAGTTGTTCCGGTGAGGCGCAGCGAAACGACAAACATGTCAAACATCTCTCAGTGAAAGTAGATCTCTGGTGATCACACTGTCGTCTGTCTTCAGAGAGGCCCAGACGCGCAGGGAGAAGATCCTGAACAAGCTGACAGTCTTGCAGAAGGAGCAAGTCACCAGCGAGGAGCAGAGGATCGCAAAGGCCGTCGCCGAGCAGGACGCGAAGCAGGCGCAACAGCAGCGGGAGGAGGAGCAGAGGAGGGCCGCCATGCTGAGGTCGATAGCTGAGCACAGAGAATTCATGGTAATACAGAGAGATTGATCATCATATCGTATCATGATATGCTTTTAGGGTCCTGTGGGGTAAAAAAAAAAGTGTAGATTGTGTTTTCTTTTAGAGCTACAGTGAAAGCTGGTGTGTCCAATGACACCTGTAACACAAAGCTGTGTTTCTCCAGAGGCAGGAAAAGGAGCAGAGGGACAAAATGGCAAAGCAGAACACCCGAGACACCCTTCAAGCTAAGAAAGAGGCTGACAGAATATTTTCTGAGAAACAGCAACACAAGGCTCAGAAGGTCAGAGAGGAGGGAAGAAAACTGCAGGACTTCAACGTCACGCAAATGGTAATGTTCAAACTCTCAACACGGCATTACGAAAATAAACTGGCCGCCGCTCTCTTAAAGTAAAACTTGCCCGACATCTATCTTTCAAACTTAGGCTGAAAGAAGCGGCAGACAGCAGCAGCAGAGGAAAGAGGAAGAGGAGTTTGAGGCGAGGGACGCAGAGTTCGTCGCCGAAGAGGAAAGACAGTTCCAAAAGTACTCACAGGGCGTCATCGAGGCGGCGGCGGAGGCCCAGAGAAACCTGTTCCCGCTTTATAAAGCAGCGAGGGGCGGGATCGGAGGGGGCCTGGGAACGGTCTCTTTCGGCGTGAGGCCCAGCTACCTCGTCCAGGACCAGACCGGTGCTCAGTTGCCCAAATACGTCTCTGGGGCCACCCAGAACATTAAAAAGCTTCATGAGACGGTGGATATTCAAGACGCAAAGAGGAGGCTTGGATTCACGTGGTGATAGGTCACTGCAAGCTGGTGATGTTAAATTTACCCAAATTTACCATTTTCAAACACACTTTTTTGACAGATTGTCAGAAATCACTCACAGTAGTACGCGTATGGGACAGTTTGCTCTACAGCGAATAGTGAACTTGGATTTTGGACACCGAGACCAAGTTGATCCCATATCTCTCCCTCATTACTAAAAGCATAAATCACCCCAAAGATAACCAAAGAAACACCATGGACACTACTTTTGTCCCATTGTTAAAACACCAATGGTTCTATGTGGTGGATCGTTGTCAGCCTCACGCTTTGGTAAATGGGGAGTGATTAAGTTACTGCAGTCAATTTCTGTAATATATTCAGATTGAATGAGTGTTGTTGGGCTAAAAATGGACTCCAGTTAACGCTGAAGTCAGCGACTTATCACCTC
>JBAJHX010000043.1:10491212-10522131 GCA_037176925.1 Amniataba percoides | reverse complement strand
GTGGATCGTTGTCAGCCTCACGCTTTGGTAAATGGGGAGTGATTAAGTTACTGCAGTCAATTTCTGTAATATATTCAAATATATATTCAGATTGAATGAGTGTTGTTGGGCTAAAAATGGACTCCAGTTAACGCTGAAGTCAGCGACTTATCACCTCTGCAGTTAAAAGAGCCTGACACCAGGTGACAGAGTGTTAACAGTACAGTGTAAATGTCTTGTAATAATGTTATCACTGTTGATTGATGTAATGTTGGATACTAATAATGTTTGGGCCTCCGATGGATGGACTGTGTCTGTGAGGGCATTTATAGAATATTAAAACGACTGATTAAAATCAAAGCCGAGCCTTTTATTTCATTCTACACTGCAGTCGAGCTCTTCTTAAAACCAACTTGCACGAAACACCAATTATACAAATTGATTTTATGTTGTACTTACAGCATGAATTTGACCCCCCCCATTTGAAAAAAACCCAAAACATAACCAACCAGAGGTATTTCAAAACCAGTTAACAATTAGGATTACAGTAAAAGGTCGAGGATGTACATATAAAAAAAAAGAAAAAGAAAAATTCATGGTTGTACAGATTTCATCTAACAATAGGAAGCATGAGCATGCAAGAATTTCTTTCAGATTGATTGTTGTAGTAAAAAGAACTCGAAAAATAAACATCAGACATTTGACAATGAATGCCCCCCCCCCTTAAACCAACTGTGTTAATAACATCAAAACTAATTTTGGGCAAGGGAAAGGTATTTAAATTATCTCTTGCAATAAAATCTGTTGTTTTTTTTGTCTGAAATGGTAGGTTTTGTAAAGCAAAAAATATAATTCACCAAAGAATGCAACATTAAAAAAAAAGACAGTCTTCAAAGTGACTTCCTCTGGTCATTTTAACACCCCCTGCTAATGCAGAACACGCTGTTGGTGAGTTTCTTTTTCAGTCTCAAATCCTTTTCTCTAAACTGGCAGCTTCAGCTACCAATCAGCAGTGTAATGCACTTAATGGGAAACAAATCCACAACTTCTACTGTGTGCCAGAATAGTCAAAACAGTCCATAGTTCAGCCAAAGATCACGCGATGCTTCAGTCTGTCGGTGCAAGTCTGAGTGAGAGTAAATGTTTAGATTTTACATGCTGCGGTTTCTCATCTGTGCGTCATAGTTCTTCACAGTTTTGGACAGTTTTAGCTTTGAAAAAGTTGTGTACACTCGAGTAAGCTCTGGCTGAACTGTGAAGTGTGATTTTTTTTTTTTTGTTACACACAGAATGAGGAACGTGAAGTCTTGCTCTTGATGGGAAGCTGGAGATGGGTCGTTGATGAGTAGGTCTGTATAAAATATGGACAGACTACAGACTCTTTCAGGACATCATTATGGGCTCAGTCGCTGTCGGAGCTTGAGCTCGAGCTCGATCTGTTCCTCTTGCTGTCGTTTCTGTCTTTGCCTTTTGTACTATCTGGTCGGGGTTTGTCCGGGCTCCTCCTGTCTCTGGATCTGGAGGTGCTTTTGGCTCGGCTCCGTTTTGAATCTGGGCTTTTTTTACTTTTACTTTTCTCGTCTTTATCGCTCTCTGAGCTGCTGCTGCTGCTGCTGCTGCTGCTGCTTCGTCTTCTCCTTTGGTGGCCTGCCTCTCTGTCTTTGTCTCTTCTATGAGATGAGGTGTCTTTGCTGTGGTCTCTCCTGGGACTTTTGCTTCTGGAGCGCCTGCTTCTGTGCGAGTCTCTAGGCTTGTTCCTGTCTGGACTTCTTGTTCGATGGTCCCTGTCCCTGGATGTCCCTCGCCTCTTATTGTCCCTGTCACTGTTGTGTCGTCTTTCCTGACTCCTGCTGTGCTCCCTGGCCCTCTCTCTGTCTTTTTCTCGTTTTTCTTCTTTGTCTTTTGATGTTCCGGGTCCACTCCTGTCCCTGTTCTTGCTACTCGATCGATGCCTGTCTTTTGCAGGTGTTCTTTCCCTGCTTCGCGACTTTGTCCTGGTTCTCTCACCATTCCGTCCTTTGGTGTCCTCTTTATGCTTTTTATCGGACTCATGACCCTTATTTCCATCTTTACCGTGATCAGATTCGGGCTCCTTCTCTTTCCCAACAGTGTTTCGGTCCTTGCTCCTAGAGAGACCTCTTCTGTCATCACTTTTGTGCTTGTGACTCTTCTCTCTGCTTTTTGACCTCCGACTCTTTTCCCTGCTTTTACTGCGGCTGTGAGATTTATCTCTTTTCTTTGCCTTATGTTTGCTATGTTTCTCATCCTTCTCCTCAGTATTCTCTTCTTTGCTTCGGGACCTGTGCGACCGAGATTTCTTGTCTTTTCTCCCCTCAGCTGTTTGTTCATGCTTCGAGTTGGAAGTCCGTCTCTCTCTTCTTGGAGCTTTAGCAGCCTCATCTTTGCCCTCATTCATGTCACCTCTGTGAAAAGAGACACTGCGACTGTAAATTTCAGAAAACATTTAAAATATCGATAAATGACACTGATTAGGTTTGAAATAGTAGACTATAGCTTTTCCAAGTTATCTAGCTGCAGAATATCTGGCAACATTTCACGCACCATTTCTTGCTAAAGGTTTACATGTTTTTTTGTCAAACATTTCATCGCTGCTTGACACAAGGAATGTTTATATGAGCAGGTTTCCATATAAATTAATCTGACTGGCAAAATAAAGTGTAAATATTCACATTATTTATTAGATGTCTAATTGTACATTGCATTTATCATTTGGGAAACAAAATAAATATCCCTGGGGTGACACTAAAGTATATTCTGTTCTGCCTACTCCAACAGGAAAACTAAATTCATGGTAAATTATGTAATTTTCCACACTGACTTGGGTTTCAAATAATATATTTTACAATTGTTACTGCAACTCAAAATGTTTTTTCAAGGAGCTTTTTTACCTTCTGACTTAAGTTTGCAAACTTGTAATTGCGTTTTTGGCTGGGTGTCAAACACTGTAAACACAGTGTGTTTACATTCAAAATTACGTCATTTTACCTGTCACCCTTAATCCAGCGCTCTCCAGTGACTGCCCTCATCCTCTGACGGTGCATCTCCTGGCGCCAGTGTGGAGGAGTTTCACTGCGCCGGAAACGATCTCTGGACCTTGAACGAGAGCGTGATGGAGTCCGATACCGCTGGAGGAGGAGAAATGACAGACCACTTACTTTTGTTATTTACAGACTCCAAACAATCTAGAAACCAACGCTAGACTGGACATAAATGTTATAAAACTGTAATTGAAGTGTATTAAATTGTTTCTTCTGCAGTGCACCTACCCTTGGACCCCTGCCTTTTATCTTCCTCCCAGAACGTGTCATCACCAGCTTTCTGTGATATGCTGACTGAGAGTTATAGGCTGTGCCACTACAAGAAAGAAATAAAATACAAGCCATAAATAACGACGACAATTACATTTGGATGTTTTTTCATGGCGTGTTGTTAGCCAAGCAGACTAACCTCTCTCTTGGCCTCTCCTCTTTATTTCGATGATCCTTTTCAGCCTCCTCCTTTGACTTCTGGACTGCCTGAGGACTCCTTCTCATGAGGAATCGATTCTCTGGGATAGGTGGAATTTCTTCAGGACGTACGGTAGATGTCACCAGCTCTTCTTGTTCATTCTCTTCAGCGCTTTCAGCCTCTGACCTGAGAAAGCATTGCATTTCAGAATGAAGATACTAGTAACTGTATACACTGCAGATTGAGAAAATGTGAAAAAAACATACTTTTTCTTATTCTTCTTCTTCTGCTTCTTTTTCAGCTTTTTCGCCTTCTTTTTCTTCTTCTTAGATTCTTTCTCTGACTCCTCAGAATCAGAGGAAGATTCAGACGAGCTCTCTGAGTCGCTGGAGCTGCTGCTGGAACTAGAAGAGGCTCGCTCTCTCTTTTTTCCATCTTTCTTTGCTGCAAAATGGAAAAGACTGTTAGAAGCACTGCTCCTTTTATCTGCTCAGGTATGGACACTGCATCACACAGACAAACCTTTAGATTTAGGGATGAGCTCTCCGCAGTTCAAGACTTTGACGTCAGCGTACGGTCTGCTGTTTGGATCCGTTTTCTGGTTCTCCATAGTTTGAATGACCTCTTGGCCAGAAATCACATGACCAAAAACCACATGGACACTGAAAAAAACATTGCGGTGATGAGACTTAGTTATGTCTATCCAAGTCTTGCAAAATCACAAGGTGTATGTTGTACAGAATAGGATCAAGCTGCCCTTACCCATCCAGATGTGGTGAGGGTTTTGTTGTTCTGAGGAGTCACAGCAGGCGATTCAGGGAAAAAACAAACAAAAAAGAGGACAAATAATTACTTGAATAATTAGGGCCAACAAAATAAACCAGTAACATATCAAATCTATAAATTCATACGTGGGAATAGACGCTGTGCTTACATGAAAAACTGTGACCCATTTGTATCTTTGCCCCTGTTGGCCATAGACAGCAGATACTCCTTGTTGTGTTTCACAGCAAAGCTTTCATCTGGGGGGAAAGGATAAGATTGTACTGCCATCTTGACGCCAACGTCGGTTTGGATAACAACTGACAGCTCTGACAGTGGCCTCTTTACCTTCAAAAAAGCCTCCATAGATGGATTCACCTCCTCTTCCATTGCCTGTGATGTCAGAGAACAAATAAAACATGAGTAAAAAGGGTCTCTTCAGGAAAAGAGATTTATGTTGTTTAGTAAAGTTGATGTTAAACTGTGTTGATGCTTTCATTATTAAATGTCAACACCACCTGCATGTGTAGCAGGTAAACACCGACAGCTTCTGGCCTTCTATAAATGAACCATGTTAGGATTTAAAGTATCATGATTAAGTAAATCATTCACAATCTTCGACCTTTTATAACTCACCTTCACTGAAATCTCCTCCTTGAATCATGAAGTCTTTTACAACTCGATGGAACAGGCATCCTTTGTAGTGAAGCGGTTTCTGGGTTCCTTTACCGATGCCTTTCTCACCTAAATGAAGACAAATCACTATTAAACTGCAGCACAAGAGGAAAAAAAGATTTCTGGGATATTCTTGTGGAGGAAATCCATTATTTCACCTGTGCAGAGGCATCTGAAGTTTTCACAGGTTTTGGGACAGATGTCTGAAAATAACTCCACCACAACTCTGCCCACTGAGAGGAAAGAGCATAAATTCTTTATTAGTTTTGATTACTGTGAATTTGGTCAGTGTGATGAAAAATGTTCACATTATCCTGTACATGTACATACGACCGAGAGGTGTTGGATCAACCTTTTGGTCAGTCTGGAGGCTTCTGGCACCAAATGTCAGAAACTACTTTTTTTACGCTTCAGCACATGTCAGCAGCCTCTTAAAAGTATTTAATCCAGAATGACAGCCAGTCACTTAGAGTTAAATAAACATCTCTTGAAATCAGTTTAACATGACTGAAGGTAACATTTACAGCAGGGCTGTATCATCACCTTTTATGACCTCATAATGTGACAGGTGAGGCAATTCAGTAAGTCTTTCTTACCAAGCACATTACTGATCCCGATGTCTAGAAAGCACCGAGTCCGCTGTGGCTTGATCCCCATGATTTACTGATCAAACACCTGCAATTGGCAGACACAGACAGGTGACAACATTATTATTAACAACATAAGCACTAAATAAAACATCCACATCTGTTGAAGTTGAAACAGCTGATACATTTGTCTATCTTCTGACTCTTAATGGCGAGCAAATAATGAATGTGTGGGCTGGAAATCATGGCTGGTGACTTAATAAAACATAAAATAAAGCACATAAACGTGACGACAATAGGTTATATGCAAATGTGGTTAGCTAGCTCCCGTTTGCTAGCAAGCAGCTCGTTTAAAATATTTCATATGGGACTGGCTGAAAACATATACGTGTGTTATTTTGAGGATGTTTAACCATCACACTTCACCCCTCTCTCACACACTTATCAATGTGAAGTTTATGTTTTCATTTGAGCACACGGTCAACGTCTGTCTCACGTTAGGCCTGCTGTTAGCATTAGCACGTAGCCTTCGTGTTATAGTCCTCTTTAACGCTTTATATTGTCGACATACTGACCCCACACACACACTACTAACACGTCCTAAATGACACCGTACATCACCTGGACACCCCCCCAAAAAAAGTATCGGTCCGTGCAGCGGGCCGCCCTCACAGACGAAGGAGATGAAGTTTCATTCAGTGTTGGAGCTTCACTGTTTTCTAAAGATGGCGCGGCGGCGACGTACATGGAGGAGCGTGCGTCAGACAACGTGACGTCACTGTGATAAAGCATTTGCCCTGAAACTCACCTGACAGGCAAAACGCTGTCACAGGTGGACGTGCTTTTTTTTTTTAATTGTGAAGTTTGAATGGAAAGATTTACTTTAATTTGGAAGAATATGTTGTCGCTTATGGTCATCTTTACTTATTTCAGCCAAGTGGTGCGATCTGCTCATTTTTAAAATTCACTTTGAATTATTCTCACCCAATGTTTATGCAGGGAACATAATGAATATGTTAGATATATGATCAGCTTCAAGGTGCACCTGTTGTTGTTGTTTGGAAAAAATAAAAACCTAATAAATTAATTAAAATAAACCCCTTTGAGGATCTGAGCGTCCACCTTTAAAATCTGACCGTGGAAGACCCCCAGCATTCATTAGCTGCCGCCTGACAGTCCACACTCAGGGAAAAAAATACTCAGTCTCCAAGACGTCCTTGGCTACGGAAGTGAAACATTACAAAACTCATGCAGGGAATTTTGACTTTGACAGGGCGAATTTAATAACAGAAATATGTTTGTGCAAGAAATGTAATTGGCGGTCCTCTATAATCTGCGGAAATCTTGGCAATAATCCAGTGAGCACATGTAATCTGGGGTCGTCTGTGATTTTAGGTGATTGTTTCTTCATACACGTGAGTACTGTGTTAGCAAACTGGGACTAGCCACCTTCAGTAAGTGAAGTACACTGAAGGAAAGCCGGGGTGTTTGAAAATTATGAAATCAGTCAGCTGACACTGTTATGCATGTATTTTCTTTCTTCTCTCAGTTACATCCAAACATAAATTAAAACACTGTGATGAAGTATAAATGATGTTTTGTGTGTGTCTTCTTCAGGTTTCTCATGTTTCTTTAAGGAGCACCTGTCTGCAGACTGTAGTCATCTGGATGTGATCTCAGCTGGAGGGCCCCCCTCTCTTGGTGTGACGTTGAGATGGACAGTGTGATGGCACAATGAAGATCCCTGTGAAAACTTAGCTGGAAGTCTGCGGTGATGTTTCGCCTCCGGCCCGTGAATTGCTTCCTCAGGAGGCTCCTTCATGGGGTTGCGGTGAGCCGAGACCAGGTCCTGGAGCAGCTGAGGGTTTGCTCTGCAGAAGACCAGGTGTTCGATGTGGTGGGCAGGAACAAGGCAAAGCTGACGATAGACCACGTCAGCTGGGCGGTAGGGATGCTGTGGAAGTTTCAGAAAGAGAAACCCCAGATGCTCAGGACTGTCGAGCTCCTCAAGAACCACCCACAGTTCTTGACCCTCCGAGTCTTGGCGGAGAACAAAATTGCTTTCATGGATGACTCTATCCTTGTCGACATGCTCTATAGTTTCCTCAGGTACTTTGAGATCTAGGCACAGTCAGTGATCTGTGTCTGATTGATAAGATTAACTACATTACTGTCTGTCTTTTAGGCTGAATGTGGATCCGCACGACTCTCTTGTCCAGCAGTTGATTTCAGAAGCCTGGCTCAGAATAGACAGGTATGGTTGGATTTTATTGATTCTCCTGTTGTCAGTTTGATTTAATTTAATAGGATGAAGGGCTGCAGCTAACTATAGTTTTTATTCTTATCAATCTTTCTTATTTTTTAAGTTAATGGAGCAGGTCTTGTTTGGACAGACAGTCCTAAACCCAAACATTTTAACATACAATAATATGAAACAGACAACTGCAACAGACCTCCGCATGTAGAAGAGATAAAATAATTTTTGCTTGACCACTGACTAAAAAATCACTTAATTTTCCATAGATTGATTTACTGTTTGGATTAATAATGTAATTGTTCACCTTTGACACAAATGTGGATTTTTTTCAGATTGCCAATGGCATCCCTGTCCAAGTTTGCCATCTGCTTAAATGATCTGTCCCTTCATCACAGCCCTCTAATGGGCCATATCACCAGTATTGTGGATCAGAGGTTGTCGTCTATTGACGATGCAAGGTTAGTCATGGGACATCTGTCAAATGCCTTCAAATGTAAGTACCTCATATTGTGTATTTAGTCTCTGGTCGTATCTTTCCAGGATTCTGACCACACTGATGTTAAGTGTGTCATCCTTGGCATCTCCCCGGCTTCGGGACGCCCTCATTAGCAAGGCAGACCAACTCCTGGACACCATGGATCCCTCACATTATAACAACCCGCGGAGAGTGGTACAGTTCCTGCGCAACAACAAATACAGTCACCGGCCTTTGCTGGAGAAGTGCAACGAGCTCCTCTTGTGCAACATCCCCAGGCTGGACGCTGAAAATATCAGCATCATCTTGGGGCTGTATCAGTCCCTGCAATTTAACAACTGTGACTTCAGGCTGGCCATTAAACAAAGACTTCTTGAGCTGGTTGAATCGAGCACCGATTCTTTCTCCTTCTCTAAACTGTTTGTCGCTCTGGCTCCGATGGCTAGTCAAGAAGTCAGAGAAGGGTTTGTATCATCATCATGTTACCTGTGAGTGGAAGTCTAATCCTTCACAGCAGAGCTTGAGTCTCACAGGTCTCCATTGTGGTTTCACCCCTCTTAGGTTGGAGAACACTGCCTTCCTGTTGGCGGACGAATTGAACGCACAGCAGGCTCTGGCTGTCGCTGAAGCTTTGGAGGAGATTGAGAGCAGGAATCTGAGCTTACTGAACAAGTGAGTTTGTGTATGTGCCATATATCAGCCACAGGTTAAGAAGTGGAGCCAATATATTAATGCAGATTTATTAAGATCAGCATATATGTCAGCTCAAAAGTGAGAACAGATTGCTGTGCAGGAAAAATCCTACAAAACTATGAGGTATAGATTGAACATTCATCCTTCACATTGCAAATGGGGGGATTTAGGACCCCTTCTGGTGCTTTCGAACATGGCACAAGAGCTTCCTTGTCAGTTGTTGTTGACAGCGTGCAATTTCTTTAAAAAAAGTGTTATCATTACATAGTTTGCCTATGAGAGAGCTTTAGTTTTAAGGGATTCAAGGAATATTAATCATAATGTTGTGTATTTTCTGCCTTAATATAAAATGACAAACAGCCACCAATATATATTGAAATATTTGTCAAATGTTTTGTGAAATGCAATAATTACTTAATTGTTTTCCAGAATCGCATCAGTAATCCAGAGGAACCTTCATGTCTACAAACCAGTGGAGGTGGCCAGAATCGTCCAAGCCCTCTTTCTGTTGCAGTACCAGAACCCCGAACTCTTCACTAAACTAAGGAACATTTTGGTCGAGTAAGAGCTCCTTTGATATTTCGACAGTCGATTTTCTTCCCGCTGTGATCGAATAAATTCCTCCTAACACTTTTTATTTCGCAGCTTTCTGCAGCGCAGCGTCTTCCCTTGCGAAGTCACCATGCTGACTCGCATCCTGTCCATGCTGCCAAGCCCGCGTCTTGACAACAGCGTGATCTCCCGGGTGGACGCCGTGGTCAGCCAGTGCAATCTCAACGACCTCAACACCATCTCCCTTGCTGTCGCCAAGTGGGTGCGCAACGATCCCTCCTACCGCCACAACACTCCCAGCAAGTACGTCCGTCTGCTGCAGACGCTGAACCGCTGCGGGCACGAGAGGCTGCAAACGGCCGACCGGCTGGACCTGCTGCTGGAGGAGCTCAAGTACATCACGGGAGAGTGGTTTGAGGAAATGCTGGTGGAGGAGACAATGAGCACGCTGCAGAGGATGACGGACCAAATCAACTGGACCAACGTGCCTGACTTGGCCCTCTTCTTAACCAGAACGAATCAGCTCTGCCCTCCCCTGTTGGACCGCATCGCCAGTGTGGCCATTAAAGACATTGAAAAGGTCCCCTAAGAGACATCACAGCATGTTAAGTGTGGAGTAATGAAATGTAATAACTAACTGTGCTTCATATTTTCAGATTCACCATTCAGCAACGTATGCCACCCTGCTGCCCTTCAGCATCCTGAACTACGAACCTCCACAAGCAGATCTTTTGTACGATGTCTGTGTTCAGCGCATCATCCCTCATATCAGTAAGTACATTATTTTACATGTCTTTGATTTCTTATTTTAAGCTCAAACCAACATCTTTCTCTGCGTCTGCAGGCTCCTTTGACCCACATCTGCTAGTTCTCCTCACATACTCTTTGGCTGTGGTTGACTGTTTTCCCGAGGAACTTGTCAGAGAAATCTTCAGCATCGACTTTTTGGGGAAGCTGGATGCCCAACTTGAAAGTAGGTCCCCACTGTTCTGCTTGCAATTGAGAAAAGTTCGTCTCTGCACTGGTTTGAGAGGACTAACTGTTGCTTCTTGCAGCCCTGCCCATCGCCCTCAGCCTGCGGACAAGACAGCGCCTCATGGAGCTCAACCGCGCCGTGTGTCTCGAGTGTCCCGAGTTCCAGGTGCCGTGGTTCCACGAGCGCTACTGCCAACAGCTGCAAAATAAAAGTAAAATAAAAGATTCACTAAGAAATCATTTGTGGATTTAGGTAGGATTTTAAAAATGGAATTCAAATAAATCCCATAATAGTAATAGCCTTTCAACGCCATGTTTTTCAGAGAGCAGCAGCATCAGTCCTGGTCAACAACACATCCACAAAATGCTGGGTGAAGTTCTTGGTGGCATTAACTGTGCCCGAGTAGCAGTTCTCACTCCATATTTTTACACCATAGGTGAGTAATATTAGGTAATTTTCAATCTCCATTTTCCATTTCATTATTACCATATTAAATACGCCAAAATAATTACTTCTACCAAACACAGTGCAACAGAGGTGAACTTAGCTGGAGATCGCACTAAAACAGAAGACTTGAATTGGTCCGCTGCATTTGCGCTTCAAAGTGACCGTGTTTTGTCTTTTCAGACTTTGAATGCATACTGGACAGACACATGCAGCCGCTGCCTTACAGCGATCCGAGCACGCTGCTCATGTCAGACAGAGGAAAGGTTCACTGGGGGGGCGGCTCGCTAGAAAACGCCAGGGACGACCTGCCAGCCGGGGCTCAGCGGTGAGAGGACATATCAGAAACCAGGCTGAATATTAAACATGAACAGGTTGGAGATGAGAATACGTTTGACTTTCTCTTTCTGTTCGTGTCACTCAGAGTCGCTGTGGACTTTCTGGATTCAAAGTCCTTCTGTAAGAATTCTCGTCATATGAGAGGCGAGACCCTGATGAGGAAAAGACACCTGGAAATTCTGGGATATCGTGTGGTTCAGGTGAGAAAACGTCTAAGATTGTATGTGGCATTTTGCATCTTTTACACTGAATCATGTGAAGCGTGTGAAAATAACGTGGTGTTTTACAGGTCCCTCACTTTGAATGGAACTCCATGGAGCTCTCATCGCAGGACGCCTGGAAGGAATATCTGAAGAAGAAAATATTTACACAGCTTTCTTCCTGAAGGCCTTATTTACTGAAGTGTGAAAGTAATGTTACATTCAACATCTAGAACTTTGTGAATTTTCTGGCTGAATGACTGAAGTTTAAAAAGCAGTGTGTTAGGAAACATCAAGTGCTCCTTATTTTAAGTTATTGAGCATAAAGTTGACATGAATCTACCTCATTCATGTTAAATGAAATTGTTTTATTATGTGCTTTTTTGTATGAAAATGAATATTTTAAATAGATTGTAAAGCTTCATGATTTATTTGGGCTGTTTTGAGTGCTGCTCAACACACAGATTGAGGGCCTCTGAGGATAAAAGGACACATCACCAGCTGATAAATCGTTGTGTACTGTTTCACATAAAAATTTGTTAGCTTTAAACATCATATAATTTGCTCAAGAATACATTTATTCTGTCCGTTGGATCTCTTACACATCTAACACATTATGTTATTCCTAAAACTGTACATGTATATATTAAACACAACGTTCTCAATATCACTAATAATATATTCGTATTGGTAATTATACAGTTTAATAGTAACCTCAATATGCTCAGGAACTGAAGTGATGAATATGAAGAAAAGAACGAAGAAAAGAAAACCATTGCTTCTAAATTGTAGAGGAGTAAAAGTACAAAGAAAATGAAAATATCCCACTGAAGTACAAGTACCTTAAAACTGCTGAAGGATTTTTAAAATAGTTTTATTTTAATAATGCTGACATTGCCTGTAATTGCCTGGAATATGAACATTTCTAGGTTAACACAAGAATACACAGTCATTTCTATGCAAACTTTTGTGATAATATTCATGAGGAATTCTTGTAAATGATATGTTTTATGTGTGATATGTTGAAAAACAGAATCAACAGAACTGTCCGGTTCCAACAACAAGGACAGTTCAGCTTTGTCTAAATGAGAGCATGTACATAATATTGTTGCCTACAGCAGTGAAGTGCCTTGATTGTCTCCTGGACTGTTATTACAGTTTGGGCATCTTGGCTGCAT
This sequence comes from Amniataba percoides, assembly GCA_037176925.1. Lineage (NCBI taxonomy): Eukaryota > Metazoa > Chordata > Actinopteri > Centrarchiformes > Terapontidae > Amniataba > Amniataba percoides. The sequence goes on along the minus strand of JBAJHX010000043.1, from coordinate 10,509,546 downwards.
TCAGACGCATGGACTGACAGGAGGCTCCAGCGGCGTAACGCATCTCTCTAATCATGCCGGCCCACTGTTTCTTGTCATCCTCGTACCTGGCAAGACAGTTAAAACATCTTAACATAAATCACTGTATGAAGAGGGATTTAATTTCAAAAGAAGTGTTTGGATATATTCTAAAACATGATGCAGCAGAGCAAACACGTACTGCCAAATGTCAACGACTTCACTGGGCGCACACTCTTTGTTCTCGTTCTCCACCATGGTGAAGCCTCCTACAGCGAACAGCAGCCCCCCACAGCTGACCAGGTTGATTGAACTCCTCTCTTGGGGGAAGTCTGTGAAGGGCGACCACCTGCAACAAGATACACTCTTTATTAGTGTGAAATCCTCAAGTTGCTTATTTTTTGTCCTTAAAAATATAAGCTCATTGACGGTATAATTTCAAGGCACAGGCTGGGATGCTAGATGGAAAACATATACTGTACGTCTCTTTCTGCTGAATGTCTGTTACTCAAATTTTGCTTTTTTACTTTTGACTGGATGCGTCCTCCTCTTTCAGACTCCAAAAAAGCAATCTGAGGTTTAATTTCATCAAGTCACAAGTCAAAAAGGTTCAGAACCACTGATATAAAGCGCCATAAGTCGCGTTTAAAAAAAGCTTTAACGAAAAAACAATATAGACGAAACAGCTTATTTGGAAAATTAATATTGATATAAACAAATAACAATAACCAGCCATGTGCAACATTTTGAAGGACCTTAAACTAATCACAACAATAAAAGCACGTACTTGTTGGTTCCAAAGTCATAAGCTTCGCATGCAGCTGTGAGGCCTTCTTCGTTGACGCCCCCAGCCACTATGATCTTCCCGTTGTGGACCACTGCTCCAAACATCGATCTGGGCGTCTTCATGGCGGCCACCTCCTTCCACTCGGACCTCTTGTGGTTGTATGCAAACACCTTATTGATGGTTTTACTTCACCATGGAGACAAAATGATTCCCGACAGGAGTTAATGCCATGTGGAGAAAACACAGTAATTGTAACTTGATATGAAATGTGTTGACGTTTTGGCAGTCTCACTTGTCATCCGTTTTCCCTCCAATACAGTACACCAGCCCGTTCGCAGAGACCACACAGTGGCCATGGATTCTCAAGGGCAACTTTTTCGTTTCACTCCACTTCATTTTTCTAAAAGGGACAGATATGGACGGAGAATGTGTTCAGTGAATATACACACTGACGCGTACGGTAAGAAAAACATCTTTGAATGGCTGCTGGACTCACTCAGTGTCATAGCACAAAACTGTGTCATGAGACTCGTTGGACTGTAAATCTTTTCCCGCCACAGCAAAGATGAGATTTTCAAATTCCCCCATAGCGAACAAGCACCTGGGGGAGGGCATGGGCGGCAGAGCGATCCATTCTGCAGCAAGACTGTCCAACTGAAAAGACACAGTTTAAGATAATTTTAAAGGCAAAGTGAGAGAAAGCCTCTCTGCAACGTAGATGAAGTGTTTGTACCTGGTAGAAGTAACACTGCAATGGGTTTTCTTTGTCGTCTTCATCAACAAACAGCCCCCCCAACACATACAGATTGTTCTTCTTCGATGTCAGGCTGATGTGGTTTCGGGGGACCTGCTCGGCCATGGCAGCGAGAAAACATTCGTTCTCCTGGGCGTCATAGGCCACAGCGGCAGTGTCATTGATCATCAGCACCATATCTTTGGCGTACATGCCGTATCTGCGGTTATCGTTCAGATAGCCTGGCAGCTTTCCCTCCTCGTCGTCTTGTCCCTTCTTCTTCTCGGGCAGCTTCCCGGCGAAGGCGTCCTTTATGACTTTGATTTTTTTGAGAAGCTCCGGATCAGCCTTAATGAGCTCATCCTTCTCCACCTTCTCCTTGAAGTACTTCTCGGGGAGGAGACGGAAGCGAATGCACTCAAAGGCCTCATCTAAGGACTTGACGCGCTTCTCCTTGTCTTTCCGGATCCACCTCATGAGGCACTCAAACACAAACTCCTCTTTCTCGACATTCAGTGAATCCGCTCCGATGATGGCAAAGAGCTCAGGCGGAGCGAGCTCTAGGAAGTCATTGTCCTTGACTATGGTCTCAAACCGATCTGCAATGTAATCGCGAGCCGCTACCGCCAGTCTAACGCAGTTCAGCATCAGGCCCAGCCGGTAGATGGCAAGGCAGTTTTTCTTTGACAGCTTCTTCTGGAGGTAGTTCACACAAACTGTGAACACCGACGGGATCTGGAAGCGGTTGGCAACGGCCAAAATGTCCTGCACATTGTCGTCGTTTATGTCAATCTCTGCTGAGTACATGTAATTTACTATCGCCTCCATGATGTTGGGATCCAGGTTATCAAGGACAACCTCCTTTTTGTTCACTTCATTGACATCATCTGAGAAGTACAGCTCCCGGAAATAAGGACTGCAGGCCGCCAGAATGAGCCGGTGGCAGGGGATGCTTCTGTCTCCGACCTTCAGGACGCAGTCGATCAACTTGTTCTCATTCAGAAGCTCTTTGAGTCCATCCTGCAGCAATGTGGTTTGAAACAGACGCAGATCTTCCCTCAAGCCTTGCTGATCCATTCTCCTTCAGGACGGGGAAGCGGATGGAAGCAGGGGAAAGCTCGCGACAGGCAGACTGTGTAAGCCGGTGAAGACAGAGAACTATAGGCAGCCAGGTCTCAGGACACTTCAATATAACCGAGCCCCTCTAAATATAGCCGACCACCCCCATCCATGAAGAATTCAGGTTGGCCAAATCGGAGAGCTCACACAGCTGTCATAGAGGAAAAACAACTGTGGTGCCCTGTCACCCTGGTGATTAAGAACAACATTGTTGTACAGCCCCACAGAAATAACCTATGATCGTTTTTTCATCTACTCTTGTCTAATAGAGTGAAAATATAAAGTTTTGTAATTGTAACAGCAAAACACACATTTAAAAAAATTTCCACTTTTAGTTCCAGTGCTCTACTTTGTCCACAGATGTGCCAGGCATTTACTACAATCGTGGGTATTCTTGGCATCATCTACACGTGGCGTGAATCACAATTCAGTGATAGGAATGATGACTTCAAGATAGCATGATTTATTATGTGTGTGTGCGACATCAACAGGGGAGTTATCTAACAAGTAGACAGGGTCAGAGAACAGCTGCTGCCACGGGAGGTGACAGATTATCCTCTTTTTAGATTTTTAAAATACTTTCGCGCCTTGTGCAGTTATACATTTAGCCCGAGATCATTGTGTTCTTTCCACATACAAATGAACTCTGTGTGAGACAGTACAAACCCACTGCATTGCTGAAATGCTAAGAGGAAGAAGTCTGTGTTTTTTCAATACATTTATTAACTTTAAACAATACAAACTACATTACATCATTATATTCACTACAAGAAAATATGCTGTGTACAAATATCGCAACAATAAATATGTTATACGTGGAATTTAGTTTTCCCTTTGTTTGAAAAACTATCTATACATAAACTGTACAACTTTTAACCTCACCTAAAAATAAATATTCTGTTAACTTTACAATCACAATTTGTACACAGAGTACATGATTCACTTTGTTTCAGCCCATGACTTCCCACAGTCCTTGGAGTGTGAAGCCATCCTTTAACTTTTCAATGGCGAGGCCCAGCTCTTCAGAGTAAACTGGCTCTCGGTCTTGTTGCTGTGGAATCAAGCAAACAAATGAAAAGAGCCAGAAACATGTTATAACATGACATATTTTATACATAATTACACCTAGGAATAATAAAAATAGTGAGACTTTACCTTGTTTCCATCAGCAAAGTAAGCCTGTGGGCAAGAAACACAAACAAATACATTTAATAAAAATAACTGGAACAGGGTGTCTGTAATAATAAGCTATTGTTGTGTGATGAGCGCCGCTCTGTACAAACACGAGCACTAGGCAACATAAATTCATGTTTACTCATTATGCTGAGAGGCATTAGCTAACAGCTATTCTGAGAGTCTGAAAACTAAACCTCTGACTCCCAGAGGAGTGATGAGGGTGAGGGTGGCCAGCAGGCTCACTCACAGTGAAAGCATCAGTCTGCTCATCGGGCTCAATTTCCACGTCATCAGGAGGCTGCTCCACTGTGAGCTCATCCAACGGCTGGGGCTGAAATCAGTGTTAGGAAAAACAGCGCTATGACAACAAGATCAGCTGAACTGTTGAAAAGGACAGCTACAGTTTATAGGAAGGTCAATAAAAAAGCTGTTAAAATGACTTTTTTTTAGTATTTTAGAGGTCTTCCAGTTTCAGCGGACAGTTTTAATGTTATTCTACTGAGGTCTTCAGGGTCATTCATTGTAATAGTGCGCCTTACCTTTTCTTCCATTTCATATTCCACTCCAAAGATGGGGTTGGCAGAGTACACCTTATGCAATGAGTTGATTTCCTTCAGTGCATCTTGAAGCTTATCCACAGGGTCAATCTTAAACCCGAGCACATAGCCACCGCTCTGTGCAAGACATAAAGTTTGTGTATTACAAGAAGCAGAAGCAGAAAAGGAACTCCTGTCACTTGTGTTAAATTTTTACATTGCGATCAAGGTGAATGTGACTCAAACTGCAGAGGAAAGAAGGTTACCTGTCGGGAACTCTCTATCACCAAAGCCAAGCCAAACTTTGAGTCTCTTATTCTGATAGACCACTTTAGGGGAAAGAAAGATATACAAAATTTCTATTAAAATACATTCACAATCTCAAACATCAGCTCATGGGTAGAGTGATATACATTTGTGACTGAGGTGAATCTACCTACATTTCTGTAGTGACACAGTCCTAATGAAATTAATATGACACATACTGACTAAAATATCTTAATCTTCCTGATTTTTCCTTTCACAGATTAATTTTGTACAGTCTGTGAGTTTCAAAGCACAAAATAGTGACAAAACAGTAAAAAGGAGAATCATGTTTATTAGAGCAAACAAAAAAGGCAAATATATTTCCAAAATATCTAATTGTATGCTCACATTTTCCCTTTCTACTTAAGAGTCAGACAAAAAGGTAAGGGCTGGACTGGAAAGGTAATGTTGTTTAGTGTATTTTACTTACAATCTGTAGGTAAGGAATGCTGACATTGAAGCTCTCGTTCATGTTGGCGTGCCACACGATCCGAACATTAGTGATAAAGAAGGTTCCAAGGTTCCCCTACACGAAAGAAAACCAACATCAGTTAAGGTGAGGGACGCATTTACTCATATTGCAGTCTAATAATCTCCAGGAAACGCAATAAATGTAAATTCATTTTAACACACACACATTTCAAGCAGCAGTACCTGATCGCTGGATAAATTCCAAACTCCATTGATCTTATCATACACCTGCTCCCGGGGCAAGAGTCTTAGCTGCTTATTTTGAATGAGAGCGGCTCGCAATTTCAGGTCCCTGTACATTTTAGATGTTTCATAGGCCCTGTGACAAAACAAAGCATTTTAATATATCAAGAAGGATCTACATTTTGTGTATAATATAATCAGGACCATGAGCATTTCTTCAGCACTGTTCTACCTGTGGACAGCAATTACAGAAGTGAAGAGCCGTGGACTTCCTGGAACCACATTTGTGAAAATGAACTCGAATCTGGTGTTGTTGGACTTTGTCAAGATGTAGAGCGCCTCAGTTTGGCCTCGCAATTTCTGGAAAAGAGCATTTATTCAATAAATTAGTGTCTGTCTCAAATCTGTCATCATCACATTTATTATGTACTTTTTTTTACTTCAGCAGCATGCTAAACAATGTAAATGATACACATGACATTTTTTTCCATTGTAAAAATTGTTAAATAAAAAGATTTATTATATTTCTGAAAAGTTGAACAGGTTTCACAGAGACATTTGATATAACAGCTATACATTCAGCCAAAGCCAAACCCTGCTTATCTGATCCCTGTCGTCTTCTGTCTGATTCAGCTGCTAGACCTCGACTAACCGTTGAACTGGTCTCACGGGGCTGTGCTCTCTGCAGGCCTGAAATGACTGACTGGTAAAATGAACATTTAATTATTTTAAAATATTTGGCTGCATCAACCTACAACTTCACCCTCTTCTCTCTCAACTTTTCAGCACAACTTTCAGGTTTTTTCTCTTTTTGTCTGTCCATCGTGCTTCACTCCACTCTATACAGTAATATAAGAAGAATAATGAAGTTAGAGATATAAAACAATGGTTTACTTACTGAGTTAGCTGTTCTTGTTGTGATGTTAATGATGGAATTGTAACCCACAGCTGAAAAAAAAAACAGATTCAGGCTGACTTAAAGTTACTAGTCCTGCTCATTCATTTAAAACATGAACACACAATACACATAATGACATGAAGACATGCGCTTTATCTCACCAAATGTAAAAGCCTGTTTTCCATTTGATTAATCTGAGACTGCTGGCAATGATCATTCACAAAATATTCTGATTCAGTTTAGGTTTAAACGTGTAACCCAAGAAGCTTTTTGTCACATTCAACAAATAGCTGTCTGCTTGTGTACAACCATGAGATGATTTGTGTTTATTGTGAAACTTTGTCTTTACATCTGTCTCCAGTGAGTGGCATCTTCATAATTGTTGGGTATCACAATTAATAAATTTTCACTGTGTCTAACAAGTCAAACATCGGCATAAAGATTTTTGGCTGTGATTTAACTTCAATACACTGATCAAAAGGAAACCCAAAGAGCTACACCACCATGCTGAGTTGTATACAGGTCGTTTAATGCCATTCATTTCCAAGAGAGGGCAGAAATGTCCAGCAGACGAACAATACAACAGGTAAATGTGGGAGCACTCACACAGGTTGACTCTCGGCAGGGCCAAAGAGTGCCAAATGATTCTCAGGTTTGTCACCAGCAGTCGTCCTGCAGACAGGTTTGTGATCAATAATTAGTTAAGTTGATCAGCAACACAGAGGATCGATAGTTTTACTCACCAACAGAGCTACCTACCTCGGTCTCCGTTGTTTCCTTTGGTGTCCTCTATGGAGTCCAGACAGTCGATCAGAGCTTCTCCTGGACGAGTTTTCATCTGCCTGCGTGATCGATTACGATATTGATAAGTGATAGCTGCAGCGCTGAGGCCTACTGTAGTGTGTCAGAGCTGGAAATGCTAGTATTACTACTATTACTACTACTACTATAACCACAACTACTACAAATAACAATAATAATACTGATTTAAATAACTCTATTTTTTGTCGCGCTTTTCAGTAAGCAATTTCAAAACATTCAGAACAACAAAAACAAAAGACGGACGAACAGGGTGAAAAGGTAAATCCACAACGCCTGCACATTAAAACAAATGTCACATGAAACTGCCACAAAATGTTTTATCCACGGATGAGGGTGACAGATAATAAAGCTCAATGAAGTCTTGCAGTGTTGAATTATCTGACGTCGGTTAGCCAGTTAGCTTATCAGAGCTAACTAGTCCGTACGACATAATACAAATGATATCTAACAGCAGTGAGGTGACTTACTGTGCTGTAATGTCGAACCTGACATCTCTGTCTTCCCAGAGAGCGTCTAAAACAGACGACATGACTCCTTCTGGTAGGTTTATAACGTTTATTAGCTACCTGCCGTTAGCCACACTGGCTAATCTGAAGTGTCGAGCGTCGTAATCACCGTGGCAACAGACGGCGAGACAAGAGGGACAAAATTGTGTGAGACTGTTCGCGTCCTCATCAGTTATTCCAATATGTTTTTATTAATCAATATATCATATCAGACTATATGTCATATATACTCTATAACGAACATCACTTACCCACTCTTCTACCAATAAAGCTGTACTATTAATCTAAATACTCCAAACTGCTTGAAACTAAGTTCACCAAAGACATCTGAGTTAGTTATTTTTCATCTATTTATTTAGTGTTTTTTATGTATAATATTCGTTTTGAGGGGGAAAAAATGTCCTACAGGCAACAGTGTGCTATAAAATTATGCAATATAACTTTCCCACCAAACCATGACTGTAGGGTGTAATAAAAAGTCATGCAAGCCATTAAACCCAGATGGGCTCCACTTTTGTTAAAGGCACCTGTGCTGGAAAGACCTAATAATTAAGACCTTAAAAACACATGGGTCGAGAAAGATGGAGCAAGCTAACACGTGCTAAATGTAGCACAATTCATGTGGATGGAAGACTAATTTTGTTTCACGTAGGAAATGAATTAAAAAATAAACATTTAATTATGAATTAACATGTTACATGTTCATTTACATATATATTTTTTAATTAGCTCATTATTGAGATTTAACAATAGAGCTAAGATAGTGTCCAACAACATTTGATGGCAATGAAAGATATATTTAAATGACTTTATCCACAAAGGATACAAAAAGGAGAGTGCATACAGGTGCTCAGTAACCACATACAAAACAGACAACCACCAACGTTTTTAAATTTTATTATTAAAAACATACAAATCATTTATTCAGGTATACACATACTTCCCAAAGAGACAGGCCTTAAATGGAGGGATTGCAGAGAAGATGATGTTTGTGGTAAACCTCTGGAAGCAGCACACACACAGAGACAACCCTTTATTACAGCTGCCAGTTATAACCCAAATGGACACAAAGCAAAAACAACAAACAGAGCGCACACAAAACATACTAATCTCAGCATCTCCTCACAAGGTAAACAAACATGTTATTATATCTGTCTTGATATAAAAATATTCAGTGTATGTAAAGCATGGGGCTCATAGAGGTATAAAATGATCTACAGTAATAATATTTCTGTAGTTGGCATTTTAAAGCCAGGACAGCCAAACCCTCCTGGTGCATCAAACACAATACAATGTCTTCGAGGTAATAAGTCTTTTTTTTTTTAGAGGTTAATTTTAATAATACAAGTAAGTCATTCTGTTTTTTTAGGATTTGATGGAACTGGTTGTGACTTTTTACCACAGTTTTTCTATTTGATAAAAAATGCTTTTGTGTCAGAAAAAGGTGTTAGAAAAGTGCAGCAAATTTTGCATCACATTGAAAAAACAAATATGCATTTCAAGGTAGTGAAGTCCACTCTGATGGCTTCTTCTCCTTTTATCCTGCTGTGGGACGAGATAGTACAGTATTCAGAAAGTGAAGATGAAAATACAATGTGCACATTTGCTGTTACTTATCTACAAATATTACCTGTTCTGAAAAGGACACAAGTCTTCTTGCATTCATCCTCTGTTTCAAAACGATTGTCATTTCCACCACAGCCTCCATACCAGAACTGTGCACAGGAATTGGCCTGTTTGTCATAGTACCAGTGGATGCTGTAATTTCGGCAGGAGCCTTGGTTCAAGCTCAGGTTACAGCGGGGATTAAGAGGAGGGACTTCTAAAGTGAAAGAAATGGTGGGTGAGATGCACATTTTAAAATATATATATATGTACTTGATAAAAATAGACCTTTAAATTTCTAATTAAAAGTACTCTGCTGGAAGTTAAAATCCTACATTCAAATTTTTACTTACCCATCATGCAGAATAGCCCATTTAAGAATAATATATAGTATATTACTAACTTGCACTAATGTGTGAGCATCACTTGATGTTACTGCTGGTAATGCCAAATTAAATTATAATTATTACAAAAGTACTTCGTATACCCCTGTGTAGCTTAATAATATATCATAATTTATTGGTTATTATATTTTGTATTTATAATATTTATATATCATATAAAAGGACAATATTTGCCTCTGAGATAGTAGAAGTACAAAGTAGTATAAAATATTCAAGCAAATTTCCTCGTACAGTACTAGAGAAAACATAAATTTCACCATTTCTACTGCAACGAAAAGGCCCTTTACTGCAGGCCTGGTGCAGGACTCACCTTCAGGCACGACTGGACTGACTGTGGGGTCCTCATGCTTCAGCTGAAAAGAGTTTAAAGACGACACTGAGCTTAGTGTTGACAAAGATGTGCCAGATGAGGATGATGATGTAGATGATGATGATGAAGAAGATGATAATGATGATGATGATGATGATGATGATGATGATGATGATGATGATGATGATGATAAGATCGCCTCACTGGAGACGGAGCTTTCTTTTACAGGGGATAAAGATATTTTGTTAATTACAGCCACGGTGTTACCGCCTCGCTTCTGAACCCTCAAGTCTAAATCTTCACCTTCATCCTCTTCTACCTCCTGTAGGGAGAGGACAACATAAAGATGTGTCAGTATTGCGATACATTTTGTACAATCATAACAGCATGCTTAAATAAAAATAGTGTCAGCAAAGACCTGAAGGGGGACAGGATCAGAACTGATGGGCAGCGTGAAAGTGTCTCCTCGGCCTCGGCTGTTGGTGCGTCTCTGATTTTGGATCTCCTCTTGGTAATTGTAACCATTTCCGTTGTTGCCATAGCCATTATTTCCATAAATATAACCATTATTGCCATAACCATTATATCCATTGGTGTCCTCTCCATGCCCACTGTTTCCATTAATACCATGTCCGTTCCCATTGTTGCCGTTCCAGTGCCCATTTGTAATGCGATTGTAAATGAGAGCACCATTTTCATCTTCACAGAACTGGCTAACGAGTTTAGATTCCAGCGCTGAAATGAAAAAAAAAATCAGTTTAGGCCTTTTACAACCTCTCAGCTGAAAGCAATTATAGTTCTATATTTTAATGAACACACTGCTGAAGGCATGATATTTATGACATGTAATCATCACCTGGTAGAGTATTGAAATCATCAATAAGGTACATGTGTTCACTGTCGGGGTCGGATGCAATAAGGTTGAGCTCTCGCAGGAACTCAGCCTGCGTGGGGTCAGACGAATTGACGATCCCCAGGGCGTACATTTCGATGTTTGCGGCATGAGCTTCCCTCACAGCAATGTCAAGCTTGACAGGCTCCCGCTTGTCGGTTTGACCGTCAGTGATGACGATGGCCACTTTTCTGACTCCAGGTCGAGCGCTGAAGAAAGCCTCCTGAGTCGCTTTTCTGATTGCGGTGCCGGTGTAGGTGCCCTCGCCCATATACAGCATTTTTCTGATTGCCTGCTTGACGTCCTGTTTGCTCATGTAGCGAGCCAAGTTGAACTCCAAATGGACATCCAAGCTGTAAAGGACCAATCCAATTCTGGTGGCATTGCGCCCAACTGTGGTCCGGTCCACCAACCTGGTGACAAAGTCTTTAATGATTTCAAAGTTCTCAGGGCCGACACTCTCTGAGCTGTCAATGACGAACACCAGTTCCATTGGCCTTTCTTTGCACTTGATGCCACATCCTGAAAAAAATGAAAAAGTAGTAGTTTACAAGCTGCACTAATGAATATTTTTAATGCAACAATAGATGAAATAACTGTATGGTGTGAGAGGTTACTGTAATGAACCCACAGATAATCATCATCTGTCCCTGCAGCTCCTCTCAGCTCTATGGAGTCTTTTAGTTTAATCGTTTTGATTTTATGGCTCACATCTTTACTGTTTTGGTTCATTCTCACTGCTCTCATATCCTCATGTGTGGTTGCAGAAGGCTCTAATAATCCACTTCACACCTGCCCATCATCAGACAGCAGATAGATTAAGTTAGTGAGGCAGTTCTTTAGCAGCTCAAGATGTTTACCTAAGGAGCTGGTAGAGTTTGTATAATAAGTAATGTTTGCATGTTGTATATTTGCATGTATATGTGTAAATAGTCAACTATGATCTTTGCAATACCAGATTTCTAAGGTAATAAAATGTGTTAGCAATTTTTATCTTTGCCCTCAAGAGGTGAGAATAAATCAATCATTGCAGCTATGGGGAAAAAATATATAGCCTATATGAAAGGTGCTGTTAGAATCTGAGCCAAACTAATAACATTTGACAATAAAACACCTGTCATACTTTTTCAAACTTTGGCTCAAAGTAACGCCGCTAATAGATATGCCAGATCTCAATGTACAATTTACATTGCCTCAGGCTCTCTCTTCAGATACAAAGATTGGTTATACCAATAAACTACACAAACTACTGACTTGTCATCTTACCACATATTTCTTTAATCAGTTTGACAATGTCTTCTCTCTGGAAAATATGATAACATTTTGTTAGTACAAAATCACTGTCTTTTAAATTAAATTTGAACATCCAAATTATTAGTTTCACTGATGAACTTACTGTGAGGCCTGGTTCTCCTTTTACTCCTGGCTTCCCCTATGATTTAAAAACAATGTCAATGTTATCAATAGTTCTATCTCTATCTAACAGGAGATGTAGCTTTAAGTGATGGATGTGATGATTATTATTATCATGCAATATCAAATTACTGTCAAACAACTTAAGTCTTGACAGAATACGTATTCTCATACACTGACACTTCTTTGAACCCAATTGTAGATTATGAGGCCTCTCTGTGCCAGAAATGTGAAATAAAAAGGCAACCCCAAAACACATGCCTTACAGGGTAACTTTAAGAGTCTCTCGCTAGGAAAAAACACTGGTACATAAATAATGTACCAGCAGTTCTTCCTATCAGCAGGTTTTGTATGAGTGATGAAACATCTTGATCTTTACAACTAAAGGCTACTGTGCAGGTGCCACTTCATGGCTGTATGCTTATTTATTTGAAGAAGGGGAACGTTTGCTTACTCCTTCACCAGGGACTCCAGGATCTCCCATGTCTCCCTTTGAGCCTTTCATTCCTCTCTCACCCTGCAATCCACGATCACCCTGTAACAAGGAAAGAGTCTCTCGTCAGTCAGAGACCAGTGCATCATTGAAATGTTTAAATTATACGTGTAAATCCATCACCTTAGCTCCAGGAAATCCATCTCCTTGAGGCCCTCTAGGCCCAGTCATTCCCTGAGGTCCTGGCTCACCCTGAAATTAGATTAGATCTTTTTTTCACACTCTCGATAGATCATAAATTATTGTTAGGTTTTGTCCTGCAACTAGTTTATCAGGCAGTTCTATTGTGTAACATGTCAGCAGCAATTCAACAGCATCTTATTGCTTCACTCTGACTTGCAACAGACAAGAAAGTGCAAATGTGAATGAATCCTGATTTTTCAGATCTTGGTAAGTACTCAAAGGACAACACATATGTAAAACAATGATAACATTTACCTTTGGGCCTTGAATACCCTCTCCTGGAGGTCCAATTGGACCAATGGGCCCTGGTCTCCCAACATTACCCTTAAAACACAGGTTTAAAAGTAATCAGATGACTGGGTAAAAAAACAAAACAATCTGCAAACATGCCAATAGTAAATGATCACAGTATAAAGTCTGACTGCATTTATTGTAAGAGCTTTAATTAGTTTACTTATTAGCTATTATTCAGTATTTATTATAATTAGAACAAGCTGTTATTTTTCTTACAGGTGGTCCTTGTAAGCCCTCTCCAGGGGGGCCAGGCAAACCTGGCAATCCTCTAAAGCCGATGTCACCCTGAAACAGACAGGAAATGATCAGATTCACTATGAGCAACATCATACACACACACACACACACACACACACACACACACACACACACACAAACACACAAAAAGACATAGACACAAACCTTGGGACCAGGAATTCCTATTCCTTCTGGGCCTGGCTCACCTGGTAATCCTTGCATGCCTGGAGGACCCTAAAATAAGTTTATTAATTACATTATATTTTGCAAACTTGCACAGGATTTTCTGGCCAGAGTTTTAGTATGAACAAATATAATTGATACAAACCACAGGGCCGGGGAAGCCTTCGCCTTTTGGACCAAGTGGACCTGGTAAACCTGGATGACCACGATCACCCTGGTTTAACAAAATTAAATGATGAAGATCAACAACAAAACGCTGATTAGATTAATATGGCTTAGAAATTATTGTTATTATAGTGCTTACCTTTGGACCAGGTAATCCATGGCCTGTTTCACCAACAGGACCAGGGGGACCAGATGGACCTGGATCACCCTGAAAAATAAAGCCACAAGGACGAATATTGAAAGCAACTTTCTACATTACATCACATCAGACACGATCTAGCAGTTCCTCTGGCTGCCTGCTACTAGTCTACCTTTTTGCCAAAATCTGTGTGTGACAGTTTGATGTTGTGTTTTTATTTATTTACCTTTGGACCTGATATGGATCGTCCTGGTTGCCCTGGCATGCCCTGCTGGCCTGGTATTCCACGTTCACCCTAAAAAGTGAGAGTTAGCAAGAGACTAAAGATCCAATTCATGCTCGTCTTTATTCTAGCAATACTATATGCTGCCAACAACATGCAGAGGACTTGTTTTTTGGCTGTATTAAAATGTTGTGTTAGTGCATAAATCTTCAATAACAACATTATTATAGAATAGAGGCTTCTTTTGCTCATTCATAATAAAAGCTACTGTATCACAAATACTTCTCACCTTTGGTCCAGATGGACCTGAGATCCCAGGAGGTCCATGTAATCCACGGATGCCCCTCAGACCCTGGTCACCCTGTGACGAATTACAGCATACTGATTAAAATTCGTGTAACTATAAATTCTGCATGACACAAGGATAAATCATTATGAAGCTGACCTTCTCCCCTTGTGTGCCAATTCCTTGTACTCCCTCAGGGCCTCTTAAACCAGGTAAACCAGGCTCCCCCTAAAAGAGGAGAGGTAGATGAGACATACTCATGGAAACTGTGATCGTTTCTCATTGTAAGCACAAATGGAAAGATGATTCAGATGCCTGTCTGAAATTGTTGGAATAGTGCGTAATACTTTACCTTCTGCCCTGGAGCTCCATCCTCTCCTGGGAGACCATGCAAGCCACTCAAACCACCTGCTCCAGGCTCTCCCTGTAACAGTAGAATAGTATTATTTGATTTTTGATGGATTCGGTACATTGGCATTCCCCATATGCCCCATATATATGATATTGACTTGCTGGGGTTTGTATTGTATTATATACCTTTGGACCGGGTTCACCAATGCCTCTCTCTCCTGGAGCTCCCTGCTCTCCTGGTAAACCTTGGTCCCCCTAGAAATACACATTTTATATACTTATAGAAACATGTTTCATGTTTCAAACCTGCTAGTTCTGGACTTGTTCAGTATCAGATTGTGAAACTAGACTGACCAAGAATCAGATTTAGCAATGTTAAACGTTATGCCACCTCTCTTTGACTATACACACACTTGCAATCTTGCATTTCATATTGTAGAACAAACCTTAGGTCCAGGTAAACCCTCTCCTGGAAGTCCTCTAACTCCTGGTGGACCTCTTGGACCCTCGATTCCCTGTGCAAAAATAACGATTAGATGGATTTCAGTGCCCTACTATTCTGTGTAAATGTGTCAATGTGAAAATAAAGATGAAAATATTTGGCCAACCTTCTCTCCCTGTATGCCCACTCCTGTAGGTCCATTTGGCCCTGGAGGACCTGCAGGCCCCACTTCACCCTGGACGTAAAATACCATTGTTAGTTTAATCCTTAAATATCAGGTCTGTGTGACTTTTCTTTCTCTCTCTCTCTTTTTACAGTAACCAGACTTTACTCAGTTTAGTGTTCCAAGAAGCCGTTATAAAGCCCAGAGGACATTTGGGCTCCCATACGGTTTTCATTAGAGCCTTTGCTGTTTAGACCTGAATGTTTGCAGTATATGTTCTTCGTTAGATGATGAATTTATAGCCTACCCTTTCTCCTTTGATTCCTACACCCTGCTGTCCCCTCGGCCCCCTCGGTCCAAGGAGCCCCCGATCCCCCTGTGGATCACAATCAGGTCATCTCTGTCAGTTACATCACAGCCACTCTGACATTGGGGCATAGCCAAGTCTGCATTGTTCTCAGCAAAGAGTATGGAAGAAGAGCATGTTCGCTCCTGTTAGTCTCTTGTGATTGATCAAAAATGATCCTATGCACCAGGAATGGAACAGTTTTTTTCCTGTCTTCATGGCACTTCATAAGTCCAAGATTCTTGAGCTTTTTCCAGTAACAGTGAATTATGATGTGAAGAAGGTGGTGATGGGAGCACCCTGAGCAACATCAAGTAAATTGAAATGCAGACATGATCATACATATATATCATACTTATGTGTGTGTATAACATAGAGTTTATAAAGTTTTCAAAAACAAATAAAACTGTGCTTATGATTTCTCCAGCAAACACTATACTGCTCCCATATTTGAATTTACTCACAAGTTCTGTCTCGCAAGAGGATTACTGGAGCAATTTGTTTAACTCATACTCAGTTTGTATAAATGAATCTCCCTCTATTATGTTTAGTTTTTTTCTGTGCTGCTGTAAAAGAAGACCTGGTGCTTTTAATAATCTCCATGGATATTTCATATGTTGTCAAATCCGTGTTTGCATCCAGCTGTCTCCCTTTGAATAGAGTATTAACAGAGTCTATTGTAAAACATATGTTCCATAGTGCAGCATGTTGCAGCATGGGGAAATAACACTGTTTTTTCTGGCTTAAGACATCTGCAATAGAGTAAGTAGTTATGGTAGAGTGAACACCTGAGTCAGTGAGTTGGAACAGCATGAGATCTGGTTTTGACAGATGGAGGCCATGAACTTCAGAATGACCCAGATAGTTACATCTTTTAGCAATTCCAGCCACACAAGTTTATGTGTTAATACTATAACAACTGGGCTCATCGGTTAAAGAATATCTGCCGTCCCTAATATTCACATTGATATTGATGTACTGAATAGACTCAAGTGAAAGATTAGAGCAACTCAAATCAAAGGACTGATCCATAACTTTAGAGAGTGTTAGACTACAGCCAGTTCTGGTTCTTCCTATATTTCACATTTAATTACAGCAGGATGGAACTGCTTTTCCAGCGACATTATGCATGAGATTTATGCAGTTTCATAAAGTCTGAACAGCTTCACTGGGGTGTTTTGCTGAAGAGT
This sequence comes from Amniataba percoides, assembly GCA_037176925.1. Classification (NCBI taxonomy): domain Eukaryota; kingdom Metazoa; phylum Chordata; class Actinopteri; order Centrarchiformes; family Terapontidae; genus Amniataba; species Amniataba percoides. The sequence continues at coordinate 10,492,693 of JBAJHX010000043.1, read as the reverse complement.
ACCTTGACAATAATTGATGGGGACTGTGGGGTCTCTGCTCGCCACAGTGTTTGTCTTATAAGTTTTAATGGATATCTGTCTCCTGTATGTTCCATCCTGAATAAAAGTCTCTGTACACCACTGCCAACAGGCTCTCTTCAAATGTATATGTGTACATATGTATTTAGCCATTTAGACCTGCAGCAGAAAAACCCTGATAACAAATGTTTGACAAGTTCATGTCAAATCATTAATGGTGCATGACAAGAGAGTTCCCTGCTGTAATTATTACACTGTATATATTAAAACATTAATCAATATTTGTGAATCAACAAACACTTTAGATTTTAATGTACATTAAAGTCTTTAATGTGTTCATATCGTTTTGATGAGTTCTCTCGTGAAAGACTCGAAACAATACCTTTGGTCCAGGAAACCCTTCACCTTGGGGTCCTTTATCACCTTGAACACCTTGTGGTCCTTGAGGTCCCTGTAACCAAAGCCAGAGTGTAAATATGTCACCGAAACAGTGCTTAGAACAAAGTACTTAGACTAGCTTTCTCAACAGACCACGTGTTCCTCTGAAACTAATATGGACATCACAGACACATTCAACAGTTTGCTACAGCTCAGACTTTATTTCTCCTTCACTTACAGGAAGGCCGGGTTCACCCACTCCAGGAGGACCAGGAGGCCCTGGACGGCCCTGGAATCCCATGTCACCCTGAAGATTTACATAGGAACATAATTTAGTAAGAAAAACTAATGGAATCCAGATAGCAAATAAACACACAAAACATTCAGAGCATGATCCACTTATCCACTTACTTTTGGTCCAGGAAGTCCAATACCAGTTTCCCCCTGAATTCCTGGAGGGCCAGGTGGGCCACGTTCACCCTGTCATCACAAACATAACAAATCTTAACATCAGTGTGAGTTTCTGCTGAAAGCATGTTTCAATACAGCAAAAGGACTCAAGTCCTGAACCATTCATTTAAAAAATCTAAATGTGATTGTATAAACACACACACAGATGCACATAAGATACTTCTTTGAAGTTCTTTGAAGTTGAAAATAATACTTTAGTCCTTTAGCTGTTGTGTAAATGGCTTAGTGGTTGAGATATTTGATATCTTCCTGCAGGCAAAATTTGGGAATTTGGGAAGCATTACATCAATGTTGAGATTAATTACAATATTTGCTCAGTGTTTACATAACTTTTTTCTGTAAAATAACCTATATGTTATGTTCTATGTGCCACTGCACTGCGAGTCATATGGATTTAACCTAAATGATTAACTTAAGAGGTACCTTCCCTTGTTTTGCACATTTGACTATGAGGACTGTGAAGTGAGATGCACTTAAGGTTTCACATTTAAAAATATAATAAATAAATAAGAAAGAAATAATAAATAAATAAATAAATAAATCTATCTATCTATCTATCTATCTATCTATCTATCTATCTATCTATCTATCTATCTATCTATCTATCTATCTAT
>JBAJHX010000043.1:10423131-10485156 GCA_037176925.1 Amniataba percoides | reverse complement strand
GATAAAATATGATTTAATAAGTTATGGAATGTTACTACAAACCCGCCGGCGGGTTTTGACAGTTAACTGGTTAATGTTTCTTATCATATACTTTCTGTGAGAGGATGAAATATCTGTAATGACGTAGAAGACAGAAATTTGTGACCTAAGCACTGGATAATATCTGTTTAAAGTTTATTTTGACCAGAGTAAGCAAGGATGGAGGGGATAGTTATACAACAATACAATTTGAGTTTCTCTTCAAAGACAATTTTATCTCCATTTTCAAAAATCTGTTAAATATGTCAGTGAATGTTGGCTATAAACTCCAATCAATCAAAATAAAGAAGCTCAAACCGCAACGATAAAACAGAGTTAAAAGTATTTTTACAGGCGATATAAAAAGTGGCACTGCTGCCAGCATAAATACCACAGGTGAGGGCGATTTAAAATTTAGAGCCTCTAATGGCAAAGGCCTGGTCACCTTTGATCTACACTCTGGACTTTGGAATGACCAAAGCAAGCCTCCCTAAGGAAAAATATCTGAGATTTCTGAAAGACTTTATAAAATGACCACGCAATAACAGCTAGTGTGGCGATGCCAGAAAAAGGGGACTATGTATCTTCTTTTTTAGATAAATTGTGTATTATTAGAGTTCTCCACAGGACGAATGAATGAAAATGGGTTCCCTTCAGAGTGGTATTCAAAGGATCAAAGCTCCACAACATCCTGAGAACAGTACAATGAAATATGCTTGAATCCCTTTTTGGAGTAAACAAAGGTCTAAAGCATTTCAGAGCACTGACACCAAACATTTCTTCAAATAGGAGTCACCAAACTTGAGATTAAGTATCAAACAGGGCCACATGATTATGAGGAAATTAATTGGGATGTTTCTTGGTATGAATTCTGAAGCATCTCCAAAGTATGAGAAACTAGTACAAACAATGAGGGCCCCCACAGAAACCTCAAACAGTCACTACTTGTGGCTTTATTGCACTAGCTTTAAACACCTTTTGTCTGCAATTGTGATTTGTTTCCTTTAATTCTACTTTTATGAACAGGGGGAGTTGCAACCAGTAGGCGAGGCCAGTGACATGCAATATATCTTTCTGAAGGTAAATAACTGGAAGCTGTAGGTGGTACTTCACCTTGCATGCCCTACCAGATGACCATCTGACCACTCACTGGTTGGGGTGACCTTTCAACATGCTTGTCCTGGTGTGGTAATGAATATGGGGTTGGTCTTGTGCAGACTGGCTGAGGATTTGTGAAGCTTTTCTGCTGCCTGTCCTTGAGGTGAGGAGGCTTTGTGTTGTAAAGCTCCAGGCAAGAAGTAATTAGAGGAGACTCTTTGACACAAAGGAATGCTGCACTGAGTGATGGCTTGGCAAAATCCACCCTGTCACTTTGCTCTATGATGAATGACAACCATTCATAGAGTTTCTATATGCTGCAGCAACAATGTGATGTGTCAGATCTGATCATTATACCTCGTGCTTGTTTCAGGCTTGGGAGGTAAACACCAGGATGAAGATGCTCACCTCCCCAGAAGCTGCCCCAGTAAGTCCTATTTAACACATTCTTACTATCAGCTCACATTGAGTGGTTTTGATGTCTCTGGTGTGATCTGAAGTTAGAGTCAGGGTTCCTTTCAATGGCTGTAACCTGTAAACATTCTGTGACCACCGTCTGTGACCCCTCCAGCTGAAGTCACTACTTCAGTCGTGGATGGAGAGAAAAAGAATGAGGAGCCTCGCCCCCAAAGAACCAGACTGCTCTGGCTACAACTACACCTCCTCTGATACCCACTGATGAAGATCCTGCCAACACTGGTTTGGATGAAGCAGAGGAAGACTCAATGCTCAGATCACAACCAACCTCTGCTGTGGTTTCAACTTCTCCACCACCTGTGAGCCTTCCAGCTGTGGTCATTCCCTCAAAAGCTGGGCTCACATTAAATTTGGGGGCATTGTAAAGGCAGAAGTACAATAAGCTGAAACTCAACTGCTGTTGCTAAATCTAAGTCATTTTTATGTATAATTGAGTTCTAACATCATTGACAAAATTTAATGACTGTTAAGACATTATTTGAGCTAGCTGTCAATAGGAATCAACTAGTTTCAAGTTATTTCTCAAAACAAGAAATACTGAGGCAGATTCATGTGTCAGAATAAAAATAAAACACACACAAAAAAACTTTTCCAGAGCTTTGAATCACATCTCATGGTCTTCCTCAGCCCATGGACAGAGTGTTCAGTTGTCATGGAGATAGCTCAGGTGCCAAGAGAAGATAGGAGATTGAGTTAACAAGTTTTTTGGTCAAATAATTGGGCAAGAATGAACTTGCTCAATTTGAAGTTGGTTTGCTTCAGCAGATGACGACAATGATTCTTGCAGGGTGGCAAGTTTACACACATTAGTCAGCGACAAGTGACCACACAACTTAATGTTAGTTAGTTGTAGGCTGGAGAAAAAATAGCAAATTAGCACTTTATGAGCAGCACATAAAGGCAGCTTTTAGACTGCGGGACATTCAGATGGTAATGAGGTCAAAGTCAGCTAAGGCCTGGCTTAGCCTATATGGCCTAAGCAAAGAGCCAGCTCTGCCTCCCATTGAATCAAAGTGATACACCAACTGAATGACACTGAAAAGGGATAGTGCATTTCTGGCACACATTAGCTAGTAAACGGTGGTGTTTTTTAATTGTACGGTTCAGTTTGCAGATAGTAAACAATGATTAGAGTAGTTGACACCTGAGAAATCCATCCATCCATTCTGTACCGCTTATCCTGTCTCACAGGGTGATGGAGCCTGTCCCAGCTGTCACTGGGCAAAGGGCGGGGCACACCCCTGGACTGTTGGGATGAGGGGATGATAGGCAGCAAAGAGCCCTGGGTTGGGATGAAACCCACTGCATGGACGTTCGTCCCTACATGCATAGGAGTGCACTCATCTATCTGGCTGTCCTCACCTAAGGAACAGGAATGGAAAATCAGTGCTTGTGATCCATATATGCTCAAAACCTGACATGGATACAAAAAATCCAATTCATGATTTTTATTACATTTATCACAGACTGTGAATAACCTTGTTCAGCACTGAAAAGTTTTTAAAAAAGCCGAGCTGATAACCAGAATATAGCCACAATTTACTAGTTTTGATCGTGGCAATTCATCCTTACAGATGAATACTTAATCATATCACTGATCTACATCCCCACAGAAAACTCAAGACCATAAAATCTTGGTGAAAAAATCTCAAAGTGATGAGTACACTGTTTTTATAGACACACTGAAATATTGTGTAAAATAGGAGCACAAAGTTGTATTCCTGGTTGTGTGCTGTTTTCTCACCATTACAACCTTTCTACGAAGAATCAGAGATCAGGAAAATCCCACTAGACATGTTTGTGCTGCCCCCTTCAGGAAGGAGGATTTAAAAAAAAAAAAAAGGGAGAAAAAAAACACGTCAGGCCACGCATGCGCAGACGGGCTCTCGGCTTCAGCAGATCGCTCATAGCTGTGCGCCTTCACCTTCAGCCATCTTAACCATGTTGGGCGCAGTGGGCCGGTGCTGCAGAGGAGCTCTGCAGGCTTTGAAGCCGGGGATCAACTCCCTGAAGACGGTCAGCGGGAGGCATGCGGCTCTTTGCTCGAGTGAGTCCACAGCCTTTTGAAAGATGGGCAGACTTTGAGCTGTATATGTCCTTTGAATTGTCTTTACTGCGTGCGGGTGCATGCTGAGTGAGTCAGGCCTCAAAGTTACTGTGAAGTTAGTCCATTCATTTTTGGGTTTTATTACATTTAAAGCAGTTAAAACGAGAGATGAGCTTTTATTGAGTCATATTCTTGCTTCAGTCGGACGTCGTGGCTCCAGATGCCTTGGGTCGCTCGTCTCCAATGAATGACCTTTCCCAGTCACTGAGTACAAGTCAGTTTCACACACTGCCTGTCTGAACTTTTCAGCCGGAGTTTCAGTGTCAACAACATGTGAGCATTGCTGTCCTGAAGCACCAAAATGTTGGAATATATTTTAAGATTTAAGTGTATTTTTAGGATTTAATATCTCACACATTTATCCTTGTTTTTTTTTCTCTGCAAGATATTTTGATTTTTCAGATCTAGTTGCAGATATCACATGGAAGTTCACTTCCAGTTTATTGTGCAGCCATTAATGTGTTTGTCCTTTTTCTGTCTTTGCCCCATCAGGCAGGGGTTACGCTGCCCCAGCTGCCCAGGCAGCACTGGCCAACGGCCGCATTGTGGCTGTGATTGGTGCTGTGGTGGACGTCCAGTTTGACGAAGGCCTGCCTCCTATTCTCAATGCTCTGGAGGTGATGGGCCGTGACAGCAGGCTGGTGCTTGAGGTGGCTCAGCATCTGGGTGAGTGTGACAGATTGCCTAACAAGTGATTGTCTGGATGTCCATATAGAATTGAAATTGTCTTTACTGGCTCTCCTTGTGTGTTTCTTCAGGTGAGAACACGGTGAGAACGATTGCCATGGACGGCACAGAGGGTCTGGTCCGTGGTCAGAAGGTTCTGGACACCGGAGCCCCCATCAGGATCCCTGTGGGCCCTGAGACCTTGGGCAGGATCATGAATGTCATTGGAGAGCCCATTGATGAGAGGGGTCCAATTAGCACCAAACAGTAAGTGTCGAAGAAATGATCATGGTGTTGGAGTTGTATATTTTTCTTCTCAACAACTTCCATGAAAAGACCAAAATAAACTATGTATTAAATCTGTCCTTCTTCATTTCCTAACCCCTTCTGTGGCAGCTGCAGGCTTCTTTGCAGACATATAGACACAGTTTCCTCACTTAGATCTATTTTGGTCTACTTATCTTGCTGTTTGGGGTCTTTTTATAGGATCTGTTTATATTCAAGAAATTAGGACATCGTCAGTCATATCCTTTGAGCAGTATATTTAATAATAACTCTCATCTTGCAGAACTGCTCCGATTCACGCTGAAGCCCCTGAGTTCACAGACATGAGTGTGGAGCAGGAGATCCTTGTCACTGGCATCAAAGTCGTAGATCTGCTGGCACCCTACGCCAAGGGTGGAAAGATTGGTTGGTGGATTATGTGACAATCTAGATTTTTTTTTTTTCTGCACTCACGTTTTCCCTTCATAACTTGTTATTGTGCCTGTTGTGTGGCTTCAGGTCTGTTCGGTGGTGCTGGTGTTGGCAAGACTGTGCTGATTATGGAGCTGATCAACAATGTGGCCAAGGCTCACGGTGGCTACTCTGTGTTTGCTGGAGTAGGAGAGCGAACCCGTGAAGGAAATGACTTGTACCATGAGATGATTGAGTCTGGTGTCATTAACCTGAAAGACACCACATCAAAGGTGACACCCTGAATTATTTTAATTGACTTCAGCACACCATGAAGTTTCTCTGTTTTGATGAATTCATGTACTCCTTTGGTGACTCGTCTTCATGTTCTCAGGTAGCGCTGGTGTACGGTCAGATGAACGAGCCCCCAGGTGCCCGCGCCAGAGTCGCTCTTACAGGTCTGACTGTTGCAGAATACTTCCGTGATCAGGAGGGACAGGACGTGCTTCTCTTCATTGACAACATCTTTAGGTTCACCCAGGCTGGATCAGAGGTTCACAAAACCAAATAGATTTTTATTAGTTGCTTATGTTCTCAACAAACAACCCTCCCTCTTTTATGCGCATAAATCTCTTATATATCTGATTATTTGTGTCATTGTCCTACAGGTGTCTGCCCTGTTGGGTCGTATCCCCTCTGCTGTGGGTTACCAGCCAACCTTGGCCACTGACATGGGGACTATGCAGGAGAGAATTACCACCACCAAGAAGGGATCCATCACCTCAGTACAGGTGAGATGCCACAAGATACTAATCATGTGTCAGTGCACTCTCCTTTCTCCTGACTACACATATAAATGTTCACTTTGTTACAGGCCATTTATGTGCCCGCTGATGACTTAACTGACCCTGCTCCTGCAACAACCTTCGCTCACTTGGATGCAACAACTGTGCTGTCCCGTGCTATTGCTGAGCTTGGTATCTATCCTGCTGTGGACCCTCTGGATTCAACCTCCCGCATCATGGACCCCAACATTGTTGGGGCTGAGCACTACGATGTTGCTCGTGGCGTGCAGAAGATTCTTCAGGCAAGCCTTATGTTATATGCTAATGAATTAAGAATGGTTTTAAACATTTGCAATCTAACAACTAATACAAAATCTTGCCTTTTTTTCTTTAGGACTACAAGTCATTGCAGGACATCATTGCTATCCTGGGTATGGATGAGTTGTCTGAGGAGGATAAGCTGACTGTAGCGCGTGCTCGTAAGATCCAGCGTTTCCTGTCACAGCCCTTCCAGGTAGCAGAAGTCTTCACTGGCCATATGGGAAAACTGGTGCCTCTTAAAGAAACAATCAAAGGCTTTAAGAGCATTCTAGGAGGTAAAGTCTTGCACGAAGGTTTTAAAATTTCTAAATGGGATGAACTTAATGAACATGTTTTTTAAACTGTTGCTTTCCTTTCTCTTCCAGGTGAATATGATGCCCTGCCTGAGCAAGCTTTCTACATGGTGGGTCCCATTGAAGAAGTAGTCCAGAAGGCTGAGAAACTTGCTGAGGAGCATTCTTAAGCGATTAGCCTGTAAGGTTTTATGACATTTGTACAGTATAATTTCTATTTGAGGAACTTCAAACATGTCATGCTAAGTATGTTGTGTTGTTGTTCTATTAAGTGAAGATGAAATTAAAAATTACATTGTAATATATCATTTTATGCTGTTGTTTTTTTTTCCACTGTTGGCACTACCAGGGACCAAACACTGTTGGTGAAAATTATTTCTTTAATGAAGTATTTGATAATAGAACATCACACTTACATAATGCTAAAGTTTAGCCCATCATGTGGCGAAGTTTCTTATTTAACTCCCTTTCTTGTGTAAGGAGGTTGGTGCTGTGCTCTTTAAAGGCTTCAAAGTCCTGTAAAATAATGACAGAAGAAAATATGTTGAGCATGGTCTCGGCCCTATACTGGTGACTGTCAATCATACTGCTAAATACTGCAGATTTCAACAAACCTTTTGGAACTTTATGTATTTTGCTGTGGCATCATCAATAGCATTTTGAAGAGACTTCACTTTTATATCTGCATTGACGACTTCTGCTTCCTGTTCGAACCTTAGGCAAGGTCAGGGACAAATGAGACAGTGATGACGCTTGTTATACTAGGACTTTTCTTAAAGTAGCAGTAGCATGTTGCTACACGTGTTACCTGTCCTCTGCTTTGGCCCTGGCTTTTTTCTCTTCTTTCCATTTTGTCTCCAGCTGCTGGATTTCCTCTTGTTTTTCCTGTGTTTAACATCAATTTGTTACCAAGTGACTGGTTCATCTACAGAGCTGTGGCTTTCGTGAGAAGAAATACTCTTAAATTACCTGTATTACTTTCCCTCTTTCCACTGACAGATTTAGTAATTTGTCTTTCTCTTTGCTGAGGCTTGTTATGCTCTCTCTCATGTTGATTTCCTTCAAAGCGTGCTCTTCTTTGGCCTTTTGTAGCTTCGTTTTAAGCTCTGATCATGGAGAAAAGCCCACAGGGTTAGAAGTGTTTGTATTTGGCAGCACTTCAGAGAATGGTGAAATGTTGACTACGCACCTTTGCACATCTCTGCTGCATCTCTTTGCTGCTGCTGAGCATCATGCAGTTGATCAAGTAGTGATGTCTCCATGGCCTGATGCTGAGTTTCTCTTTCCAGGAGTCTTGTCTCATATCCAGCTAATTTCTCCCTTAAACATAGATGTAAAATGATGGAATAAGACAGGAGAAAGCAGCAAATCCTCACATTTTAAGAGCTAAAACTAATTGTGCTGAAACATAACTTATAAGATGACAAGGTTATCTTTTTGATTAACTATCTCTTGGTTCATCAATAGGTTGATATTTCACCACTATGAAAAACTGACATTGATTCTTCTTACCGATATTCATTTTCATTATTTGTACATTTCTCTGTCAGGTGTTTGATTTCTTGCATCAGTTTTTGAACAAACACTTCTTTATCTTGCAGTTTTTGGGAGAAAAGTGTGTTATTTTCTGTCTGAAGCTGTTTGTTTTCCTGCTTTAACTTGACATTCTGATTTTTGTGGTCGTCCATGGAATTAATAATGGCTTGATTGATGTCAGCTAAAACCATAAATCTCTTCTCTAATAGCTCCGCTTTCTTTCTTTTGCAGTCCAGTTCTTTCTGGCAGTCTGTTAACTGGCCCTCCAGCTCCGTGTTGATTTTTTTAAGGGCTTGACATCGAAGAAGCTCCTCGTCTGCTCTGTGTTTAAGTATGAGGATCAGGCTTGACTGTTCATCTATCCTTGACCGCAGCACCTCTGTTGTATCCTCTGAAGAAAGACTTCGAAGTTTCTCTAGCGTCTTCTGAATACTGTCCATATGCTCGGAACAAGATGAAAATCCCTGTGTTAAAACATGACACAAAGTTATTTTTGGTAGCTACTTGATAAAGTTATGCTGTGTTTGGACTAGAACCTGAATAATACTAGGTTTTGGAGGCTGGCATGGATATCAATATTAAGAAAAATCTGATGATAATGTTAGAGAGTTCAAGATGTGAAACAGATATTTCACACTTGAAAAACAAACTAACTGTGCTGTGGTGGACAAACCATGTATTGATGACACCATTTTTAAACAACCTCAAATTTCAGGGGTTTAATTTTATATCCTTGCAAATTCTTATTACTCATCAGGTGACCCACATGTATTTGCCAATACCAGTACATACAAAATACAAACATAATATTGGATTTCGCTGGTTGATTTAGTGATTGGAGTTTAATTTGATCAGGGTGTCATAACCTCAGTGGTAGTAATTAATTATTGGACATGGTGCATGAACTATTCACATTTAAATAACCCAAATTATAATGTAAACAATGTAATACAAATCATCTATGATAAAACAAAATTAGTACAGGAAGTATCAGCTAAATGTACATTAGTGTATTAAGTGTTGAGAGTACTCATGGAGGCAGAGTGATTTGTCATAGGTATAATTTCATGCATCATTTGGTTATTAAGTTAATGATGCACTGATTATCTTTCTTCCACACTTTACGTAGCTGGTAGTTCTTTATCAAGCAAAATACTAGATCAACATGTTTTAGGTAAATAAATGATAAATAAATATTAGTAGTAAAATACACTAAAATAGTCATATTTAATAAAGTACACTTATATAAGCAACATAACAGTATTGATGTTTTTTAAGCAATTAATTTACATTAACAAACTAAAAAATACAGCTAAATAAGCTACTTTTATTAGAAAATATCTTTATTATATATTAATGAGAGGTGACCGTTGGTTTGGACAGTTAGCTATCGTTAGCTTACGTTACGCTTTTAAGAATTTAATTTAATATAGCTAACAGTTTTACCTCTGTGGGACGACTTTCAAGTTTAAATAAAGAGTACAAGTAATTTAAACACCACCCGTATGTACTAAAAGTTAGTATGAATGGGAAGATAACTGGCATTAACATGTAGCTAGCATGTCATCTTAACTAGTTAACTGAGAGAAATGTATGCACAATGGCGGACCCTTCAGATTTATCTCTTCTAACTTTTACAAACCTCTGCCGTGTTGCCCTCCAGGAAGTTCTCCGCACTCGTCTGCGGGGCTGCCATGATGAGAAGAGATAAAGGTAAAAGTAAAGCTTTACACAGACGGACGCAGGTCAAGACTCCGTTTCACTTTTCTAATGAAAAAAAACATCTTCAAGTTTTTCAGTTGCTCGGTCGCTCATGGCAACCATCTTTGAGCGGCCCTCCCTTCAAGAGCAGCAGCGGGGAAACGTTGGAGCCTCTGACCGGCCGCACGGTGGTGCTGTCGGGCTTCTGTTGAGCAGACAGCGCGGTGACGGTACGCAGCTTACACTGTTCATGTGTTTATTTATATATAACCTATGGTCCATATATTTACAGTCAGACTATGTCGAAAAACAATAGTGGGGGAAATAGCAGTAGATTTAATAAGTTTCTTAAACCTCCTTTGTCACTTTAGCACATTTTAGTTGCTTAATTGTGTTTGACATTTTTGTCAGTTTTCATACTGAAGTCTGAAGACAAGCTTACTTGTAGTTTTCTTGTTGTACATCATAGCTCGTTTTTGGAATGTCAAGACATTTTTATTTGTATAGCATAGCCAGTATCAATTTACCTCAAAAGACTTTACAACATACGGCACCCCAAAAATGTCTTACAGGGAAGAAATACAAGATATATATTGTGAAGAAACAGCAGAGGAGGACATACAGCAGCTCTGTGTGAAGCCTCTAACAGGGGTCCTCGCTCGGACTCGAACTCGTGACGTTGTGATTACGGGCCAAGTGCTGCATGTTAATTGCTTCAATCATTGCTTCCCTCCCAAACTCTCGGTGGGCTCTCCTGTAATTAAAAAAAAGTGCAGGGCAAATAAACAGCGCCGGCGGCCCGCTGAGAGTGAAAAATCACTGGCACTACGGACAAGTCGGACTTGCATGGCATTATGCAGATTCCAGGGCCCAGAGGGATTTATCTGGAGGGCCGAGGCTGGCTTTGGGGCGGGGGGGGTGGAGGGTGTTGGGGGCGGCTGTGCCGGCCTTTGTGCACGCCCCTTTTCATCAACCAGCGGGCCAAGAAAGACAGACAGAAGAAAGCAGCAGCAGCAGCATCCCCAGCCCCAGTCCCTGCAGCTCCTCCATCTGCACAGCGGAGCTGGACGGACCAGCCAGAATGTGGAGAGCACTGCTACTTCAACTCTTCCTCTTATTCATATGCTGTGTTACATGGTGCCACTCTGAAGGTAAGTAGTGTGATTTTTTTTTACACCCCTCCACTTCTTACATGTTTTTTGTCCTATTCTCACAGGCTGTCAGCTGAATGATTCATTGAGGACCTGCAGAGTTGTTGTGCCGCTCGTGATACACCCAGTGCACTTGTTGCTCATCAAAACAAACCACTTACTGTGCAGGGAAAGTTGCATGGCCTGTATTTTATTTATTTATTCATTCATTTATTTATTTATGTTTAGCACAGACAAATAAAGTATCCATTCAGTGAGTACTTATCCAAGTTCTGATGGGGTTTAAAGAGGATAAACCAACTAAACACATGAAAATAACATTGCTGATGGAGATACACAACCCCCTTCTTTAATTTTGATGTGGCCAGTGGGTTAAGTAACTGGCTCTGGAGCTCAATGTTTTAGCACATAGTATTACTTTAAAGGTTGAGCACAAAGCCGTCCTCAGACAGATTGGAAGTTCTCTTGAGGAACTTTTGCCTGAGCTTTACTGTTGCTAGGTAACAGAAAAGAGCATGTGACTTACAGACAATCTGTGAGGACCGAGAGCTACTGGTACAAATCTCATTCAGTGGGGCCGATTTCTACGCCGCGAACGCCCTGATTACAACCTGATCCCAGCTTGAGGAAGAACTTAGTTTTCTAAGAGACCAACAAAGTGCCTAAATAACTGCTCTTTACAAAACATGACAGTCTTGTGTTTGTCTCCTGTGTTTGTAGCCCGGCTAGATCCTGCTTCTCAAACTGTAATCTGCTTTCTTTTTGCTCAACCCTTAGTATGTAAGCTCCTTAGTGTGAATCAAGCAACTAATTACACTGCAGCTGCTGCAGAATGGAACCATTTCTACCTAAGGAGCAGTTTGGAGTTAAGAAAAAAAAAACTGTACTAATAGTAAGGTCATGGCTTTCTTACTTATTTCTTATTTATGAAATATCCTGCACCCATTTTTCCTATATTTCCTCCCTTACTAACACACACACACACATAGAAAAAAGTGGATTGCCCTTGCCAAAAAGTACTGTGTAACAGTGTAGACACTGAGACTGTAGCATTCAAAAAATTCACTTGGCATTTCCTTTGAAAACAGCAGTCACGGCACTTGTAGCTGAAGGTTCGCTGATGACAACTGAGGTGTGCAAAATGATGACTTGACTAAAACCGCAGACTCTGTGTATACTTTGTCAGCAAGTTGATCATTAGCTTGGATTTGTTGCTATTAACGGACAGTGATGTAGACCGCTTAAACACAATTCACAGAGTCCGTTATCCTAAACCTGTATTTTGGACAGCCTTCCTGTGCTGCACCATTTATCAAGTGCTTCCTGGAAACTGTCTTGTGGTGTGTGAATCACACAGAAAGATGTGTCACGTAACGAAATAAAGATTAGTAATGGTTTATTTTATGCAGTTTTAACATTAGGAGACATAGTACTTTCTCTAATCTTCACTTGATCCCCCACAAAAATCTGTTAGTTTGACAACTGTTTCTTCTGTGACCTTCTGTAACACATTATCCAGCGCCCTGGCTTGATACTGCCACAGAATGCTTACACTGGCATTAATAGCTAATGTGACGGTCTGAGGGGATTTCACGGTGCTGGTTCATTAACTGTCCTCTGCCTTTTTTGCTGTTTCACACATATTTTGTCAGTAAATTGAGCTGTTTTCCCCATTAAACATTAATGATTAGCCAGTCAAATCTTCATAACCAGTGAAGTACACAGAATGAGCTTTAATGGTGTTACAAGCGCAGGGCTAGAGTGCTTTGATATTTAATATATATATGTGTTTGTGTGTATATACACCTTTATGTTTAGAGGCTATAATGACATTGATAGAGAACATCGTCTGTTGTGTTCAGATTTTCAAGACACACAAACCTGGCCAGCACGTGCATGTTAAACCTCACGCATGCCGGCTTCTTTCCGGTGTGGGAGCCTAAATCCTTGTGCAACAGTTACACTGCGTTAGAAACAGGAACACAGTTGGCACAAATCGAGAGCAAATCCTTTCTTTTCCCGCAGCTCCCTCAGTCTAGGTTACAGACACTGTGGATGGAGTCTCGCCTCCAGTAAATGGTTGGTGAGCTGTGACTCACTGTACAGAGAAAAAAATAAGCTGTCCAGTGGCTGTCTCATTGAACTGTGACAACTTGATTTATGGTTCTTTTCACTCATGCTTTTGTTAAGTCACGTACCAAAAATCATGTTGAGTATTCCTCAGTTCTAACCAGACCGGGCCTCACTCCATTTATTTCTTCCTTTTGCTCCCATGCCACTGCCAAAGGCCCCTGGTTTTTCAGTGTTTTGTGTGTAGCAGTAAGAGCCAAAGTCACTTGTTTGGCAATTGACTGCATTCTGCTGCATTGATTTCCATATGAAACAGGCAGCAGCACTTCGCTCTGACAGCGTGGACGGGTCCAGCGTCTCATGCTGCCAGCAGCCGTTTTCTCTACTTTTCTCCACACACACATTCAGAGAGTGCAGAGGGCTGGGCCAAACAAGATGGTATTGATGAAAGCTTGAGTAACAAGTGACAAGGGAGAGATATTTCAGTGTTAGTGGACAGGTGTTTTCTTAATGGGTGGCCACGATAGGGGAGCCTGTGTTCCACTTTTGTTTGACCTTATCACAGGAAGTAAGCCTTACTGTACTTTGCTGTCCATCTCAAAAAGTGGCCTTTTTTTTAGGGTGGCACTTCCAGTTATGAGTTTGCATCCCTGCTGGCACCTCTTTTGTGCCATTGTAATTTCACAGTGGGGTTTAGGGCGTATGGGGGGCTTCATTCTAATGAAAATTCCTCTACTGCTTCTCTTTGTTGGGTAATAGTAATGCGTCCTTATCTTCCTGCGTGTATAGTGCGGTGTGCTCTCCTGCTGTGGGTTTAAGTTGCTAATTAGAAAAGACATAGCTAGAGAGGAAGGAAAGGAAAACATTAAATTACACAAAAATCACAGAAAAAGCACATCAGACAGAGATTAAATAATCTTAGCAGCAGATTTGCACTATTCACCCTGGCATTTACTTTCTCTAATATTGATTAACACAGTGAGGATGAAGACACAGAAATCGGAGGATTAAGAAAAAGTCACAAAGAAGACGTTCTTTTCAGAATGTAAGAAGACCCCTCACACAAGATAGTGCCGCTGAGAGGTTCGGCTTCATCTGTCACCTTTCCCAGAAGTAATACTGTCAGGAAACACTGGATGCATTTGAAAGCCTCCAGCAGATTGGGTTCTCCTTGGCATACATAGTTTTAAGTTGTCAACCCAGGTCTTAATGTATGGCAGCTATAAACATTTTCCAAAACTGATTTTACAGTGTGAAGTTTTGGTATTTCATATTATTGTTACATATTTGTTCAATTTAGTAAATCCCCCCCCCCCTTATTTTTGAATTTTCTTTATTTCTTTATGTTGTCTTCACATTCGGGACCGAAATTCATTCAGCATACCCTTCATTGTTGAGAAAAATAGCATATTTTATCAAATAGAAAATATAGTTTTTTTCTTAAATAGAGCCAATCTATTAGCTGTCTTTATACTGTACCAAACACTTGTCCCTGCTGCCATGCTATAGATGATGCTGAAACCTGTGGAATCACTGCCTTGAAAACAAAGGCTCCCTTTGAGTAGATTGTGAGTAATTTTATCATTAGTAAACTGAGCAGGGGGAAAAAAAAGCTTTGCCTCCTGGATAGCCACCGAAGAAGTTAAACATGCACCTTGCTTTATTGTGTTGGTCGTAAAGCAGTTTGGTGGTTCGTTGGCCAATTAATTTGAAGCAAAAATTCTCAATTAGAGTGTGTGCAAGGCTTTTACTGCCTTAGCACAGGCAGTGACCCCACAACTGCTGGGGAAGTTGTGCATCTTTAAAAGACAACATTGTGTAAAGGAGATGATAAACTTCTGACCCTGATTACGATCGCCATCTCATTAACACAGCATTTGTTAAGCTAATAGGCTGTTGATTTGTAGGCAACTTATTTTCAGTTGTTAAAGGCATAAAATACCTTAAAGAAATAAATTAATAAACTCACATGTTGGCATTTTTTCACAGCTTGCCTCTATAATTCCATATAACTAGTATCTTCATGTCATCATAGTGGGATTGTAGAACTATAGAAATAGGGTATTGCACCAAGAAACCCCAATATTTTTTAAGTGTAGGAAGCAGTTTGATTAAGGAGGAAGAATGTTCGCTGGATAAGAAAGGACAGAGATAGACCACCAACCCTAAGCGTGCACCGCCAATCACCACCTCACAGCTCGTCTCAAGAAGAATTTGGGTTGAAATGGTTGCGGTACCACCCAGTACCACTATTTATTCCAATTACATTTCAGACCGGACAGGAACTGCGTGCACCATAAATCAGGCTGTCAGAGAGACAATCAGAATTGCACATTCCTATTTGGACGGGTCTGATGGAGTGCGCTGCCACTGAACTATGCTGCCTGAATCAATCTCTCCTGGAAAGCGTCAGGGAAGGTAGAGTGGTGGTACCTTATCTTTACAGATGCCACTCAGCAAGAACATCAAAAGCAGGCTCGGCCTGAGTGCGGTGAAGGTTGTGCAACTGTGGGGGGTGGTGGTGGAGGGGATGGCTAGCACGCTTGTCTCCAAGGTTTGTGCTGTTAAAATGCTTCATCAGTGGAAGGCTCCTATATGTCCATATGGAGTATTGAAGAATTTATCAAATGTCTTTTTTAATGATTAAATTTTTTCCATCTTTTTCAAGAATCCAGAATGAACAGGTTGAGAAGTTTTGGACAATTACATTATAGTAATAATAATAATCAGAGCATTAATAAAAATAATAAAAACACTGATGGAAATATATAGAAAAATGAATGCTGAATTATGTGCCATTGTAACTGTGTGTAGGATGTGAGTTGGGGCAGTTCCGCTGTGGGACAGGCCGATGTATACCAGGTAACTGGCACTGTGACGGCACATCAGACTGTGTGGACGACTCAGATGAACACGACTGCCGTGAGTTACTTATTATATCACACTGCAGGCCACATAGTGTCTGAGAGGGTTGGGAAATTTAGTATAATGCTTGTAGAATTGGAGTTTATGTTAAACGTTGATGTACATGAGTAACTAGTAACTTAAGTGGTGTAACATTTCGTTAAGTATAAAGTACATTATTTTCCTCTTAAATTTATTGGGGGAGAAGTATATAGTAGAATAAAATCAAAACTCTCAGATAAAGTACAGTTAATTAAAAAGTATACTGAAGTCCACATACATAGTAACTTAATGTATTCCGGCTGGTTGTTGAAAATAATGAAATGCTCTTTGTGTTTTTCCACAGCTCAGGTAACATGTGATGAAAGTCACTTCCAGTGTTTAAGTGATGGCGAGTGTATTCCTGATGTCTGGGTGTGTGATGATGAGGAGGACTGTGAGGATGGCTCAGATGAAAGGCAACATTGTCGTAAGTACATTTTAGATTATTAGGAATTCTTTAGGTTGGTTATACATGTTTAATGGTCTTATTACCAGTTGTTTTTCAGGTGAAATAGAACCAATTGAGATTTCATAATATAATATAATATTTGTCATTTTATATATGTTTAGCTTCTGCCTGGTCCAGTCCGTCACTGCAACTACCATATATCACACTTATTTGACTTAATTTATTCAAATTGCAATATTACATTAAATGAAATATTGCTGTGTGGTGAGGAAGGTTCGTGGGTTTGAATAAGATTATTTAGATAAACCTTCCAAGGCTCCGCAGGACTGAGGAAGTTAAAGAATCAGATGCATGTTCACACAGTATCTGCAGTACAAGCGAATAACATTTTGAATACATTTAAGAAGTCATCTAAGTGCTTATGACACACTCTCCAATCTGTCCCCAGCTGGGAGGACATGCACCATTGGCCAGTTCAGCTGTACCAATGGGGCATGCATCCCTGGAGAATACCGGTGTGACCATCTGGCCGACTGCTCAGATGGGTCTGATGAGAGAGACTGCCGTAAGTCTTCTCCAGGGTGGTTTCCTTTTTTTTTTATCTCAGGCTCCTGTGGCATTTTAATCAATTTGTTAAGATTAAGAGGCTCGCTGACTGACAGAATGGGCCACAATATGCTTCTTGTTGTCAGAGGTTGATTGCAGATTCTTTGGTGGATTAGTCAAGCTGAAGTTCAGCTGCTATGCCATTATTGTGCCGACATGGTGGACTCACAGCACTACACACTGTGGTAATCTCACAATTGCATGAAGAATGCTGTGGCAACTGCTGTTGTTATGGTGGCAGCGTTAAATTTTAGTCTCCATTCGCAGAGCTTTTCACTTTCTAAAAGCTGAAAAGGAAATAGTGTTCAGGCTGATCTGGATGCATCGCATTATCCTGATGATGATTTAATCTTTCAGATTACCCCGAGTGTTCACAGTTGAGGTGTGCTAATGGGGCCTGCTACAACCGGACACAGCGGTGTGACCACGTACTTGACTGCCGAGATGGCTCTGATGAAGCCAACTGCAGTAAGAAGCCTCTCAATTTTTTGTGATAAAGAAGCAAAAGTTATTGTTAACCCTTCCAAAAAATGCAACCAAAAAACAATACTGTGACACCATCACCAGATCGATATTTCTTCTCCTCCTCTGTTGTGTTTTCTTTAGCACAGCACTGCAATACGGGCCGGTTCCAGTGTAATAATGGGGTGTGTGTTCCTCAGCGCTATGTCTGTGACCATGATGATGACTGTGGAGACAGAAGTGATGAGCTAAACTGCAGTATGTAGCCTCTCTTCTCATTTAATTTTGATTTAATTATAAAACCCTGCTATCTGTCTTAAGACTTTAATTTTCGCCCAAATAGAAGCACTTGTAACTTAGTCCCTCATCTTTCCTGTGTATTAATAACCTCCACTCCACCTGCAGCCTATCCTACGTGCAGAGGGAACTACTTCACCTGCCCAAGTGGCCGCTGTATCCACCAAGTCTGGCTCTGCGATGGAGAGGATGACTGTGAGGACAATGCAGATGAAAAACACTGTGGTATGTATATAATAGTTGTAAAGCAGTTGTTATGAATGTAGTTCATTTGTACTGTTAGTGCCATAAGCATTAGGCATTTGGCTGGTTAAAGAACATTAGAATGGGTAACACCTCAAGCTCTCTGTGTGAGCCTGATTCATCTCCAGTCTCCATGGTTGGCTCAGGCTAGCAAGACGCTATGCCTGTGCTCCTTTAAGTGTGTTATTCAAATGCCTCTTTGTGGCACAAGATCGCGCAGCCCCCCAAAGGGCTTTAGAATTCCTCCACACGGTTGTGAAGAGTGTGTGTTTTTAGAGGATGGGCTGCAGAAGCCCTCTGAGCCCCCATGTGACCCCCTCAAAGCTCCACTCCCCTGCATCGATTTAAAGTGACAGTAATTTCCTCCACAATAAAGTCCCAGTCACAGTTTTCTTAAGATCAGTGCCACATTCCTGTGGAGATAATGCGGCCTGTCCTTAATAAACACCTCACACACAGAATATTGTTTTAATCACCAACAGTCTAACATAAGCAAAACTCTCAACTTTCCTGTTTTCTCGCTTTGTTTTCCCGTATTCTGTGTGTAAGGCTGCACAGAAAAAGATGATGAATTTGCTTTGTTGGCAGATAATGTACCGCATGAGTGTTACCCAGGAGAATGGGCCTGTCCGTCCTCTGGCCTGTGTATCCCCATGGATCAGCTGTGCGATGGAACGCCTCACTGTCCCGAGGGAGAGGATGAAACTAACACCACTGCTGGACGCAACTGCAGTCAGTACCACTACCACTAGTGTCACGTACACAGGAAGATATCACTGAAATTGTGCTATTGAAGCAGATTCATTCACTAATATGGTTTCTGTGCTGGCCAGGTATCTGGAGATGTGCCTCCCTGAGCTGTGAGCATCGGTGTCATGCTTCACCTGATGGAGGGACCTGTTCTTGTCCTTCTGGATACATTGTCAGCAGCAACAATAGTCGCTCATGTATAGGTAGATATCATTCCTTGCCTTTAAATTACCCCCATGTTTAATAGAAAGCATCTATTTTGTCTCAGTAATGAGATAAGTAGCACCTAGTATTGAGAACCTTTTTATACCCTTTTTTCTCCCCAAGAGAGGGACATCATTCTGTTACCAATAGAGATATTTAATCCCTGTATAGAAGTACACAGAAAAAGACTTTACACAGACACAGACACTCAATTCTTATTCTCGTCAGAGCCTAATAATTTCAGATCAGGTTTGCAAGATTGTAAAGTGCACATAAAATCTGCTGTTTTTATTCAGATTCTTGGCTGAATAAAAACATGAAAGGGAAGGACAGGGAAAATTATTCACACCTCATTGCCCTCATCTCAAAAATGTGAAAATGTAAAAAGTGAAATCAGAATTGAATCCCCATCTGCTGCCATTTTGATTTCATGTTGAAGACTTTGACGACTGTTCGATGTGGGGCGTGTGTGACCAGCTGTGCGAGGACCGCATAGGCTCCCATCGCTGCAGCTGTCAAGAGGGCTACACGCTGGAGCAGCACAGATATTGCAGAGCTGATGTTTCAAGTGAGTGTCGCTTCCTCTCTGTTTGAATAGATTGCCTTACATACAGTGCATAGTCAGATTTTGAATGTGTGAATGATCCATCCAAATGAGGCCAATTAGCATAGCCCCCTTTCGTGTTTGCCAACCACTGTGGCTGCTTTACTGAGCGTCTGCACTTCTTTCTGGTGCATTGCTGCGTGCCGAATGTTGTTTTAGTTAGTCTCTTGCCTTTGTGGAACTTAGAAAGAGTGTTGACTGTGAGGCTGACCTCTGTGCCTTTAGCTTTGCTGAAAGGAGTGTGTAATAAAACTGGCTAGAAAATCCTTTTACCGTCATTAGTCTGAGTCATACCACAAAAGTGCCTTCTGTTTTGATACAAACCAGGCTCTGGTTCTAACTTTCTTGTGCTCTGTTTTATAACTTGTTGTGTTTTTCTTCCCCTGCAGCTGGAGTCCCTTCCTTGGTATTTTCTAACGGGAGAGATCTGCTGATAGGTGACATTCATGGCAACGGCCTGCGCACTTTGATTCATTCACAGAACAGAGGGGTTGCAGTGGGAGTGGACTTCCATTATAATCTCCATAGGATCTTCTGGACTGATACCATTCAGAATAAGGTATTTTATTCATCCAATTTCCTTGTAACCTGTTATTTGTACACATTTACTACAATTTTCATCTCATTGTTTTATTATGATGAAGAAATATGTTTTATGCCTGAGTAAGAGTTTACGGGGAGTAGACTGGGTTCTTGTGTGAGGAAATACTTGCCCTGTCCTGCTGGAGTTGGACAGGACTGAATTCTTACAGTTATCCTTTAAAATATCAGAAATGTTGATACTATAATAATAGGATAGCTGTTGGCTCCTTTGTGGCTGGGTCATAATGAAGGGAAGTAGATGTGGAATGGGATCCAAATGGCCTAATCTTGAAACCTGTCTAATAGATTGGTATGACGTTCACATACCTGGGTGCAATTTTTGTAACGCGATCTTGTTCAAAGTAATCACGCTGTATTTGTTTTCAGTGGCACCATCCATCCATAGGCATTCTTTGGCCAGCTAAAAGTCTTTGTTCAGTCTGCGCTTTGGCTCCTCAATGGTTTGAACTGCAGCCACTGGGCCGAAAGGCTAGGACATATCTGACAGGGCGTCTGTGTGTATCACCCACCTCCATGGCAGCATGTCAGATTAAAAGTAGGGAAAGCTCAAACAGGGCATGTGAATGCAACCAGAAAGGTTAAACTACCAGGCTATTTCCACATCTTCAGTTTCTCTTTAAACAGGTCAGTTGAAAATCCTGCTTTTTAGACGTCTGGATCTTATTTCCAAAGAAGCAGGACAGCTAAGAGTGGTACCCCCCGAACCAGCTGCTTCATGCCAAAGCTTCCATTCTGGGAAACTAGTACCATCATAGTGTCAGTAGATTGGCAGGTTCAGAAAAACACTTTCCAGGCTTCACGGGCATGTAACATGACATATTTATCACATAAGAGGGCAAAATAATCTCTCTTTTCTTTTCCTAAAATGTGTTTCTTATTGTTACCTTTATCTTTACAGTCAAGGCTACTTAAAACAATACTCACATGGCCATCTGTTCAGTGAGATTGTTTCTCCTATTCATACTGGTGACAGAGTGATCCTCTCTCAAGTGACAGGCAACAAAATCCAGGGTTTATGTTCTTTGTAAAAGTGGATTCCCAGGTTCAACCAAAGCTAGTCTGAGGTTTCAGAAGAATCACTGTGACAAATCAAGAGACTATCTTCCACAGATGCAGTCTTTTTAGTGTTTAGTATTGCATTAATATCCCTATGCAGTAGCTCAGCAATTGACAGATGCCCACTTGATCTGTCTGAATCACACCACTGAAACCTAAAGTTTTGTACCCTAAACTTTAAAAAGACTTTTTGTACAGAACAAAGAATTTAGATTTAGTTTCAGATCGCTTCCTCTGAAATTGATGTTTCCAGTATGGAGGGGAATTACACTGACCAGTAACACTTTCAATGTACCTACAGGCATATGTGTATTGTATTTAAAAATGTGATCCTTTAATATCTACCCTTTATTTTGGGAGGACTGACCAGCTATGGGCTAATTTCCTGTCAACAATGCTGTCTTTTGTATACAGGTGTTTTCCGTGGATATGGATGGTTCCAACATGCAGGTGGTTTTAAATGTATCAGTTGACTACCCTGAGAACTTGGCAGTGGACTGGGTGAACAATAAACTGTATGTGGTAGAGGCCAGCGTCAACAGGATTGACATGGTGGACCTTGATGGAAGTAACCGGGTCACACTCATCACTGAAAACCTCGGAAACCCTAGAGGACTGGCGGTGGACCCCACCGTTGGGTAAGCACATCTCCCAGTTCCCGTTCATTCATCTAACAACCCATTCCCAAACCCCGCATACAGTATCTGTCGTGCTCCATTGGCATGGAATAAAGGGGGGTGTGTGTGAGATTAGCAGATTGCCCTGGGTGGATTAGTGAGGAGCGATGTAAGTGATGACCCTCATTGTAATCCAATAGTATAGTTCGGGGGGAGGAGAGCCAGGTGGCTACAGATAAATTGCTTATCGTGAATTAATGTACAGCTCTTTGGTGAAATGCACAGCCACCCACCAGGGCACATAATGTGATGCCCTGGATGCTAGACTTAATTAAGAAGAGGAAACTATCCTATATATTTTCTTAAGTGAATACATATTTTGTGTGGTCCCGGATATAACAGTCCTCATGTGATGATCCCAGCTCAGGCAAAACTGGAAGATTAAACATTTACCCTCCCTTCACAGGTATATGTTCTTCTCAGATTGGGAGGCGCAGAATGGACAACCAGGCCTGGAGCGAGCCTTCATGGATGGCACCAACCGTTACGGGATCATTCGGAGTAAACTGGGCTGGCCAGGCGGTATCACGCTGGACATCGAGGCCAAGCGCGTCTACTGGGTCGACAGTCGCTATGACTACATTGAAACTGCAACATATGATGGCCTTCAAAGGTAAATATGTTATGTGTTATCCCTGAAAAATAACAGGATATTAGTTGAATTTAAAGCAAAAATATGAAAGCTAGCCCCCAAGAATTATGTGGAAAAGTAAATGCATTCTTACTGTAATGAATCTATGTTCTCAACATGTTTTAATAGAAAAACAGTGGTCCATGGAGGTTCTGTGGTCCCACACCCATTTGGCATCAGTCTGTTTGAGCACAATGTCTTTTTCACGGACTGGACCAAGATGGCTGTGATGAAAGCTAACAAGTTCACTGACAGCAGTCCTCAAGTGGTTTACAGTACAGCTCAGACTCCACATGGAGTGGCAGTGATACATCAGCTTAAACAGCCACATGGTAAGCCCCTTACGGGTCATGATGCTACTCACAGATCTCACATTTCACTGCAGAATGCGGAACGCCAGTTTCGGCAGATTTCCTGTAAGTGCTAATGTTGATAAGGAAGAGAAATAATAAAGATATTCCTTTCAGGAAACTTTGCCACTTACTGGATTTTTCTGTTTTTTTCTTCAGTGCCAAACCCTTGCAGCATAGACAGAGGCGGGTGTGAGCAGATCTGTGTTCTGAGTCACAGGAGTGACAATGGAGGACTGGGTTACCGCTGCAAATGTCGCATGGGTTACGACTTACATGCTGACGGCAAGCGATGTTTTGGTAAGGCAACATTTGTTTTATAACAGTAGTGATCTGTTTCTAGAGCAGATCTCAGTCTGTTTCCCGGTTTAATGTGTAAAATTATACTGAACTCCCTTGTTGTAAAGGTTACGCAAAACATACCCGTAGAGCAACCCGCAGCAATTTCTTCATGTTCTTTTGTGTTGTGATGTTTTTGTGTTTGAATATCTTTGGATGAATGACTCTCTTATTTGACATGATCTTCTGATTTCTTGCTTTCAGCTGTGAGGCAGTTTCTGCTGTTCTCTAGCCAGCTAGCTGTGAGAGGGATCCCCTTTAACCTCTCCTCTCAGGAAGACATCATCCTGCCTGTCACAGGATCGCCCTCCTACTTTGTTGGGGTGGATTTTAGTGCTGAAGATGATGCTATCTTCTTCTCAGACACAACCAAAGATATCATCTATAAACAAAAAGTGGACGGGACTGGTGAGCATATTGTCGGTCATTCTAGCTGAATTCTTTAGAACTGCCTAATCACTGCACAAAGGAACAGCATATTAGCATAATAATAGGTGTGGAGTGTGAAACACTGTCAGCAGCTAATATGTTTCCAGTGCTTACATCCTTGGATAATTTCTTTCCAAGCAGAGAGCTCTACCATGTGATTCGGCCAGGCTTATACAGGGAGTTAAGGGAGTGCCTGATGGGGCCGACTGGTACTATGGGGGAGGGAGAGGAGAGGAGTATGGACAGTGGAAAATGCATCACATAATCAACTTACATCTCAAACAAATGACCTGGAAATGAGTAGGATAGACTAATCAGGAATGTTTTCCAAAGCAGTTTTGATATTTAGTTTCAAAACCCCGGCTGTGGAAAGCAGTTACTAATGTGATAATCCACAAGCAGTCACACCATACTAAA
Organism: Amniataba percoides; assembly: GCA_037176925.1. Lineage (NCBI taxonomy): Eukaryota > Metazoa > Chordata > Actinopteri > Centrarchiformes > Terapontidae > Amniataba > Amniataba percoides. The sequence continues at coordinate 10,461,235 of JBAJHX010000043.1, read as the reverse complement.
AAAGAAACACCGCTCCTCTGATCAGTGATGTTGTTTTTGGAGCTACTCTAGTTTTTTCTGCCCTGTCCACATGGGGAAAATGCAAGCTGACAGCCTATTTATTTAAATGTGTTCCTCTTTCATCTCTCTGTTAAACGGTGGTCTGACTGCTTTGATCTGCACAGGCAGGGAGGTGTTGGCGGCCAACCGAGTGGATGGCGTGGAGGACCTGGCTTACGACTGGATTTCAAAAAACCTCTACTGGACTGACCCGCGATACCGGAGCATATCTGTCATGAAGATAGCCGATAAGTCCAGGAGAGCCATCATACGTAACCTCAACAACCCGAGGGCTATTGTGGTGCATCCCCTCATTGGGTAAATGAATATAAGAATGGAGAATTGATAGTGTATTTTGTGACTTTTGCTTGTACTCCTCCACAGAGAGGATGTTGATAATGTAGGGTGAACTATAAAACTATAAAAGAAATACTTTTGAGGTAAGTGGGGATTCAGTGAGATTTAGACAAAAAAAAATCAGACAAATCATGTTTATATGATTTTATAGTATATTCTAGTGCAGTAGGTTATGTATCGTATATGATATATATTTCTGCTTACTGTAACATAATGCAGCCCCAGTGCATCTAAATAATCACATTTTTAATTATTTATTTAATTGCTAATTTGGTGATATTACAGTAAATATGTGAAACTATTGAAAAAGTATGTGGGATTTGTAGCTTTCTTCAGTTTCTGCAATAGCAACTATATATGTTTGTTAACACACTTTAAGATGTGCCCACCCATTCATAAAAAAATGGATGGGCACTTTAAGCCCCCACCTGATAAAAGGAATCCTTATTTAGAACAAGCTGTTATTTCCAATAGCGTCAAAGTCATAAGGCCTCTCTGTCCAACAGCTGAGATTAGCTCACTGTGAAGGGCAGTATTGTAGCGAACACTAAGAAGTTGGCTTAAACAGAAAAGCTCTACAATGTGGAAGTAACCAAAATATAATCTAAATAAATAGGGTTTCTGTCACCCATGTATAATAGGTGTTCAGTATTCAAAGTAGGAAAATCTTCTAGTGAACTTTGACACTGATGCATGTTGTTTATTATATTTTGACAGATATATTTTTTGGACTGACTGGTACCGGCCGGCAAAGATTATGCGGGCTTGGGGTGATGGGTCACATGCCCTGTCTATTGTAAACACTACACTTGGCTGGCCAAATGGCCTAGCTATTGACTGGAGGTGAGTCCATCATCCTTGTTGTTGGCTAAGCCATCTTAGCCACGAGACTAAAAGACCATTTGCACAATACACCATTTCATCTTCGTTATTACGATTTATGACTGATTTCATTTTTATTAATTCATTAATCTCTGCTTTGATCTTCACCCAGCTCAATGCGTCTGTATTGGGTGGATGCGTTCTTTGACAAAATTGAGCACAGTAACTTCGATGGACAGAACAGAATTTCTTTGGAGCGCATAACCCAGATCTCCCACCCATTTGGTCTCACCATTTTTGAAGGTAATGAACCGTGGCTTAAACAGCAAGCTGCCTATAAACTTCTAGTATAGGATAATATATTTTATCAAAATAAAGAAAGAGTTCATTTTGTTTCATCTTGGTTTGTAATTCTTGCTTGAACGATGATCATGTCAAAAGAGCAATAACTGCTACCAGGAGGTGATGAAAGACAAAGTAACTGCGGTCATGCTCTGTTGCTCCTGTCCCTCGAAGGCTATGCATATTTTACTGACTGGCGCCTGGGTGGCATTGTGCGTGTGCGCAAGACTGATGGTGGGGAGATGGTCATTATCAGAAGAGGAATCAGCCACATCATGCATGTCAAGTCTTTCAACACCAACTCACAGATCGGTCAGTAGCTTTATTCACTGCTCCACCATTTACTCGAAGCTGAGGTTCAAGCTTGTCAGTCATATTCCTGATAATTACAGTCTCCACTCTGTTCTCTCAGGTTCCAACCTTTGCAACAGGCCGACGAATCCTAATGGAGACTGCAGCCACTTCTGCTTTCCAGCCCCAGACTCACAGAGGGTGTGTGGCTGTCCTTATGGCATGAAGCTGTTGCCCAACCAGCAGACGTGTGTGGAGGACCCCTCCAACGAGCCCCCCACGCTGCAGTGCGGAGCCAACTCCTTCTCCTGTGGCAACGGCAAATGTGTCCCAAACAGCTACAGATGCGATGGTGTTGACGACTGCCATGACAACAGTGACGAAGTCAACTGTGGAATTAACAGTAATACTTTTTTTGTAAATTCTGTGCATTACACTGGACCAACCTGACCAGGGTTAACCATACCCTTTTTATTATGTTTAATATGATATTTAATAAATATCCTTATCTAATTTTTTTTTAGACACCACCTGCTCCCCCTCAGCATTCACCTGTGCCAATAAGCACTGTGTGCCTGCAGGATGGCGCTGTGATGGGCACAATGACTGCTCTGATAACAGCGATGAGCTCAACTGCCCTACACGGGTGCCTGGAACGTGCCCTGCTAATCAGTTTACCTGTGCCAACCACCGCTGCATCCCACATACTTGGCGTTGTGACACGGACAATGACTGTGGGGACAGCTCAGATGAAGCTGACTGCCGTGAGTAATTCTATTGACTTGTTATGACTTGTTTAGTTAATTCTAAACACAAAATAGACAGAAACAGGGTTAGCTGCTCAGATTCAGTGTATTGGCAGAACTTCATTTCAAGAAGCAAACTACAAGCAAACACAGAGAATATGCTGAATGCCTGCCAATGTCAGATTCCTTAATAGGAAAATTGGTTTTATTTATTTGTAACTACACTGAATCTGTTGTGGACTGTGGCACACAGTTACTAGTGTGTTTTTTCTCCTCTAAAAATTATTTAATGAACTGTATTGCTTTAAACCGAGACATGTTGTCTAACAGATTTGTTTTGACAGATCTCGCAACCACGTGCCATCCAGGACAGTTTCAGTGTCCAGACCACCGCTGCATAGACCCCAATTATGTCTGTGACGGGGACAGAGACTGTGTGGATGGGGCAGACGAGCAGGGATGCAGTGAGTACCTTTCTAGATTGCATTTCCACACTTATTTATAAAACATATGAAATTAGTTGCTGATCAGATCTGTTCAACCTTCCCAGCCCAGCCTCTCACTTTAGATACTGTAAGTTGGAGCTTTATTGCCCCTCATGAAGAATGAATACATTTGTTCAGTCATTCATGCATTCAGCAACACTTGTACCAGCTAAACATGCTCTAACTGTTGTAGAGGTCAATTGAATGCTCTGTAAAATTCAACAAGCATTTGCTAAGCCTCTTGATCTCATTATCGCATATTGATCTCATTACTTGTGTTGCACAACAGTTTAGCTCAGCATACATGCAAAACTGCAGAAATATTGAATATTAGGTTTAACATACTCAACTGGGTTTTTCAGTCTACAACTGCACTGCAAATGAGTTCAAGTGCTCCAGGGGTCACCAGTGTATCAACTCCTACTACCGATGTGATGGAGTCTTTGACTGCAGTGATCGATCAGATGAGCAAAACTGTCGTAAGTATTTAAACAGTGGTTATATTCTAGAAACATTACTTGATTTTAAATAATTATGTATAAGGCTGCTTATATATTCGATTAAACATTTATTAATTAATTCACTAAAAGCTTTTTTCTAATTTGGACCGTGCTAATGTGCTTTTTGTGGTATTTTCTGATGTATCTCAGCTACCAGGCCTCCAGGCATGTGCCACCATGAGACAGAGTTCCAGTGCCAGTCAGATGGCAACTGTGTGCCATCTACTTGGGAGTGTGACGGCCATCCTGACTGTGAGGATGGCAGCGACGAACACCACGCCTGCCCGCCTCGCACGTGCCCCTCCACACTCTTCCGCTGCGACAATGGAAACTGTGTGCTGCGCAGCTGGCTCTGCGATGGAGACAACGACTGCAGGGACATGAGCGATGAAAGAGACTGTCCCACGCCACCTTTCCGATGTCCAAGCTGGCAGTGGCAGTGCCCCGGCCACAGTGTGTGCATCAACCTCACCACGGTGTGTGACAACACTCCAGACTGCCCCAATGGCGCGGACGAGTCTCCTCTCTGCAGTAAGTCGGATCTCTGCTTTCGTAGTCAGCCTGAAATATGCTGTTTGTCTCTCAAGAAGACTTTATTGTTTTATTACATTTTGAGGATTGCTGACCTCCACAAATTCAATTAATTTTCACATCACATGAAAACAAAATCCAACTCTCAATTGATTTAGTTTAATTTGACATTCTTTCTGTGCGTGTATTCTGTAAACAGGAGGGACATGTTGTGTTGAATGTTACCTGTTTGTCTTTAGAGTCTTGTGTCAAAATCATGCATGTGTGTGTGATTTGACCTGCATTAATCTGAAAAATGATCTGTGATTTTCCTTTCTTGCCTTTCTCACTGCTTTCAGACGAGCCTTTGCCAGGTAGGAACAAACTCTCAATCATTGATAGAAATGCTGCAAGTAGTTCTGATTAATTTTCAACACAGTGTCTTTATTGATTATTTTGATATTTAGAGATTTGTTTTGAAAATTAATAATAAAAGAAAAAAGAGCATTTATGGTAAATAATCCGCTGCAAGTATACATCAGAGTTAGTAGCACAAAGAAAGTTACTGAAGTAGTTCATGCTTTTTTTCCCTCATTAATTATCATTAGAGCCTGTGTATTAATTGCATAATTTTGTAGATTTTGGATTTGTGCTGTATGAATAATCTATTGCTCGCTTTCATTTTCATTTTTGTGTTTAAAATTGAACTTTTCCTGCTTTCTAATCAGATCAGGAGAGCTGCTCTGACAACAACGCTGGCTGCACCCACGGCTGTATCCAAGGGCCTTTTGGAGCCCAGTGCACCTGCCCTGTGGGTTACCAATTGAGCAATGACTCTAAAACCTGTGAGGATGTGGACGAATGTAATCCCCCTGGACTGTGTAGTCAGCACTGCTTTAATGAGAGAGGCTCTTTCCGCTGCCACTGCCAGGATGGTTACACACTTGAAGCAGACCAGCGGACCTGCAAGGCCTCAGGTGAGGAGGGATCACGTAGAGCATCCGTGCATGGAACATATTGCTCCCCTGGGAGTTGTAAATAGCCACCTATTATTTCATAATGCATTAAAAACAGGAAACGGGCCAATTATCAAACTTACAGTGGTTGTTAATACAATTTGCACACACTGCACACATCTCAGTTTTCTTCACTGTGCTGGTCGTTGGGCAGGAATGAGCAATGATATAAGGGGGAGCCTGGCCCCCAGACTGCGAGACTGACACTGTCTTTCTTCTCCCTTGTCTTTCCTTGCTCCTCTGATTTCTTTAGATAAGACAAATAACATATATGTCACTCACCGGCCATCACTGGCGTAATTAGGACATAATCACCAACAAAGGGCTGTTTATAGGGAGCGTGCCTGACATGAGCTCCTCTTCCACGCAGATAACCCGCTGAAAGGTTTTGCAATACAATAGGTCATTATTTGGACAAAAGTGCATTCCCCAAAGATTGCCATTTGAGTAGGGTCTACTTAACAGCCCTGTCGTAGAGTTCTGGTAGACATGCAAAAGCTGATAAGTGATCTTATTAGCATGAGAATGGACATGAAAAATAGGTAACAGATATTTGGTGTCTGTTTCCAGATTCTCGTCAGGCGTCCTTGCTGGTGGCCAGTCGAAATCAGATCGTTCAAGATGACATAACCACTCAGCCCAATGTGGTGCACTCACTGGTTCGTGATGGGCGCAACATTGTGGCCCTTGATTTTGATTCAGTAACTGACCGTGTGTACTGGTCGGACACAAGCCAGGACAGAATCTGGAGCGCTAACAAAAACGGCAGCGATAGAACTGTGGTGAGTTGACTCCTTTTTGTCACAGCAGATTCATTGTACACTAAATGTTTTACTGTGTTTTATGATCAGCTTTATATGTAACCCATAAACATATTTAACTAAGAATAAGTGTCTTGCGCACAGATATTTGATAGTGGAGTGACCGTGACAGAAAGCCTTGCTGTGGACTGGGTGGCCAGGAACCTGTACTGGACTGACTACGTCTTGGAGACTATTGAAGTCTCTAAACTCGATGGCACCTACCGCACTGTGTTAGTCAGTGAAAATGTCACCAACCCCCGAGCCCTGGTGCTGGACCCAAGGGAAAGGTCAGTGACAGACAGAGAAACAAGTCTGTTTTTGAATTAGTGTGTCTTGGATTATACATCTTGGACTATACATGTCATGCTTTTCATCATCAAAGCAGTTGGTGTTAAAAGATGAGCATTTGTTTTGCAGTGCTCACCTGATGTTCTGGACTGACTGGGGTAGGAACCCCCGCATTGAGAGGGCCAGCATGGATGGGAAATTAAGGACTGTTATCATCAGCAACAAACTGTACTGGCCCAATGGTCTAACCATAGACTATCCAAACAATTTGTTGTACTTTGCTGATGCATACTTGGATTTCATTGACTACTGTGATTATAATGGCAACAACAGGAAGCAAGTTCTGGCCAGCGACCTGGTGAGTGTATGAGAAGGAAGACTTTATTTTGATTCCAAATTTTCTGAATCACCTGTGAAAATCTTATTTAATTTTAGGTTTCTAAAAGTGAACAGAGCACATTGAATTTCCTTTTGAATAGTTTGTGTAAGACACACTTTTTTTCTTTTGCTACTCTCTATGAAAAGGTACTACAACATCCCCACGCAATTACCATTTTTGAGGATTTTGTGTATTGGACCGACAGATACATCAACCGTGTGATGCGAGCCCATAAGTGGCATGGGGAGAACCAGACAGTGATGCTGTTCAACCTCCCTCAGCCCATGGGTCTGGTGGCAGTACACCCAGCCAGGCAGCCAGCAGGTAATCCACATTAATCAATCTCTGTAGCATCAGTATGAGCTGATTTTGAACATTGTGTTGGGCATTTGAATTGGTTTGGTAGTTCATGTATCTTGATGATGCAGCAAGTCTATTGTTTTTGTAAATACATTTAAAAAAACAATTGAAGATTTATCTGTTGACTCTGCGTGGTTTGGTTCATTTTTAGGTGAAAATCACTGCTTGAGGAGTCCATGCACGCATATCTGCCTGCTTTCTGCTGTGGGACCAAGGTACTATTCGTGCGCCTGCCCCTCAGGCTGGACACTGGCAGCAGACCAAATCACCTGCACCAGAGGTATGCATCCTGCCAAATGGAGGAAACCACTCATCACTCAGTTTGATGAAAAAGGAAGTCGGGTCAGATGCTGCTGATAAGTTGATGTACCCATAAGGTATTCAACTTAGTCGTGGATATTGCTGTAAAGACTGAACCTGTTGTTGGAGGAGTGATGGTTTTTGCATGCTTTATTTGCAGCCATCTCAATGTTGGTAAGAAGGGAAATCCTTGAAAACGCTAAAAGTCGTATTATATATCGATCCTGGTACATGTCAACAGTCTCCCATTTAGATTTTCTTGTAAACTGCTGTTCCAGTCATAAATATTAAGAATCATATAAGCATGTCTTTCAAGGTCTTGAGAAGACAAGGGACCTTTAATTCAAAGCCCAAAGAGTCCCCCTTAGGTCAAGAGCTTAACTCATCTCAGGTTACAGCCCATTCAAGCCAAGCAGAACACAGTCTTCCCCTGAGGCCAGTGATTATCCAAGAATGAAAATGCCCCACAACCATTCATCGATTCTAATCTCTGATGACAAAGGAAATCAGATTGTGGAAACAACTTTCACCAGTCAATCCTCTATAGATAAAGGCCTGTTAGCTCAGGATCCTTTTTTACACCAGGTACCATACAGTGAAAGCATCTTTTAGTTTTGCATTACAATCTATTACCATTAGCTGATAACACACCTAGAACAAAATGCTTTCCTAGCTCTGCTTAAGCTTTATATTTTTAACTCCTAAAATATCAAATAAGTCACAGACTTGAGAGAGATTCTAGTTCTAGACTAGGAGTATTTTGTTCACACATTAAAAGTCCCAATGACATAACTGACATAACAATGACATAACGTAACTGTGTTCATAGTCAGTGTTTATTGACAATATTTGCATGTTTGTTTTATTTGTAGTTGAAGAACCTTTCCTGGTGGTTGTGAGAGACAGCATCATCTATGGGATTTCCTTGAACCCAGATGAAAAGAGTAATGATGCCATGGTCCCTGTTGCCGGGCTTCAGAATGGGTATGATGTTGACTTTGATGACAGCGAACAGACCATCTACTGGGTGGAGCACCCGGTAAGTTACTGTCCAAAGACACTATTTCTAGTTTTCGTCATTTTTGATATGGTAAACAGTGAACTTGTGTGCTGAGCAGAGACACAGTGCTGCTAAGTATACACTTGACACACTGTACATCTACTGTTGTAAAGAGCTTTGATTCACTCTACATATTTTGCTGTGTTTGGGATGAATCTGTCCTCTTTCTTTCCACTAGGGTGAGATTCACAGGGTGAAGTCAGATGGTACTAACAGGACAGAGTTTGCCCCTGCAGCCATACTTGGCTCTCCTGTTGGCTTGGCCTTGGACTGGATAACAGAGAACCTGTACTACACCAATCCAGCTACACAGTCTATTGAGGTAAGACATGTGATAATTTGTACTGTTGTTGTTTTTTCATTATTATCATTGACTTTAACTTTAAGTTATAGTAATATTTTTTTTCGTGAACATGAAAGACAGTGTCACAACACAGCTGCATACTACAAAAACACCTGCTTGTGTTTGTGCTTGACCAGGTTTTGAAGTTTAGAGGGGAGATACAGTACAGGAAAACTCTAATCACAAATAACGGCTCTCCAACTGGCGCTGGAAGTCCTGTTGGCATTGCAGTGGACCCAGCACGTGGGTAAGCCCCATTTAACACAGTCCTGGCACGGCCACTCATCCCCACAGCTACTGAGCTCTAACAGCCTCCTCATCGCCATCTGCTCTGCCTCTAGAGAGAACTCAACCAGTGTTACTGAATACCACACAGCACACGCAAACCCTAACAATACACAATAGAGAGCAATCAGAAAACAAGAAAGACATTTCTAAACCACCCCTTCTCACTCTAATATGGAAAATTTACAACTCTGACTCTGGATACTATGAATATTTCATGCTTCAACTCAGCTACGACCTCGTCTTTTGTGGGTGGAGGAAATTCTCCCATTTACAAAATAAATAAAAATAAAACACACACACACACACACACACACACACACACACACACACACACACACACACACACACACACACACACACACACATCATCATCATCACAGAACTCAGAAAAGTCATTTAACTAAATGCAAAGCTGGTGTTCTGACTTCTGAAAATGCTTATTTTGCATATGTTTTTCTCCCATCAGTGGCCATCATGTTTGTTTTACTATGAAATATAAGACTATGATTATTGCTTTTTTAATAGCTGTCCATCTTTTAATTGTAAATGTCTCTGAAACAAACACTAACTTCCATTCTTTGATATCTTCCAAGCAAACTGTACTGGACAGACCAGGGAACAGAGAGTGGCATCCCTGCCAAGGTAGCATCTGCAGACATGGATGGCTTGAACCCGGTTACCTTGTTCACAAACAACCTCGATCACATTGAGTTCCTCACTTTGGACATCAAAGAGAACAAGCTGTACTGGGCTGTTACAAGTACTGGCATGGTGGGTCTTCATCTCTTAGTCTACCATTAGCATCACCTTTTGTTGATTGTATAAGGCTCTGACAAACATAAATGTCTGGTGTGTTAATCTCCACAGATTGAGCGTGGTGATCCTGATGGGAGTAACCGCATCACCATAGTGACAGGCCTGTCTCACCCCTGGGGTGTGGCTGTCTATCAAAACTACCTCTACTTCACTGACCGTAACTTTGAGGTCATAGAGCGGGTGGACAAGTCCACAGGTGCCAACAGGGTTGTTCTGCGAGACAATGTTTCTGGACTCAGAGTTCTCAAAGTGCATTATCGAGAGAGTGAGTAATTCAAGCAGACACCGTTTTTTTGTCTGTCTGTTGCTTCTTCTTGTGATTTTCATCCTATATTCTCTCAAACTCAGCCTCTGCAGGTACATCCAATGGCTGCGCCAACAATATGGGAGTGTGTGAGCAGCTCTGCCTCCCTCGGACACAAGGTCTTTTTACCTGTGCGTGTGCCACTGGCTTCAAACTTAATGCTGACAACAGGACCTGTGCACCCTACCAGACCTATGTCGTCATCTCCACTCTGTCAGCTATCAAAGGCTTCAGTCTGGAAGGGGCAGACCACTCTGAGGCCATGGTGCCTGTGGCTGGGAGAGGTCAGTGATTTTAGCTACGATTGTGTGTTACATAGAATACATTTATTTAATAAGGTTGAGTAAATTCAAGTCCAAAAATGACTGAATACCAAATGTTTTCATGTTCATTCTCTTTGAAGTAACAATACTAGACTCTAATGACTGGGTTATCCTCCTGCAGGCCGTAATGCTTTACACATTGATGTGCACATGGCCTCTGGTTTCATCTACTGGTGTGACTTCAGCAGCACTGTGGCGACACAGAACGGGGTCAGACGGATCAAGCCAGATGGCTCAGGATTACGGAGTGTGGTAACATCTGGGATAGGACGCAACGGGATACGAGGCATTGCTGTGGACTGGGCTGCAGGTATGCTATTGTACCAGCTGACAAATGTTTTCATCTAAATATTTGTTTTGTTTAACCACATACTGTAGGTAGTATGCAGTTAAGTCACCCCAGTAAACTAAACAGCTATTTTAGGATCTTCATTATATATTCATTCAGTACCCTCCTGGTTGCATTTCTAATCCTTACATGCATCCATGTGATGTACTTCCATAATTCTCACATAATATACATAATATACTATAGTAAAAGTGAGTAAAAGAGGATCTCAGTCAAAGGCTGGTTCTCAAATCGAAAGTTTGCCACAATTAAAGGGTCCTACCTTTATATTGCGGAATATAATGTATTTGTTGTTTTCTTCTCAAACTTTGGCAGCAGAAATAGTGTTACTTCTAACTATTGCAATGATCTACTTTGGTTATATTCATTCATTATGATATTTTTTACTGCAAGCCGTGAGTGTAAATGTCTCTGATTAATAATGAATTAGTATATTTAATGTTCTCTTTGTTGACTACTTATGATGCTGTAAATGCTGGCAAATAAATAAAGCCTCACATATAATACATTTACATGATTAAGTCATTTGCACATATTTTCTGCTAATTGTACCACAGCTGTACTATTTCTCTGTGTTTTCTTAATATTCTGGATCTAGTATTTTGTATTTCTTTTGCGTCTGCAAAACCCAATTATACTGCAGAGTTCAATGAATGCCCTGCTGTTAATCTGTTGATGTAAACCAGGAAACCAAAAGGTAGCCTACAAATATGAAGCTACTGTTTGACACAAGCCTCAGGCAGCAGACTGCCTGGTAGTGTCAAAGTTAAGAAGCTTTATCACAGTGCTGGATTCACAGAACGAAGAGATCAGTCCCACACAGGTGACAGGAGAGATGGACATTTAATCAGCTACTTAACGAAAAACAGAGACAGCTGTAGGCAGGAAAATCTCTTTACTTCTTGCTCATTTATAATTGAATTACTGTAACTGATGTCAGAAAATCTGTTGTGTACTGACAACACCATCATAATGCTGTCTAGTAATATCTACTTTTATTGTGCTCTTTTCCTTGTTAGTTGGTGACTTCATAAACAAATGTACATGATACCACTTTACTGTAACATAATGCACTATACTGACGTAAATGGATTCTTTCCTCAGGGAACCTGTATTTCACTAACGCCTTCCTGACTGAGACATATGTGGAGGTGCTCCGCCTGAACACCACTTTCCGCAGAGTGCTGCTGAAGACCCAAGTGGACATGCCACGCCACATTGTGGTGGACCCCAGAAACAGATACTTGTTCTGGGCAGATTATGGTCAGAACCCCAAAATTGAGCGAGCGCTCTTGGACGGAACCAACCGCACAATATTAGTGTCATCAGGTATTATTACTCCAAGAGGTCTCGCCCTGGACTGGCAAACTGGCTATGTGTACTGGGTAGACGACTCCCTGGATATGATTGCCCGAGTCAACCCCCAAGGAGGGGAGACAGAGATAGTCAGGTATGGCAGTCGCTACCCAACTCCTTATGGGATCTCAGTGTTTGAGAATAGTATCATCTGGGTGGACAGAAACCTTAAAAAGGTGTTCCAAGCAAGCAAACATCCTGGCAGCACAGAACAGCCTGCTGTCATTAGAGACAACATCAACATGCTGAGGGATGTTACCATCTTCGACCAGCGTACCCAGCCTACCACTGCCCAGGAGCTTAACTACAACCCCTGCATGGAAGCGAACGGAGGCTGTGCACACTTCTGCTTCGCACTTCCAGCCTCGGGCACAAACAACCAGAACAAAAAATGCAGCTGTGCTTTTGGGAATCTTGCAGCAGATAATGAGAACTGTGTGGTGTCAAGGGATGATTATCTCATCTACACGACGGAGAGCACCGTGCGGAGCCTGCGTCTCGACCCTGAGGACCACGGGTTGCCCTTCCCTGTGGTCAATGTGCCGCGCACCTCAGTGGCACTGGATTTTGACCTCGCAGACAGAAGGATTTACTTCACACAGAGCTCAGGGGCAGGAGCAAGCAAGATCAGCTACATCAGCCTGTCCTCTCCCACCTCAGCTCCAGTAGTGGTGGCTTCAGGTAGGTTTTACACTCACACTCACACAGCATACACCTTTACATTTTCCTCTTGGAGGAATCTTAAGGACATAGGGATTGATATAATAGTGATATTGCTGATGTTGCCTTGGTCCCTGTTTTTGGGCAGATCTCGGCGCTCCTGATGGCATAGCTTATGACTGGATAAACAGAAGAATTTACTACAGCGACTATGTCAACCAGAGCATCAACTCTATGTCTGTGGACGGTTCTCAAAGGACTATTATTGCCCATGTGTCCAGACCAAGGGCCATCATGTTGGATCCCTGCAGGGGGTAAGACTATCACAACACACACTCAATCTCAACTGGATTAAAGTGAGATTTAAAAATTATTCCACCCTTTTTCCAAAGATACATGTATTGGACAGACTGGGGAACCCATGCAAAGATTGAACGTGCCACTTTAGGCGGAAACTTCAGAACAGATATTGTGAACAGCAGTCTTGTGTGGCCCAATGGACTGTCCCTGGATTATGAAGAAGAGAGACTCTACTGGGCAGACGCCAGCTTGTAAGAGCAGAAAAATTCCATTGTTAAAATATATATTGAATTTTGTATATAACCTTGTCCAGCTACTGCTATTATCATTATTTTGCTCTGCCATCAGACAGAAGATTGAGCGATCCTCTCTTACTGGGTCCAATCGGGAGGTCATCGTCAGCACAGCCATTTATCCCTTTGCCATGAGCATGTTTGACCAGTTCATCTATTGGACTGACTGGAACACACGCAGCATTTATCGGGCCAACAAACACGATGGGTCTGACCAAAGGGTCATGGTTCAGAACCTGCCATCTCGGCCAATGGATGTCCACGTTCTGGCCAGCAGGAAGCAGCAGCAGTGCGACAGTCCCTGCCAGCAGTTCAATGGAGGCTGCAGTCACATCTGTACACCAGGTACAAGAAGTCTGACACTGTCACTTTGTTTTTCAGCATAATTTTCTCTTTGTGCAGTAAATGAACCCCCTACAAAATTCTGTAAACCATTCTATGAAATTTTACCTTGTTAGGACCCAATGGAGCTGAATGCCAGTGTCCATCAGAGGGCCGCTGGTACCTGGCTGACAACAAACACTGTATCCCTGATAATGGGACTCGCTGCCAGCCGGGCCAGTTTACCTGCATGAATGGTCGCTGTATTCGTGCCCAGTGGAAATGTGACAATGACAACGACTGTGGAGATGGCAGCGATGAGTTGGAGAGAGTCTGTGGTAGGGTGTTCTTAAAAGAAATTGAACTGATTCTTTCTCATTTGGCTTTTCCCCTAATTTTGTGTTTTATTGAATTATGTCAGTTGATTATTAGTCACAGCGATCCTCATAGAGCCCTTTCTTCTCTTTACCTTTACTAACACTAACCACACTTTCTTTGCTTTAACACATCTTTTTCTTAGGGCGTAAACCTGACTTCAACTATGTTGGTGTGTATGCTTGCACTTCATGATTAAATTTCCATGAATGTCCATCTAATCCCTCTAAGTATTCAAACAAATCAACACTAACAAATGAATCAATGTGCTTATATCTTTGCATGCAGTCCCACAGCTGCTGTCATCCTTTATTGCCTTGTCAGGTAAAATGAGCTTCCACTGTATGTGTCCGTCAGCCTGACCTCACTCTTTATTGGCCAGAGCCCTGACCTGTTCTTGATTTTGATCGGCAGCCTTCCATACCTGCGAGCCTACAGTGTTCACTTGTGGCAATGGACGTTGTGTGCCCTACCACTATCGCTGTGACCACTATGACGACTGTGGAGACAACAGCGATGAGGTGGGCTGTCTGTTCAGACCGTGTGACCCCAACACAGAGTTCAGCTGCAACAACGGGCGCTGTATTGCGAAGGACTATGTTTGCAATGGTATCAACAACTGCTATGACAATGGCACCTCTGATGAACAAAACTGCCGTGAGTATTCAAAGCTTGATACAGGATTCAAAGGAGCAGTAAATGATCAAGTCAAAGTGATTGGTAAATATGTTCTCATTTATGATTTTCTCAGCGGAGAGGACCTGCCAGCCAGAGCACACAAAATGTCAGTCTACCAACATCTGCATCCCACGTTCATACTTGTGTGATGGAGACAACGACTGCGGGGACATGAGTGACGAGAGCCCGACACATTGTGGTGAGTTCAGCAACAACTGCGTGCAAATAACAATAAATAATTTCTTTAGACTGTAATCAGTAATGATATTTTTTTGTGTTTGTTTGTTTGTTTATGATATGTTGCAAATGAGGGTTCTTAAGTCTGCTTAATCTGGGTTAACAAAACAAACTTTAAAGGATTAATCCCACCCCCTCATTTGCATATTAAGATTCCCACACTGACAAGTCCTCCAAGTGATTTCATGCCTCTCTACATCCTCTCTGCGTAGCGGCATCCACATGTTCCCAGAGTGAGTTCCGCTGCTCTAGCGGTCGCTGCATCCCCGCCCACTGGTACTGTGATGGAGGGGCTGACTGCGCTGACGGCTCTGATGAACCGCTCTCCTGCAGTGAGTGTTGCCCAACTCTCTCACCCCCAGATCAGGCCTGCTGGCTTTGTGTGTGTGTGTCTGCCCCCACCCCATCATCAGCTGCTCGGTTATTGTGTGTTTGCGTCTGGCCGCCAATCTGCATCTGTGTGCTGGAGTGAGAGAGAGTGCTGTGAGTGATGTAGCGGAGAGTGCGAGTCAGTGGTGTATTTCTTTGTTGACGATGTGGTCAGTCAGGCCTCCCATTGTGTGCTGCATTCCTCTGCAGTGACGCCCCTCAGTGTCCTCTGACAAACAGCACCTCCCCCTCCCTTTGTCCACCAGGGGTTACAGAGCCTCACTTTGGCTTTTGTTTAGATAGCTCACCATGCATGGGAATGTGGAGTTGCCATGACTATTTTGAAAGCTTTGCCAGTGTTGTATTGTGCCTTGCTTATTAGTATAAAAAGCAGTGGGGGAAGTACCTGAGATAATTGGCAACCACAAAAATGAAAAACACTGTTACAAAAAGGGAGGATAACTTATCTGATTACTTATTAACTTATTTGATATAAATGATTTGGCAGTAGATGTTATTGTGCAGTGCAATCTACAGTTTAATGTGATATGATTTGTCTCTGCAGCCACGCTGGTCAGAACCTGCAACACAGATCAGTTTCGCTGTGATGACGGCAGGTGCATTGCCTCATCTTGGATCTGCGATGGGGACAATGACTGTGGCGACATGAGTGATGAAGACCAGAGACATAACTGTGGTATGTTTCCATTCATTACCTTTGTCCTCTCTCTCATCCCTCCCAACTTCTTCATCTTCCTTTTGTGGCCCATCCTCTTGTTCCCCATCACTTCTCCACTTTGCCCCCTCCTGCTTCCCTCATCCTCTCGTTATTCAGGACGCTGATGGATTAGGATACACACCACTGGGGGAGTGTTGTGTGGGAGACAGTGGCAGTCCTGCATCTTAGTCTCCCACAGAAGGTCTCCCTTCCAAGGAGCTGACATTCCTGATTTCCCCTGCCTCACTCGTTACTTTGTGCATGTCTCCTTTCTCTGGCTTCCTGGCTCAGGGTGGATCAAGTCTCTTATGTCTCACCAATGTGTGCTCCAACAATAAGATGCCTGAAGCTAAAGACTTCAGTGCTGCCTGAGCCTCTGTAGGAGACTCACTTCAAACAATGTGGATCAATCACGTTAGGTGGATGGAGAATTTGAAGTCATGGCTGCATGTTTTGAAATACAGTTTGGAATGTTTGGATTGCCAGAAATGCAGGTTGACGTTGGGTCATCACCATCATTATTTAACTTCTTGTAAACCCCCCCACCTTATTTTCTTTTTTATTCCAGCCAATCGCACATGCTCAAGTGCAGAGTTCACCTGTGTGAACAACCAACCACCTCAGCGGAAATGTATCCCACGTGACTGGGTGTGTGATGGAGATGCAGACTGTGCAGATGCGTTGGATGAACATCAGAACTGCACGCGCAGATCATGTGGCGTCAATGAGTTCACCTGTAGCAACGGCCTCTGCATACGCGGCTCCTACAGGTTAGAAAGGAAACTCCTTGAAATAAGTTGCATTTGTAAAGTCTGTTCATGATGAAGATGAGTTCATTTTCTTTGGCCTGTGTTTCCAACACCAGGTGTGATCGACGCAATGACTGTGGGGACAGCAGTGATGAGCAAGGCTGCACCTACCAGCCATGCCAGCAGCACCAGTTCACCTGCCAGAACGGCCGCTGCGTGTCCCACGACTTTGTCTGCGACGGTGACAATGACTGCGGGGACGAGTCTGATGAGCTGGAGCACATGTGCCACACACCAGTGCCCACCTGCCCCCCCGGAGAGTTCAGATGTGACAATGGACACTGTATCCCCCTGAGCCAGGTGTGCGACAGGAACGACGACTGCTCTGACAACAGTGATGAGAAGGGATGCGGTGAGTGTGAAGTTAGAAAGGTTGTGCTGTGAATTAATGTCCTTTTAACCTTTCATTTTAGTGTTTGTCTGCTGTTGGGTTTCTCCAGCTGGTGCATGCTCCCTCTACGGGAGATGTTAAAGAAATGCTGAAGGTAGCATGGGTGAAGACAGAGAAAAACAACCACAATTTGTGGTCATAAAATGGTTTGATTAAAGTAGAAAATACCCATGAAAATGTTGTCAGGTGTTATATAGTTATAATATAGCTTATTATCTTTTTTCTGAACTTAACTTTGCGGAAATTATACTTCTTTGACTGGCAGGTGTCAATGAATGCACAGACCCCTCCATCCATCATTGCGACCACAATTGCACCGACACACCCACCAGCTTCATCTGCACCTGTCGCCCCGGCTACCGCCTCATGTCTGACAGCAAAACATGCGATGACATCAACGAGTGTGCGGAGACCCCGAGCGTGTGCAGCCAGGTCTGTGAGAACACTGTGGGCTCCTACGTGTGCAAGTGCGCTCCAGGGTTCCTCCGAGAGCCCGACGGCCACAGCTGCCGCCAGAACAGCAACATCTCGCCCTACCTCATCTTCAGCAACCGCTATTACCTCAGGAACCTGTCGACAGACGGGCAGGCCTACTCTCTGATCCTGCAGGGTCTGACCAGTGTGGTGGCCATGGACTTCGATCGTGTCGACAAGCGCCTTTACTGGATTGACGTGAGCCGCAGAGTGATTGAGAGGATGTCCTTCAATGGCAGCAACCGAGAGGTGGTGGTCAATGGAGTTCTGCATGGGGAAGGCCTCGCAGTTGACTGGGTAGCCAGAAAACTCTACTGGGTGGACAGCTTCTTGGATTGCCTTAAAGTGTCTGAACTGGACGGTCGATTTGTGAAGAAGCTGGCTGAACACTGCGTCGATGCCAATAACACCTACTGCTTTGAAAACCCTAGAGCCATTGTGCTGCATCCCAAATATGGGTGAGTTAGAGGCAAGGATGATAGATACATTAGCAGTGAATATGTGTTCAAAATATATCAATATTAGCATATTTGAAGTGAGTGAGAATTATTAGGTCTTTCTTTGTCTGAATTTAATTTCAGTGCAGTAAAACATTATCAGTAAGAATTGGCTTTATTAAATGGGGCCATAACTTTTAAGGAATTTTCCTGAAAGAATGATGGTGTTAATCAGAGGGGAAAAAAAGACAGAGTAGATGGATTTTATTTCGATTTTTAGATGGAAGTTTTTTTTTTATTACGATTTAGTTGCTGAGTTCATGAGCTCCATTTAAACCCAAGTAAATATTAATTCATTTTTCATTTATTATGTTGAATGCCTGTTGATCTGTAGACAAATTTCACATTTTTGCATATTCAGTTTGACTGCTGTGCACTGATTAAAAGACTCTCTAGGTTATGATAGCAGTTAAGTCTGGAAATCTATCAATTGATTGTTACCTGTAATTGGTACCAAATCAGTTTTCTTATTTCTAGAAACATGACTGAGAAATAATTGACCCTTGAACTGAAAGGCTACCTTTTGACTTTGTTTTTGTTCAAATTTTTTATTAATAATATCTGATCATGTTTAATTAATTGTCCAAAATGTGCTGTCAACTCATTGCTACTGCTAGTGATACTGTTTGTTCTTCAGCTGTAAAATGTCCTACAATTGATCTGAAATCTAAAGTCTGAGTGATCCTTATCAGAGTATAATTCATTATATCTGTCACTATCTAAAAACAGAGCATCAGCATATACCTCTTTGTTATACTGAGTGAAACCGTATTTGTTCAGAAGTATACTATCATGTGGTCTAAAGTACTTTCCTGGCTCCCTTTTAGATATGTATACTGGACAGACTGGGGAGACAAAGCTTTTATTGGTCGTGTTGGAATGGATGGAACCAACAAAGTACCCATCATCACCACCAAGATCGAGTGGCCCAATGGGATCACAATCGATTACACAAATGACAAGCTCTACTGGTCGGACGCTCATCTCAGCTACATCGAGTAAGTGCATTTTTTTAGGAGATAATCGCTACGTTTTTGCCTACAGTGAATGCAGTGAGACTTGAAGCGCTTTTATTTCCTTTGTCAGATACTCAGACTTGGACGGTCAACACAGACATGCAGTGTATGATGGAGATTTGCCCCACCCGTTTGCCCTAACCGTGTTCGAGGACACGGTATACTGGACCGACTGGAACACACGCACAGTGGAGAAAGGCAACAAGTACGATGGCTCCGGTCGTCAAGCCCTTGTTAACACCACTCACAGACCATTTGACATCCACGTATGTCATCCTTACAGACAGCCTATTGGTGAGTGCAACAGCTTCTTATCATTAAATAGCTATTTCTTATCTCGACAAGTTGATTTATGTACACAAAGCAATGCCTACGCTGTATTTGCCAAGCTGTGAGATTGTTTGACCATGTATGGCTCTTCCTCTAACAGTAAACAATCCTTGTGTGGTGAACAATGGAGGCTGCTCTCACCTGTGCCTGATACGTCACGGGGGGCGGGAGCACGTCTGCGAATGCCCCGACCATTTCCTGACCGTCCAGATAGGAGGTGTGACCCGATGCCTTCCCATGTGCACCAGCACCCAGTACAGATGTGCTAACAACGAACGGTTGGTCAAGATTCCTTCTTGTGGTTTGCCTTGCAATCTTTTCATGTGTTGTGCTGCCTTTTAAACATCATTAACAGGACTGACAGTTATCTCATGCCGGGGTTGCTGCTTTGTGTGTTTTTATTTTTGTGTTCTCTACTCAGAGTGGAAAAAAGGTGGAAGCATCATTTACATAGTCTTTACACTTGCTCCATCCAGCATCTGTACATAACATACAGTCAGGCAGTCTGTTTTCTCTCTTTGCAATGGAAAAACAGCGCACTCTGCTGTTTGTGTCACAATATAAGCCACCAGATTTTTCCCAAAAATGTGCACCCACAGTGAAGGGATGAGATGAGTGAAAAATACATGATCATCTTTTATATAGTTATACTTGCTGCTAGACATTCTGCATTCAGTTTTTTTAGCCCACTTACATTTTTGCAGACTTTCATAGATCTGGGAGTATTTATGTACTATCATTAATGAGTTTTGAATGATGTAAAGGCAGCTCTGTGTTACATTAGTCAACACATAATCTACATTATTTCACATAATCTAAAGCTCTGGCAAAGACTCTGATTATTTTTGGCCTTAACTGGTTATTCAACAGATGTATTCCTATCTGGTGGAAATGTGACGGTCAGAAGGACTGCAGAGACGGTTCAGATGAGCCCTCCACCTGCCCGACTCGCCACTGTAGGCTGGGGCAGTTTCAGTGCAATGATGGAAACTGCACCAGTCCTCACTTCCTGTGCAACAGCAACCGGGACTGCCATGACGGCTCAGATGAAGACCCTGTGCTGTGTGGTGAGTTATTGTTCTCTTAGTTGACTCACTTTAACAGCTATTACTCATTTCTCCAAAATGTAATGGATTCTTTCAGGCTCAGTTTTTGTGCTGTTACCTCAGCTGGTTGATTTTTCTTTCCCTCAGCTACACACCAGTGTGAAAACCACCAGTGGCAGTGTGCAAATAAGCGCTGTATCCCCGAGTCGTGGCAGTGTGACGGTGAGGACGACTGTGGTGATCAGTCTGATGAGGACCCTGCCCACTGCTCCACCAGGACATGCCGTCCCGGACAGTTCAAGTGCCGCAACGGACGCTGCATCCCGCAGAGCTGGAAGTGCGATGTTGACGATGACTGTGGTGACAACTCTGATGAACCTTTAGAGGAATGCAGTAAGTTCTGCAGATCTCCTTCACACTTCTTTTGAAATTAGATACTTTCTTTGTCTCATTTTGCTGATAAACACGGTGTTTTCTCCACAGTGGGACCGGGATATCGATGCGATAACCACACAGAGTTTGACTGCAAGACCAACTACCGCTGTGTGCCGCTGTGGTCTGTTTGCAATGGCCACAACGACTGCCGAGACAACAGTGATGAGCAGGGCTGTGGTGAGTGATGTTAGCCATTGTGCCATCATACCTCATGTTAATAAGGTTAGTACAGTTAACAAGATGATTCAGGAGGAGATTAAAGAGTAGAAAATGCACTGTGTGGAAACAAGGAGTGATTGAGGGGCAATTAGCCAACACCTCAGCCTCCTGTGGAACGTTACACATTGAGGTAGTGGGAGGTGCTGATGGAGAGGGTCTCAGCACTCACTCTCCCCCACCCTTTGCCTCCCCCCCGAGAGCACTGCAGATTTATGAGCTGTCCGGTGGTACGGATCTACATTAATGTGTGTGTGTGTCTGTCTGTGTGTGTTGTTGCTCTGTCCTTGCGTGGGGGCAGGGTTCACACAAGTCTCTTTGTACTTCCCCACGATCCAAACACGCTCGCCAGCCTGCGGCCCTCCCGTCTCTTATCGGAGGCCCTCACTCCATTAGTGCCATGCCCGCGCAGGACGGGAGATCCGCGCTAATCTTCCTGTAAGAATGCAGCAGATGGGCCAGGTGGAGGGCTAGGAGTGCGGGGCCGGCTAACACCGCGCTATCTTTGACCCCCAGCACTGTGTGGTAGAGACGGCTCAGACCAGCTCTCCTCCGCTCCTCTCCCGTCTGTGCTTCTCATCTCCTGCAGTCTTATCCTCTTCAGACACGTACTGGCATGGATAGAGGTCACCCATCTGTCCTAGGCGTGCTGCTCTCCTCCCTCTATGGCTGTTGCCGTTTAATAAAAAAACACAAGATGCCTCTCATTCAAGCTAACATTTTTATCAACACTTAAAAGCCCGCTGGTCAAGTCGTGCTGTTGCTGCTCTTATTGATAAAATGATTAAACTGGTCTCTGGCTGCTGAATGTT
The DNA here is from genome assembly GCA_037176925.1 of Amniataba percoides. Lineage (NCBI taxonomy): Eukaryota > Metazoa > Chordata > Actinopteri > Centrarchiformes > Terapontidae > Amniataba > Amniataba percoides. The sequence goes on along the minus strand of JBAJHX010000043.1, from coordinate 10,439,181 downwards.
ACAAACAATTTTAACAGTGAAAGTTTTCAATCCTCACTGTGTCAAATAAGAGTTTATATCCAGACATATGTTGATGCCATTATAGCAACTATACTAATGAAGGAGAGGTCATAAATCTGTGTAACTGATAATTAGGTATAATTTGGCCTGTCTGACCTTCATGGAAGTTATAATGTTCAGTTTTTTTTTTTGAGAGGTGTTGATTCAAACTACGAACTGTGTTTTGTTACACTGAATTCAAAAGCACCACAAGCTTTCAAAATGACCATGACGTTGAATCAAACCTATTATCTTCATCAAGGCAGGATTTATTGCAGGGCTGTTGCGTTGTAACCACATACATAATAAACTGGAAACAGAGAGTAGTTTTATTGAGCCTCCTTTGTTATTTTTCAGGTCATCTACAGTTTGTTCATGTGTAAATCTTCTGTAAAGCACATTTTTCTTCTCTTAGGGAAGATAAAATACATAGAGATAGATAGATAAAATAGGTTTTTATTATCTAACAGATTTAAACCATGCAATTATTTTGTATGCTCTTATTTTCCCTTTCACTTATTTTCATGTGGCATCATGTAGCGATGTTCTTCCTGGTAAAACAAATGTTTTTAGATATAAATCTTATATCTTACAGATCCTTTAAAACTTTACTTCTCTTTACTTTTTTACTTTTACTTGAAAATATCAGCTCTAAAATATCCTTGACTGGTGTCATGTACCTGCTTCTCTCTCAGATGAAGTGACCTGTGATCCTAACGGAGACTTCCGCTGTGACAACCACCGCTGCATCCCGCTGAGATGGAGGTGTGACGGGGATGACGACTGTGGAGACAACTCTGATGAACGCAGCTGCAGTGAGTGCTGTTCCCTGTAGCTAGGGAAGCTACAGGGCTCAATTGTGTTTGAGTGTTTGAAAAGTGACAAGCTGGGCACGCTGTTTTGGTATCACCTAAGTGTCTTTTAAGTAGGTTTACTGTGGGATTTTAGCTCAGCTTCTCTGAATTGTCTGAATGAAAAAGGAGTTGTTGATGGCAAAGAATAGCCCTGCTATCGTTTTATCAGACAGCGGGGAGGTTTTGTGAGAGGCTCAACACTTCTGCAGACAGCCGAGTGCTGAGAGAGGTAGTCTTATCAGCTGTTGGAGAAACAGGCTGTCCTCGGCGTGTCAGAAAGAGGGAGTAAAGGAGTCTGTCACCCTTTGCCCTGGAGAATTTAAACACGTCTGAGAACATGCCAGTTAATGTGGATAGTGTAGCTTCTCAAGGGAGATACAGTGACTGGGGTTAAATCACGGTGGTACCGCTCCCCTTATTGCTGCTGATGCCAGGAGAGTTTGTCTCCAGTGAACTCATGAGCTCACTGCAGAGTAACGGCTGCACACATTGCATGTTTTAGTGTGGGTGTAGGGTGTTTTTATGTCATAATATGGAGAGTAATAGAAACTATTTAAAAACCCTTGACTGGTATAAAAATTTGACATTCAAGAACCTTCTGACTAATCTGAATAATGGAAATCAAAAACAAAATAAAGTTGTGCATGTGCTTAATTCCAGCCTGTTTAATGTCTGTTTTCCTGTTTTTTTCCCCCTCAGCTCCACGCGCATGCACTGAGAGCGAGTTTCGTTGCAATAATCTGCGCTGCATTCCCGACCGTTGGGTCTGTGACCATGACAACGACTGTGAGGACAACTCGGATGAAAGGGACTGTGGTAAGTGGAGGCTCTTTGTTGGCCGGCTGTTTGTGAGTAACGGAGGGCTGCACTAAACAAAGAGGCAATAAAACATCACGTTTCTGAGCGAAGACAGACAGGACCACCAAGAGTCATCTATTCAAATATAGTTTACTCACTTTGCTGCAAGTGTTTTTTTATAGGACAGATCACTGTTTCAAGTTCAAGTCTCAATGCACATCACATAGTTACTCTGGATGAGATACACGAAATAAATCCCAGTGTAGGAATGCAGAAAAAAATATGAGGATTTGGGATTCTTTCCTCGATGTTTCAAAGTGTACTTTTATGTGAAGTGTTGGTGTTTTGTGTTACAGAGCTTCGGACTTGTCACCCCGGTTACTTCCAGTGCAACAGTGGGCACTGTATTGCAGAACGCTTCAAATGTGATGGCAACCCCGACTGTCTTGACTACACAGATGAAACGTCCTGTCGTAAGTGTCCCGCAGTAAATGTGCAATCTTTGGTGATAGTTATTGTCTTCATCACAAAAAGAGTGATTTAAGTGAATTAAGTGTTCGGTTTTTTTTATCACCCTCTGCTTTTGGCTTTATTAGAGTTTAGAGTTGTGAGTTTCATTTAGAAACTTGAGTTTAACAGAGTTCTATCTTTCAGCGACCCGTTATCCCAATGGTACATACTGCCCTCCCTTCCTGTTTGAGTGCAAGAACCACGTATGCGTCCAGCCACATTGGAAATGTGACGGAGACAATGACTGTGGAGATAATTCAGACGAGGAGCTTCATCTCTGCTGTAAGGCCAGCCACACATCCAGCATAAATTTGATTCTTGCCTAGCTGTCCTGCCCAAAATAACATCAGACTCACACTATATGCAAGTCAGTTGAATTTGCTGTCAGGCTTTCTTGAGATCTGCTGTTTCTGTTCATCCACAGTGGAAATCGAGTGTGAGACTCCTTTCCGTTTCCGCTGTGACAACAACCGCTGCATCTACAGCCACGAGCTGTGCAACTCAGTTGATGACTGCGGTGACGGCTCGGATGAGAGACAGGAAAACTGTATGTGTGACTCTTTGTAGTTGATGTTCCCAGAATAACTACAGGCAGCTGCAGCATCTCTTGAGTTGATATGTTCTTCTCCATGTAGGCCAAAGCCCCACTCACGGACCTTGTACAGATGACGAGTACAAATGCAGTAATGGACAGTGTGTCCCTCTGCAGTACGCCTGTGATGATTATGATGACTGTGGAGACCAGTCAGATGAGCTTGGCTGCCGTGAGTACTTTAATAAAAAGGATATCAGTAATGATAATGATGTAATGATCTTTTTAACCTATTGGCTTTGTAATGTAACTGCATAGTTTAAATGATCCATCACCTGATTGGGCATAAAAACAGGATAAAACTACAACAGTTACCTCCATGAGTGTCTAGTTTGAAATTCTTTGTGTTTTTTTATTTGGTCCTGTCAGACCATGGAAGTGGGCACACATGCAGCGACAACATCTGTGAACACAACTGCACCGACCTGATGCAGGGAGGCATCCTCTGTTCATGCAGGTCCGGCTACAAGCCCAGAGCGACAGAGAAACACACCTGCGAAGGTAAACAAGACATCAGTATTTAATCTGTTGGCACAGGTGTATTTCTCTACATTTAATGTGTGATTTTCTCATTTTTCTCACCATTTCATCTGATTGTGGAAACAGACGTGAATGAGTGTGAGGTGTATGGCAAGTGTCCTCAGGAGTGCAGGAACACAAAGGGCAGCTACGAGTGTTTCTGTGCTGAAGGCTTTCTCTCATTCGGAGAGCCACACGGGACAGAGTGTGCTGCCCAAGGTAAGGTGCAGCTTCTACTTGCAGAAGAAGGATCTTGGCAGACATTCCTTTTTATTTGCCAAACTCTCCTTCAAATTTGCTAACAGCATCCATTTCTCTACAGGAAACCCACCAGTGCTGCTCTTGCCAGACAACGTTCGCATTCGTCGTTTCAACCTGTCCTCTGAACAGTACTCAGACTATGTTGACAACGCTGAACACATCCAAGCCTTGGACTACCTGTGGGATCCAGAAGGACAAGGACTCAGTAAGACTTCTGCCATAAACATTTTAATGTTGTTGGCTCCAGTGAATATAAACATAAAATGAAACTTTATCTCCCATTGTGCTGCAGGTATTGTGTACTGGACAGTCCTGGGTCGCGGATCTCAGTTTGGCTCTATCAAACGTGCCTACATGACAACATTTAATGATTACGGCAACAACCCAGTGAAAGAGGTGGACCTGAACCTGAGATACATCGCCAATCCTGATGGCATCGCTTTGGATTGGGTTGGCGGGTAATTCACCACGATCATGGCTCAAAGCAGCAGAGGTTGCTCTAAATGTTGCTCAGTCACTCAGTATACATTCCTCCCCTTTTACAGGCACATTTACTGGACAGATTCAGGCACCAATCGAATTGAAGTGGCCAAACTCGATGGGCGGTACAGGAAGTGGTTGATCCACACTGACCTCGACCAGCCTGCTGCTATTGTTGTCAATCCATCACTCGGGTATGAGGCCGTAGAGCTTTGTGTAAAAAAATCTGTTGTTCGGCATCCGGGCTCCGTAAATATTTTGTCTCTATGATCATCTCTGTGTTGGCAGCATGATGTATTGGACAGACTGGGGCAGGAAACCCAGAATTGAATCAGCGTGGATGGACGGTCAGCACAGAGAGGTGCTGGTGAAGGAGGAGGACCTGGGCTGGCCCACTGGGTTGGCTCTGGACTATCTGAATGGAAACAGGATCTACTGGTGCGACTCCAAGGAAAACATCATCGAGTCTATGAAGCCTGACGGCACAGACAGGAAGGTCGTCATATCAGGAGGTCAGAACATTAAAATGTTAGACAACCTGTGGAAATACAAACAGATATGAATCAAGGGCACTGATATCTGGAGAATTTTTTTTGCGGCTTGAGAAGAATGTGCATTCAAAGCGTTGTTGTTTTCTCTGTTTCAGACCTTGGGCATCCCTACAGTCTGGATGTGTTTGAGGGTCACGTCTACTGGACAACAAAAGAGAAAGGTGAAGTTTGGAAGACAAACAAGTTTGGGAGAGGACATAAAGTCAAAGTTCTGACCATCAACCCCTGGCTGACTCAAGTCCGCATTTACCAGGAGCACCGACACAACCAGTCAGGTCAGAACAGACAGGGATTCATAGTGCAGTGGTTGAAAATGTTATGTCATATTCAAACCGTTGGGTTATTGTTCATGCACTCATGCCCTTGAATCAAGACAATGTAGTTTTTTTCCCCCAAAAGGTTTGTCAGAGGAAATTGATACTGTATCTTCATATAACATAATTAAAATTAGATATCATAGTTCAACAGAGTGGAGTCAGATATTTTTTGTGTGCCCTGGCCAAGAAAGCTGTAGACAAACAACATGAGACAGAGTGAGCATAATACTCAGTGGTGATTTGAATTCACAGATAGAGACAGAGTTTTGGTTTCAGGCAGCGACAAGTGTTCCTAAAAATGAGTCCTGGAAACATATATTTTGTCATTCTGAATATTTAAGTCCACAAGTGTGAAGATGATCTGTAATAAAGACTTGTTGATGCTTGTCACAAAATGTGTTATCAGCTTGCCTTTTTTTTCCAGGAACAACTTCCTTTTGCTCAGAACAATATCTCACTGTTACTGTTTTTTTCTCTTTCCCCTTCAGTACCCAACCCTTGTAAGAATGTTTGCAGTCACCTCTGTCTCCTCCGGCCTGGTGGATACACCTGTACCTGCCCACAAGGGTCCTCTCCTGTGGCCTTTGACTCCAATGAATGTGATGCAGGTAAAAAAAAAAGAGAAAAAAAAAAAAAAAGAGTATCTGCCTGCACTCTTGTGTTGGCCGTTGTGTTGCATGTCATTATTTCATCCATGAATGCATTCTCCACATGTTCCTGCCTGCTCCTGTGTGGTTTTATGATATTGTTTTGTTGTTGTTGATTCTATGTAAATGCCTGGCTTTTGCTCCTTCAGCCATTGAGGCACCCGTTGCAATGCCCCTTGCATGTAGATGCATGAATGGTGGAACCTGCTACACTGACGAAGGTGGTCTGCCCAAGTGCAAGTGAGTTTAGCTGTAGGCGCCATATACACCCGTGACTGACTGATTCTTCATCAGTTATATCCAGTTATGCCTGATGTTTTTTTGTATAGCATCTTTTAAATATACATGTTCATCATGACTGTCTGCAGATGTCCGTATGGTTATGTGGGCAGCTATTGTGAGATGGGGAAGTCAAGGGGCGCTCCAGCAGGAACAGGTACTGTAATCAAACCTTATCTAGCCTTTTGTTTAGTCTCTTTCACATTTAACTGGTTTATTGCACTGGCTACACTTCACCTCCACTTAAATTTGAAGAGTCAACTAATCAAGTTCTTTCAGCCAGAACTGCTTGTTGATCCTTTACATATGCACCGGTTGACATGCGGGAGCTTCTGTACATCAACAGTCCTGATCTGTTTGCTTCACTGGAGCAGATCACCTGCCTAAAAACCTAAGCCTAAAAAAGAAAACAAATACAGCTTAGAACATGGTCTGGTTCAGCAATTATTAATGAAGATGTTGTCCGGCCAAAATCACACGATTACTTAATGAATAACCATGTAACACTTAAGTACATCACACTTTAACTTCTAATCAAAGTAATGATTCATCCAGACAACATGAGCAGTACTGAGGCGGTCTGCATCATGAACTAGGAATGTCTGTGATCAGCACCTTTCTGCAAGTGTTCAAGATGCAAACAACTAACTTAACTAACACTTTGTCTGCAGCTGTGGCCGTTCTACTGGCCGTCATCATCATCCTGATTACAGGAGGTTTGGCCGTTGGGGTTTTCCTCAACTACAAGCGAACTGGATCTTTCATCCCCTCCATGCCCAAACTGCCCAGGTACCCTGCCTGCCATCCGCTGCACAAGCTCATGAATGAAAACTGCATTGAACGTAGATCAGAGTTCAAACTGTGTGAGTGTTTTGTTTTCATCCAGCCTCAGCAGCCTGGTGAAGTCCGGCGATGCAGGGAACGGGGTGACGTTTCGCTCGGGCGATAACGTCGATCTCGGACCGTCACACATTGGGGTGTCGTTCATTGACACGGCCATGCAGATGGTGAGTCCCTGAAAGGCTCATTAGTAATGAATGTTTCCCCAAGTCACTGAAAGTGTTCCATTTGCATGTTTGACCCTCAAACAAGTGCTGTGTGTGATATTTATTTACACTTTAAACTTTAATTTTAGCAATCCTTGTAGAACTGCTGGTATCAGCAGCAGCTGAGAAACAACTAGTGGTGTCTTTGATGAAGGTAAAAAGCAATCTTATGTATTGTTTCCTTAGGATGATAATTTTGCCGTGGAAGCTGGGAGGCAACCAATCACATTTGAGAACCCGTTATATGCCTCTGCTCCTGGAGTGTCCGGTGACCCTGCTGTCATTCATGCCACACAGGTACTGAGAAGTTCATCAGTGTCATACCCTTTAAAACCAGCTTTTAAATACAAAACAGTGTCGGAGGGAAATTCACAAACCTTTTTAAAAGAACTTACTTTTACTATATAATGATATGTTTCTCCCATTTAATGTAATATAATGTGAGTTTTTAGAGTGTGAAAAATGTGTCCAGCACTGCCTTCTGAAAATAAATAGGAATGATATTTATTAATGCATAAAATGCACAACATAAAAATTGATAAGTGTTCAGTGTTGGCTTTGCTGTCATGAGCACGACAGCTTCTTCAGTTCTTTGGGAAAAGTTTGTGGTCAAAATGTTGTCACATCCATGTAGAAGAAAAGGAAAAACAGTGCAGGTATCACTTGGTCTTTCTGTGCAGACCGTTGTTAGATGATTCAGATGATTTATGGATATGTATGTGCCTCCTGATTATTTTGTTAACCCCTTAAAATTGAGATGAATGTTTTTAGCTAAGCCAGTTCTGTCCAGTTGCCCCGACTGATAAAAACAACCTGCCTGTCAACAGGTGACTGTGAATGTGAGTGGTGAGCAGCTGGAGAACAACTTTGTGAACCCGGCGTATCGCGCAGATCAGAGTGCGGGAATGGTGAACACCTCAGCATCTGTCTGCACCAAACCTGCACAGGTGAGTCCCTGCACTGTCAAACAGTGTCAGCTAAATCACCCAAGTGTGATGAAACCTCAACTGTGTGTGTGTGTGTGTCTGTCTGTCTGTCTGCCTGCAGGAGTCAAAGTGGAGCTTATTCAAGAGGAAACTAAAGCCAAGCACCACGTTTGAGAACCCTTCATACTCGGAGGTGATTTATTTTTGAAAGACGTCAGCTATAAAGCCAAATGCACAGGTGTCATTTCAGCGCATTCACCCTCTGCTCTACTTTCCAGATGAAGGATGAGAAGCCTGTGGGAAGCAGCGGGGGCTCTTCCGGCCCCGAGCCCTCCCCATTCGCACCCCCGGCCAAACCTCAGAGGAGGGATCATCGTCCGAGCGCCTTTTCTCCGACTGAGGACTCTTTCAAAGACACAGCCAACCTCGTGAAAGAGGACAGCGACGTGTAACCCCTCTCTTAACAGAACGGGAGTCAAAGAAAAAAAAAAAAGAAAGAAAGAAAAAAAGAACACACACACTTTGCACAGAATTTATTTTTTTATGCAGCCTGTGTACAAAACTCAAATTGTTTTAGGAAAGAGAAACACATTTCTATAGAATGAAGAGAGAGAGAGGTCTGCTGTGACTATGCCTTCTGACATTTCTTATGCCAATTCTTGTGTTAAATGTTTTCTTTATTCTGGTGTACAATGTGTACTATATCCTTGCACTGAAGCTGCTGATAGAAATGTTAATAAATAAGTTGTATATTTGTAAATTTGAACAGTAAGATTTTTGTCATAAAAAATATCTTTGAAATAGATCCTATGAATAGTCCAACACAATAACACACATACAAAAGCAAAGCGAGCTGCATTCTGAATGTACAGTACTTATATGACCGGGGATTATTAGAGAAGTGATGATATTTTTTTTTTGCCACTGAACAAAACTGAAGATGCATTTGCTCCATCTTTCATGTTTATATACCTCATTTCAGGGCTGGACAGTAAATGAAAGCGAGATGAAAAGAAAAAATCAGATGTTAACTCACTTACTATGATGTTGAGCAACGCAAAGACCGAGCAAAGACACAGTAAATTCTTAACTTTTACAGAGTGATTTATTTTGTATCATAATGAATGAGGACAAATAAAAACTGTATCTGTGATCATGCGCCACATGCCCATATGGTTTAAATTGCTGCTGCTGAGATGTGAATGAATAAATTTCCTATTTTGTACCACGTCTCGACTCTCTTCTTCTCTTCGCACGCTCGGCTGCTTTTCATCACGTTCGGGTGCGCGTTCCCTGCTAAATCTTTCTCTTCTGTTTTGGCGAAGGAAGGAGCGCGCTCACAACAAAGTCAGACACGAATGAAGGGAGGTAGGACAGGGGGATCCACAAAAGCTTGGCATCCCACCCCGCGCTGTAACGCGTGCGTGGGAAGCGAGCCGTCAGCGCGTGCTCCATGCAGCTGGTCACCTTGGAGATGTCCGGACTGCACAGTATCCCCATGGAGAACTCCTGAGCTTTCACATCTGAAGAGACAGATCAAACACACACAGGAAAGGAGTCAGTTGGGGTGTCTTTTTTTAAAATCTTTTTAATTTTACTCTGTTTAACTCGCCGGCTTTCCACTCACATTCGCTGAAGTACGTGGCCCCGTAAGAGTCTTTGACATCTTGAGGGAGGCGGCTCCACAGCCTCTCGAGGTCGGCGTCGATCAGATCCAGACGGGTGATGGCCGTCTTGAAGAAACCGGGCTCGATGATGCTCACTTTGACGCCAAAGCGCTGCATGTCCCTCCTGGACAGAAGAAGCAGACCATTGTGTGTCTTTAAAGCAACTGTAGAACTTTATGTCGAGTACTTGTTTTCCTGTGAGTTTCTTTCATGTTAATGTTGTCCAGACTGTCAGTTCAGCAGTGGTGGAAAGTGACCAAATATTAGAAAGTGACTCAAGTATTGTGCTGAAGTACCATTGTGAGGTTAACTTCTATTCTAAAGTAGCCTCACATACTGCGTTTCAGTGAGAAATATACTTAATTTATTTTAAAGCTATAAGATCGAAATCTTAAATTGATAATCAAAACAGCAGTTTTCTCTCCCTAAAGGTGTCAGAAACTGATTTAAGAGGTATTTTAAAGGAATTTGGCCTGTTAATATTTCTGGATGTGACCAGGGGTCTCCTAATTTCTGGTTTCATCCTTCATTCTCCAGATGGTTTTGGCGATGAGTGACAATCACAGCACTGACACTGGCGTTAACTTATGAACAATTTTTCCTCTATTAACCTCGTCACACTATGTCTAATGCCTAATATGCCCAATCTAAAGAGGACGTGTGGTAAACCTGTTGACCTCCTGCTACCTGAGGCTGTCAGAGAAGGCCTCCACTCCCCACTTGGACAGGCAGTATCCTCCTCCAATAATAGACAGGCGGCCCAGGATGCTGGCCACGTTTACCACCCTGCCCTGGGTCTTTTTCAGCAGCGGCAGAAACTGGAGCGTCACGTCAATGACTCCGATCAAATTCACGTCCAGAACCTTTGTGAAATCCTCCAGTTGCATCCACTCTGCCGGGCCGATGGGCACCGACCTGCCGGCGTTATTCACCAGACCCCACAGACCTGCAGAGATGAGACCAGCAGAGAAGGTGTAATCAGAATACTGATTTTTTTTTAACTTGGAAAGTGAATTAAATGATGAATCAACCATGAAAAAAGGAGCAACCTGTTGACCGGCTGATGGTTTAATTGTAACACCTCGCACATCAAGGTGTTGTTTTCCTGTGTGTTCATATTTGTTGAATTCTTATCATCATCTATTTTGCCTTACTGACACCACAAGGAAAAATAAAATCTTCTACACAAACACGAGTACAGTGGTAGAAAGACGTTTGGTAATTAAAAGAGTCACTGCAGACTAATGAACTAATACATTCTGAATTAAGGGTCTAAAGGACAGAGGGTGTCATATGTTGTGCATTAAAAAGCCCCTTGAGGCAGATTGTGATTTGTGATACTGGCTTCTAAAACAAACTTGATGAATAAAGTCTGGATTCTTGTCTCATGATTATGATTTTAGGGATGATACTGAAAACCCAGACAGACCAATAAAGTTCTCACTGTGGTCAGTATCAACTTCTTCTTTTTTTTTTATCAATCAGTAGTTCAGATTTATGTTTGAAGAAGCTTCACTGTCTTCCTGGCTGTTAAAAAAACAGCCTATGAGGTAAGTATTCTCTCCCTCCTGTGAGTTAAACACATCAGTAGGAGGATGATGAGCTGATGATGGGATGCTCCAGGTTGCCTTTATCTCCCCCCCCCCCCCCAGTGCCTCTCTCTGACTGGCACCCTGTCTGACCTCGCTCTCCGACCTCTCTGCTCACGAACTCCACCGCCCTCCCGATGCTCGCGCTGTCTGTGACGTTCAGCAGGAGGGTCTTCAGTCTGGGGGAGGCCGCTGCCGCCAGATCCGCCGCACCTTTCTCTGTGAGGCAGGCGGCCGTGACGTGGAAGCCTCTCCCATCCAGCCGCCTGGCCAGCAGATTCCCGAAGCCGCTGTCGCAGCCCGTGATGAAGACGTGCTTCCGGTCCAAGCCGTCGAGCTTGTAGGAGTCTCTGACGTGCCAGCGGACGGCGGCCAGAGCGAGCAGGAGCAAAACGCAGGCCGAGGCCGGGTGTGCGAGGATCACCTGAAACACACAAGCCACGGCTCTGACTTCTCTAAATACTTAAAAAACAAGCCATTTCCGTTCAGACATGCTGCACACATCCTTCTGTGGAGAGTCAATAGATGGTGAAAGTAGATGTGGGATATTTATGCAAGCGAAGATAAATCAGCTTACCTCTAATAAATATGTCGTTAGATCGTGAGTTGACACCTGAGTGGAGAAACTTGAGATGCAATTCTTCACGTCAAAACATTTAAGATCACTTACATGGAAGATTAACACTGAATTATTTAACATGCGTTTATATGCAGTGGTGGGGCTGCTCACATTCAAGTACTGTAAGTAAGAACTTAAGAATGACCATTTAATTCTGCTTTATACTTCTGCTCCACAACATTTCAATGGAAAATATGTCAGTGTATAAAATTAAAAAAATCTGTAACATTTTACATACATTTGGGATTTAACAGTTCAACCAAAGACACATTTCCCATCTATAGCTACCTGTTGGACGGTTTAACTGAAAGTACAATTAGAGGCTCAGATAAGTCAAATTGCCCAAAAGAATCAAAGATTACAGAAAAGTTACAGAGATATTTGTTTATCAGATCAGCCCTCAGACGTTTTTGTGTCAAAATGTTTTGAACCAAACTGCCAGGAAAGAGGCCCAAAGCTGAGCTCTCCTGCAGCGCCCCCTAGAGGTCTAATCTGACAGTAACACGTTCCCTTATGTATGTAACATATAACATATCGACGCCTTATTAAAGTAATCGCCTAAGTCATTTTTTCCAATTTTTCAGGAGACACAAAAAACCGAAGTCACACTATATAGGCCTCTTGATTTAGGCAATTATATTTAATGGGAAAAATACATGTTCTAAAATATTTAAGATTCTATACATTTTACCAGAGGTGGCAGGCATACAGAGGATGAGATTTATGAAAAAAAATCAATTTTGAAAAAAAATGACTTAGGCGATTACTTTAATAAGGCGTCGATATGTAATGTAATAATGTAAGCAATGAGGGAAATGTGGCCAAAGGTAAATAATGTGTCAGTTCACTGTAATAATGGGAGATACATTTACTTCAAATAGTGTTTGAAGTGCTTCATATTACCTCCACTTTACTTCCTCCACCACAGTGCCAGACTGAGACATAAGAAACAAACTGAATACTGTTTTTGGTGCTCAAACATTTCAAAAACAAAAAGCGACATTTCCTAATTTCATTTTGTGATGTTTTTTACGGACTTTTAGCAGCACCTGGACAGATACTGACACAACAGGTGAAGAGGTCTCAGATTATTGTGCTGTTGGTGATTTGAACCTTTAACAAAACAATTTTCTCTCCACCACCAGATGGCATCAGATCTCAGTAAGCGGTGTGTCCAAAAGCTAAACAATTGATTTTGTCCACATGTAAACTTTGTTCCTTCATTTTGTATATTAAAAAAATAAATAAAAATCGAATGAAGTTAACACTGAGATGTCGGCTGCTCAGAGCCAATTAACGTTAATTTAAGCTCTGTGTAATGTATAAAAAGTAACAATACAAACATACCATGGCTGCAGTTCTTCAGATGAAGATCCCAAAGTAACGAGTTGACTGGAGACGCTCGTGATCCTCTCAGCCAGCACTCGGAGCTGCAGGTGAGGCGGTGCGAGGGCGTGCTGCAGAGTCAAGGTCCATACTGGATACAGCAGCAGGGCCAAATGTTTCACCAGCACGCGGTTGTGTAAGAGACAGCTACAGATTACGTGACCCCTTGTTTTGATAACTACATTTCCCCTTTTACCTCAAATCCAGCCAGCACGTCACACACAAACAACAGCGGGAACACTCTTTACTCAGTCTTTATTTGATATATTGAGATGAACCGTTGTTGTTAACAAGCCGATGAGCAGGTTTTAAACAAAGGCAAGAGGCAAAGTCCATCAAGAACAAAAGCTTTACAAGAAGAGGTGTGAAACTGTGTTCAAGACCAATACGGTCGAAGGTCAATAAGATGTATACAAACATGATAAGTTCTGGAGACAAGTCAACAAGATAATGAAGATGCAAACATGTTGGTCAAAGTGTAAACACTGAAGTTCAACAATTTATTGTAGTTAAAATAACAACACACCTTTTCGAATTAACCATTTTTTCTCCCTCCAACAACTGACTCCAATTATTGTGTGGACGCTTTTTGGGTTGGGTTGTTTGGTTTGGGGGCGTCTTTGAGGAAGAATCTATCGCAGATGAAGGTCGGCATGTACGACAGAGGCAGCCAGAAGAACTTGGCGTCCCACCCGGCAGAGTAGCGGATGCGAGGGTGAACGGCGGAGATGGCGTGCTCCATGCAGCCGACCACCTTCATCAGGTTGGCGTCCGTCAGCAGCTTGAACCTGCTATCCAACTTCTCAAAAGCTGGAAGAGAAACATTTTCACATGTTTTACTGACAGGGCAAGGCGTTACTTCTCAGTAAATTCTTTTTTGTTCCTACTGATTTCCTTGGAAGTTTAAAGAGCTTTGTCATTTAATTGTAGGTAAAGTACAGACAAGTTCAACTGGTGTATCACCAAATATTGAAATCATGTTTAAACACTAAAAGTCTCAGCAAATAATGAGAAAATACTGCAAAAATGTACAATTTGTCTGTCGAAAACAGTATTTAGTATATAGAAATTTGGACATTGTGTCTCCTTCCCTAAATTACATGGATGTGAAAGGATTAGTTAAAGCTTTACCTATAATTAATATATTCAAGATTAAAGACATATGAGAACTCAGCAAAATAAAATAATTTTCAAAATCGTAAATCTTCTAGATTTAGTTACAGGGAAAAAAAATCTTTGTCTCATATAAACTAAAAAAAAAAGAGCAGCTTAAAACACATTTGTTGTCAAACTGAACGTGCAGTTCTCCTCTGCGCCACCAGTGGGCATCAGACCCTCAACAAGGACGAGAGAGAGCAGGATAAAGAGAACTTCAGGCCCCTTTATGTCTGCTTTAAATTCATCTCAAAGATCAGATCTGTCTCTCACTTCTCAGTTTGGTAATTAAAGCAACGTTCTGATCTGCAGAGTGTGTTTGCCTGCTGAACAAAGCTGAAGGTTTAAACTCTGCTGCAGTGTGACAGTAGCGGTAGCGATCAATCGAACAAGAGCAGACATCATTATCATGCTATCTGGAATCAGCATGGTATCTGGAATCGCAAAAGCCTGTATTGATCATTTGACACGTTTATCTGTGTTATTGTTTGCTTGCTCAGGCCTGCACTCTGCAGCCACTACAAGCAAACACCAACACATTCAGGTGTTTGTCACCAGTCAATGTGTCCACAGTTTAATCTGAAACTTGGCACCTCCTGCAAAATTGTTATTTTCATAGTTCAATCTTTTGTTTGGATTAAACAAACTAAATATGCCATGTTAATCAATGGGTTTAAGCTATTCAGTATATAAGAGCAATAAAAGATAAATGAATAACTAAAGAAAAATCCTGGATGAACTGCAGCCTCCAAATATTGAACAGTGATGAATTCATTCATGCAGAGGATTCAGGAAAGCTTTAGCTGATCGTTTGTTTGTGACCTGCTCTGTGATGTCTGCCAAAGCAACAAACAAACAAAAAAAAACAGCACAGCACAAAAACTCTGTAATTCTTATTCAACTCACATAGCTCCAAGAAATCAGCTCCATATTGATCCCTCACATCCGGAGGTAATCTCTCCCAGAGCTTCCTCAGGCACTTTTTTGTGCTCTCTGTATCAGTCACATTAGTTTTGAAGAAGCCCGGCTCGATGCACGCCACCTTGATTCCAAACGGCGCCATGTTTAAACTGAAACACAAAAGAGGAAGCTGCTACGGGTCAAGACGCCACTTGAACGACAACGTTTGCACAGAGAAGTTAGACGTCCTCTCACCGCAGACTGTCACTGAAGGACTCCACTCCGTACTTGGACACGCAGTAAGGTCCGCCGAATGGGCTGATCCGACCGAACACGCTGGCCACGTTCACCACTCTGCCTCTGGCCTTCTTGATGAGCGGGAGGACGCTCAGTGTCACGTCGATGACGCCCAACAGGTTGACATCGAGCATGGCCTTGTAGTCCTCTATGGTGAGCCAGTCGGTGGGAGCGGACGGCATGCCGACTCCAGCGTTGTTCACAACAGCCCACAGGCCTGCAGCGACACAACAACACTTTCAACACACGTACATGATGATAACACACTCACGTCACCTTGAAATGAAACCACTGCTGATGACTAAATACTCGATTTTGAGGAATATTTTGACACAATGGGAAATTCAACTCCTTCTGCTCTTCCTCTGCTTTTTTCCGCAGAGTGTGAAAACAATTTATACCACTCTCATATAAGTATGTAGCTACAGTCAGCAGCTTATTTTAGCATAAGCACCGTAAACAGGGGAAAACAGTGAGCCTGGCTCCGTCCAAAGGTAACAAAATCCAGCCAGCAGCATCTACACTGCGTTCCAAATTATTTTGCAAATTGTGTTTAAGTATCATAAAGGTAAACTTTTTTGTTTGTCAATTAAACTCATGGATGGTATTGTGTCTCAG